>CM061532.1:163758023-163769193 GCA_030545055.2 Neoaliturus tenellus | reverse complement strand
CTCGGCCTTAAAGAGTAAAAGGCCGAAAAGGGTAAAAGAGTAAGAGTAAAGAATAAAAATATAATAATGTCTACAATAGAGAGATGATTTATCCAACTACCCTTAAATAAATTTCTGCAACAGATCATGATATACAGTATGCTAAAATTATTCATGTTAAATGTGAAATAAAGCAAATAAATCAAATGATAACAAAAAATCACTAGTTTGCTTTTTGATGAACAAACATAACTTTGTTTAAACATAATTGCATATTTTTAGGATAAATTTGCAATATACAGTAGCTGGTTGTTATTACACAAAAAAGCCTTTCGACGAATTATGTAGGATTCTTTTATTACAACAAGAGCGTAACAAGATTATAAGAAGCAAGCATCTAACCAAGCAGGATTTATTCTTTTTATTTTACTAAGCTGATTTACAGTCCTTTGATTTGCTTTAGTTATTAATCTGTGAACCACTCTCCTTAGCTTATAATTGCAATAACAAAAAACAATAAATCCCTTTTTATTATTATTCTATTTTATTTAACCACAAATTCCAGTTTCCTACTGTATAATATTATGATTTATTAACAATACTGGTACACAATTTTGTAAATGTTTTTGTTTTGATGCGTGGATGACGATTATAACGACCTAATAATACTGTTTCGTTCATCCAAAACCTAACTATTTTTAATATTCTAGCATAATTTTGAAGTGTGATATCCCCTCTAAATCTTTTGTTTTGATTCTAAACTCCATTAGACCAATATAAAAATATTTATAATTTCAATTCAATTATGATGAAAGAAGATATTTCCAAGCATGAAGAAAAAACCTATATATAAATTATTTTCATCCGAGAACTTAGTTATTTGCAAAGTTCCTAGAAACTTGTTTGAGCTGTTTTCGAGATCAGTGTGCCACATGCAAATATACTTTACTCAAATAAAAATATATTTTTACATACAAATATAATTTGCTTTAATAAAAGTATATTTGTATGTATATATATCCACACTGATCATATTGCATCAAAATACATACATACAAATATACTTCACTTCAACAATAACCTGCACACTGATTTTCTCAACATCTTTTTTCTATAGCGGTAGAGTTTTGCAAATATATTTATTTTTCAACAGTAGGCTACTGTAGTATTTTATGTTAAAATAAGCCTGAAAATATTTTTTGTTGTAAAAAGGCAACTGCATATTCAAAACAGCCTCTCCCCGTTATACCGGATCATAGCGCCTCCCTCCTTTGCCATTGTCTCTTCTCTAAGCTCATTTACAACTGTCACTTTATTTTACTTGAATCCAATCTTTCCTCCAAGCATCGACACACTCTATCTCAAAAGGTGTCTGTTTTTTGTGAAGTGTAAATATAATCTACAAATACTGTACTGCAGTAACATTGAAGTATTAAAGGTAATATTAAAAAAAAAGGTTTGCAAATTGTGGATAGTCAAACAATAGATAGCTTACCCTATGGTCAGTTCACTATTGTTTGATATATTCATTGAATAAATTACCTTCCAAAATCTTGATGTAAGTCATATATAATCATACAATATTACGCTATTATTAGGCCTACTACATAGCTCGTTTCAAAAGATAGTGTACTGGATTAAATTTCACCTGGCATAAAATACCGTTATTGATTCGCGGTGAACTTATTAGAAGTTTACAGTGTGTGCTCTTTATATATATTTGGTAATAGGGCCTATTCTCTTTATGAATGCGAAATGACCTGCGGTGGCTAAGTAGCTTCTTTGATGCAAACTTTTTTACAATAAGCTGGTTCCTCTTCGTTCCTAGATGGAAATAAAATGTGGTTTATGGCTATATACATCTATGTAGACGGTGATTAGTAGTCAGTTTATTGCTGTATATAGCTGTGAGAAATTTTCTTGGCTTTACTTAAAGTTTATCGTAAAAACTAGAAAAGTACAGTTCTAATATTTGTGATCGTTGAAGAAACCATCCGTATGACGTCATTAAATGTAAAGGTCTAAAATATACGTATATAGTTTATTTATCTAAGTATATAGTATAGTACATTAAATATAAAAAAAAAATAAATAAACTGATCAAGTTACAATTGATCAAACTCAGCTTGAAATGATAAAACATCTTCCAACACTACTCGATATATTTACGCTTACACTGTAATTATATACAAAACGGTAAATATATATTATAATGGCGATCGATTTCGACCAGTCACACCGTTCATCATGAGGACCACTTTATGACATTTTTTTGTGTAGTGTCCTCCTGTGTTCTAAAAAACAATGTAATGTTTTATAAAGTGGTGATATCCGAGACCAAGACAATCAAGATGGCGTCCACGCTTAAATGCTATGTGTGCGTGAAATTTCGGAAAACAAGTTGGCATTTATGCTTAAATCCTATCGATCAAAATTTATCAAACCAAAATTGGAAATTGTTTTATTCTTAATTATGAATTAGAAGAGGAGACATTATGAAGTGCGGGTATAATTCGAGAAAGAGAGACTCTATAAAGTGGAACAAGAGTGAGATTCTACAAGAGGTCTCGTAGCATGAAACACAAATGCACAAGAACATCTGATCCCATTACCTCACCGTGCTT
The DNA here is from genome assembly GCA_030545055.2 of Neoaliturus tenellus. Taxonomy (NCBI): domain Eukaryota; kingdom Metazoa; phylum Arthropoda; class Insecta; order Hemiptera; family Cicadellidae; genus Neoaliturus; species Neoaliturus tenellus. Next base: position 163,766,590 of record CM061532.1, on the reverse strand, counting down.
CATTAAGTTAATGCTTGCTGCGCCCCAATGTAACTAATCCTATGTGCAGCTGCACAGCCAAAAACCGGCTTAACCTGTCAGTTTCAGCTAACTGAACTATTAAAACCAAAGTTTTCACTGCGCTTAGAGTTAATACGGCGCAGCTGTAAAACCACCGGTTTGCCGCTTTAAAAATATATATGTTATTTTGTTTACTTTCTAAATTTACAAGTTATAAAAAATACAGTTATTACGGCGCTTTGTGTAGTGTTCTCCTGTGTTGTAAAAATCAATGTAATTACCTTTTAATGATCATAGAGGGATAGGGAAAGCAGGTATCCTTCTTCTCGTGACCATTGTATGGAGACGGTGTATTGATGTAAAAAATTGTAAATACAGAAACTGTAAATTAAGTAGATCGCAATGATAAATGTGTGCATCCCAATCATTTTTTTTTTATCTTCAACGCATCATTGACCAACCTTTCCTTGCTTGACAAAAATCTTTGAGCTATAAGAGCAACATAATACTGTATTAACTTTTAATGTATACGGTAACCAAACCCTTTGGATCTTCATTAATCTATTGGAGAAGTTAGCCATTCTCTTAATCTATTTCATATCATGTTTTGTTCTTTTACCATATAGGATATAAAAGTAACATAATTCTGTATGTATTAGATGATTAAACACTTGACTAATTTTCCTTGCGAAAGATTCAGTAAAAAGAGTAATTAAATGCGGACTGGCAGTCCGCGCGCGTGTAATAGTAACGTAACAAGTGGGTGCGCTTATAGTAGAGGGTTAAAAGATTCAGTGAATCTGGTAATTAAATTGAGTTCTCATAGAGTCTATCAACTTTCAAAAATGTATTTATCTTACATAGTTCATACGCACACTAGATAATACGTAAGTACTAAGTGTACCTAGGCAGCTCAATGCCTTGTCAGATCGAGTTGACATTTCAGCAGTTTGATTTCTCCTGTTCTAACTTCAACATGTGTTCTTCATTGAACTATGTTCTTACTATCCATAGTTGTTTAAATTTGCAGTGCAATAAAAATTGTTTTTTATCATTCTGTACGAAATCAGCCTGTTTTTTGTTCTCTCAATTTCTTTTTTGTCCTAGGAATGAAACATCAGCTGGAATATTTTTAGGTCCTAGGACTGAAAAGTCAGCTGTTTTCTAAGTGTTATTTGTGAATTTTCCATGCAGAAATGTGAAATTCAAACGTTTTATTAAAGCATTGTTTGTAAATAACAGAAATGTAAACACTGCATATAACGTACTTTCTACTAAACACTTAATATAACCTCAAAAATACAACTTTATAGTTAATATTTTTTTACGATTAAAAGTGGCAATTCCACATTATGATAAAAAAAAACGTTATTCATCACTCGGAGCAAACGTGTATTTTTAGTGCTTAATCGTTTTTAAATACTCGATTGCGCACTAAAAAGAGCCACTTTCGGTCCTAGCGATGAAAACTACTATTTCTATATTAACTTCATGCACAAAACGATAAAGGATGCCCGTTCTCTTCAAAATAAAAACATAAAATGTAAAATCTTATAGCAAAACTAAAAACCGAAGTGAATTGTTTATCATCTCCAACGCTAAAATTGGTTTAGAGACGGCTCCACGTACTTTATATAAGGATACAAACAAGAAGGCACAGTTCGAACCGGACATGTTTCAACGTGCATGGCCCAGAAAGAGAACCGTCAAGCCCAGAGCACTCTTTTGCAACGGTGTAATATTATATCAAGTGATGAGTAGTTGGTCTACACTACTTTGTTACTTGATTATGAAAACTTTCCGTCAGGTGCGTTTGTACAATGTAAAAATGTGTTTATATGTTTCAGTCCTATCTATACACTATTAAAAATGCAAATGATACCTATGCTGGTAAAAATTTGTAGGCTACTATTTGCATCAAGGCAATCCAAATCCAAAACAACAGCTAAATCAACGCTTTATATTCAATAAACTCTTTTACACACCATGGTTCTTTTCAAGCAACACTAACCTGTGTTCTTTTATGAACACATTACAAAAAATGATACCAAAACAATGAATTGTTATTTACTTTAAATTCTTTCTTTTGCCTGTGTATTGGAGTCTTCAATAGGTCGTATGTGCGTGGTTTTGATGGTAGTTACACGTAAAATGCAACCTATTATTCCTCAAGCTGCGCTTTTCTAAACCTCTTTCTCTGATCCTCTTAAGTCTTTCAGCACAGCGGGTTTTGTGGCCGTGAGGATGAGGGGTAGGGAGAGTTAAAACAACGAAATAGAGATGTTAGCAAGATGAATTATTCCGTCTTGTGGTTGTGGATTTGTGGTGCTATTCGCTTTAAAGCCTCAGACTTGGTAGGATTGAATCTTGTTTCGTTATAGTCGTTGCTCCGCTTATTTTGTATCCGTCTCCCTTCATAACTTATTTGGCGATAACGATATTATTTCAACTTAACAAATTTTAGATAATCATTGTTTGATATTTACTACAAACTAAAATCCTTATATATTCTGAAACTCAGACTGTTTATGTAGGAGGTCAGATCCCTTTTTAGCTAGTGCCCTCTTTGTTAATTTATTAGCTAATACTTGTCTAGTCCCACTTACAAATCAAATTAATCATACGGCAATTGTCCCATAGAACTTTTTTTTAGTAGTCAGACATTTATTTTATTTGTTCTAAAAATATATTTTCATTTAACCTTTTAGGCCAGTAAAGTTCACAACTTAAAGATAATATTGAAAAGAATATTTTTTACTAGCTCACTAGCTGTTAACCGTCACGGTATCGAACGCGATTGTGAATGAATTTAATCTATAAATATTAAAATATCTTTTAAATGCAAAGAAATCTTATTCCATAAGAGTTATATTGAACTTTAAGTCCTGTGGTGCAGAAATTTATTATCCTGAAGGAATTTCGCAAAACCGTTTCTTAGTGAGCGCCTAAGGACAAAGAGGAACGTCCATGCCAAATGTTAAGTCTGTGGTTATAGAGATTCTCTTATACGTGAGTGAGTGGTATTTCACAAATATACTGTATTGTCGATAACATAGATAAAATGGCAAGATTGTAGATAAGTCAAATATTATGTAGACGCCATCACAATTAGTACTAGCTGCTGTTATATCTTTACATTATGAAGTTTAGGAAATACACATTTTTATTCAAGCTATTTATTAGTACCAGGGGGACCGAGCTTAAGCTCGGTAAAATTATTACTTTCGTTTCTCACACAAAGCTCGTTCGCTCCGCTCACTCGCCAGGCGGAAGGTTTGCTGCACATTGGTATGATTTTCCTAAAACCACAGGTTAAAGATGTAACACATTGGTTTATTTTATCTACAGTTATCAGCTGATTTTTGTTCAGTTAAAAAATTTCCATAAGGATAACATGGGATCTTTGAAGGGCTCTAGCGCGAAAACCGGATTTTTCCCAGCTATGGGACCAGCTCCAATCGATTTCTGGTGGCCAAAACCCCCATATTCCAAAATTTGAAGGAAATCGTCGGAGCCGTTTTTGAGATAATTGTGCAAGCAAGCAAGCAAGCAAACAAGCAAACATTGCTCGTATAAGAGTATAGGATTATAAGAATACTTTAGCTGCAAAAAATATGTCAGCATAAACAAAAATCAGGTGAGTACAACCAAATGTATTGTTTCCATTCTCCTTTATGTCAAAGTTGTGTTATGTTACCGTAAGCACTGAAAAGAATAGTTAAAGTGGAGAGAGTGTGTCGTTCTTTAATGCGCAATCCTATCAGACTGGTGCCATTACTGCACGTCGTGATGGCGCTCCTTCCATGTCATTCTGTCTGTCTTTATTTTGCTTTTGCATCACTTATTTAACAACTTTGTCTGTTACGGAAAATTCATGGGGTGATTTTAACGGCCCTTGCTAAACTACTTCGAAAATATTTTCAAGTGCTATATTACTCGTACGGTAGGACAAAACAATTTTGAATGATTCATCATGTTTGACTTCAATTAAATAACAATTTTAACACTTGCAAAAGTTATTTTATATACTTATATCATGCATTGAGTCAACAGGAGAAATACTTGTGGATCAGGCATATTGGTCTCATAAGGTGTAAGTCACTACTTTACTAATACAATATTTATGATGAATATAGCTAAAAGAGCATAATTGTGTACATAAATAAATTTTTACTAATCCGTTTATGGATATTATTTCAATACATAATTTTAAAATTAATGCGATGGTATAAGTTTGCTTGTTTATCTAGTTAAAAGCTAACACAATTAATTAATTTATTGAGACCTAGCCATTGAAGTCCATTTAACTTTCCTCTATAGTTGTAATTACTGTCAGGCCCAAGACAGTAGAGTGGCTTTTAGATGTCCTACCCATTTTAGAGTACTTAAATATTCAATGAATGGCTTGAATGAACGAAATTTTACTTTAATACATTATACATAAGTGGCAATTCTTGGATAAAAATGACATTTCAGAGCCCATGGGGTTCACCAGGTATTCAAAGTGAGTTTGTTATCCCCAACATTTTTCTTCGGAGAAATTAACTACAAATCCTTTGTTGAGTTTTAAAAGCTGTATACTTTTGACTTTCCGGCACTTCATTTCTATTTCTGTTCCTTGTGGTAGGATGGTCCAGAAAAGAAAATTTACATACAAGCTAATTTCAATAATTAAATCAAAGGTGTGTTAACTGAATACAATGAGACAAACACGAACTGAAAAAATTCAGAAAAGCAATTTTGATATAAAAAATGTAAACACAAAACTTAATATTAGAAAAAAAACTTCAGGTTCAAACTTTAAGGTCTAGTTCTTAACCCTGGAACTGGTAAAAAAACAGCAGGCAATCAAAATTTAGATTAAAAGTTTTAAACAAATTAAAAGCAGTAACTTCTGACAAATTCGTCCTTTTGAGTCCATACATGCAGATAATTGCACTTAAAAAATAATAAACAAAAGAAAAGAAAACCCACCTGAATTCATCTAGTTGCAAGTCTTATTTGCCAACTTCTTCATGAGCCCACCATATTGGTTGTCTGTTATTTGTCTCTGTCGTAATATCTCTGATTTGAGAAAATCCAGCTTGACGTTTTAAAGTAGAAATACAGAAATTGGAAGTTGTTGGATGTTAATATGATTTAATTTCAATGGGAATGTGATCACATTGCGTCTTTACCTATTTGGGTTTAGCTTTGAACAATTAGTTGTTTGATCTAAAGTATATCCAATACTTTGACTATTGATTTACTTTTAGGTGTTTGATGTTAAGGAGTGATTATTTGTCTCTAAAGTAAATTTGATTCAATAATACTGGAGAAAAGCATCATCTGCGTTCCTAACAACAATGCGCCGGTTTTTCAAATCTTTATCATAATGCGCCAACGCGTGGTGAATGAACGTTGATTAAAGAGTGTAAGACCGTTCATTCATGTTAGCGCACATTGAAAGCATAGTACGGTATGTAAGGAGTGGTGTGGTGTGGCCGTTGAGTTGTAGTACTAGTGTAACGAGTATTATCGAACGGTCTACCCGCGCACGCGCCTGCCGTGTCCCCTAGATGGCAGCACCGCTCGGCTGGGCTCACGTAGTTCACACTTTCTCTGCTAGGTAGCGCCACTGTCTGGTAGTGTTTGCGAATGTACTTCAACATTTCTCCGTTAGGCATCGTGATCGTAAAATTACACAGGAATTTCGTGGTGAATTTAAACGTCACAGGTTAATTATTAGTAATTTATAATTTTTATGTCTTTTGACACCCTGGAACTTTATAATTAATTTATACTAATAAGACATTCATTCCAGAATTTGTATTTATTATTATTATTAGTAACGATAACATCTTGGGTAATAGTGCTTAAATCTTCTGTATACATGCCTTTTTTTCTTAATTTTAAAACCAGAGAGAGAGAAAGTAGTGAATTTAGAAACAATATTTTGTAATAAAAAATTAACAAATTCAATCTAATATGCGATATTTTTTGTTTAAACGTAGTTACGTGAGATCCTTTTGCCGTAAATTTGTATCTCTAAAGGTAGCAATTTATAATACATTACAATCTTAGTAACGGTAAAGTTAAGAAGAACAACTATTTCAAACACTGTACGGCATGTTAATTATGATAATACTATTTGAACTAGGTCGTAGAAACAACACAATTGGTTTAGCACTGCTAATAATGTTTTACTAGAGGATATCAAACAGGCTGCATATTCACTTGCATTTATTACTTACTAGCTTGTTACTTCGGCTTCGCTCTCGTTACTTGCTGTCAGATTTATTTCGTTCGCTACGCTCACTCGCTGTGACACTCATCCGCCATTAGATTTAACTCGTTCGCTACGCTCACTCGGTGTCACGCTAACCCTTTAAATCGCTGGAATACCTAAAATTGGATTTTTTCATTTAATTTGTTTCTTAGCAACAGATAAATTTTATTATTTATTCATAATATTTATTTGTATTTATTAAAATGTTTTATCTTTCGTAAATTTTTTTTATAAAAGGTATCTTATGTTACCTCTGATACCTCCTAGAATATGTGTACATAGTGGTATGATGATCGGATGAGTAGTTTTCACGTGAAAGCGTAACAAACATACGGACATTCACATTTATTATTTCAGTAGGGATTACTGCATATTAAACAATTTATAATACACATCGATAATCAAAATTTTTACTGTACAAAATACATTATTTGATCAAAGATTTTTACAATCGTGTAATCGTGATGGAACAAACAAAATAAAGCAAAGCTAACACTGAATAAATCTTTTAGAATATATTTTTGCATAAGTTATTTAAACACTCTGTTTAATGTAGGCCCTACCAATATTTCCAGTTACACAAATTGTATATTATTAAATATATAATTAATTTTCTCATTTAAAAAAATGGCGATGACCGTTGGCAAATAGAAATACAGTATGATAATCCTTTTATGGAAGAATTTAAAACAAAAATATGTCACTTTGAATTTTTATATTACAAAGTATAATAATTCGCTGGTTCTTGAACCACTCTCAAAAGAGCAATATAATTGATCATTACCATTGACTGTAGATAAAAAATCACCTGTGATAGATATATATACTTCGGGTATCCGTAGTCAGTGGTAACATTTTGATATATCTCTTCTACTAATTTTACCATATCTCATTGTTTATACTGTAGAACTAAATCAACTATAAAATATACCTAAGAGGAAACTTTAAATTTATTTATTATTTTTAAGCTATTTTCAGTACTTAATTCAATTCCATTTTAGGCCATTAAAATTATAACAAACGGGAATCGATCTGTTTCATATGAATTGCAAAGCCTTCCTCATGAAGTTGAACAATCGAGTGATCGAATATCGCCGATTTTACTATACAGTGCCGGTCCCGGCGACTGTTGATGACATTTTTGCCACCGATGGCTCGATGATCCGTGTGCCTCGGATTGAAATGTTAATTACCGCCGCCATGAATGCCGCCGACACCGTCGAGTGCCATTGACGGTATTGATGGTGTGCTCCAATTAGCATGGACCTGCGTGGTTCGCGCAGCCATCGCCGAGCAGCGCCACCGCCGCGCCCGCCGCGCCGCGTTTACCCAAACAATTTTGTTCACCCGTGAAATTTCCATTGGGCTTTATTTAAGCAGGAAAAACAAGCTAGTTTCGCTTGGAAATTTGGAGGAAAAGTTTTTTTTTACATTTTGCATTGAATTTATTCCAGTTTGGTCGATCAGTTTACAAATTACAAAGGTATCCGTAAATAACTTGGTTTTGTCTAATACAGGGATTTCATTCTTCTGGTTTAGAATGTGCTATATCGATTTTTACTGTAATCCTACTATATAAAAACTGAAGCTTGGTGTACCATATTCAACGTATTGAAGTTGATTTTTTCGCTTTACAGAAATAATAGTCACACGTGTGTGTCTGTTATCTCTCATTTTCAGAATCTAAATAGGGATTTAGTAACTTAAGAGACAAAACTTTTTTAACGGATGTCTTAAAGTTTTGTAGACAATAAAGAGGATTTTTTAATTACTAGTGCCTGGAATTGGTTGGAAGCTTAGCATGTCTTACCATTAAACAAGTAAAACTGCTTAAAAACCCTTTTCAACTTAGTTTTTTTAGAAATGCGTACTTTTCTTAACTGTATTGTCGCTCATCCAGTGGGGCTTTACAGCGTTTTATTTATTTATTTATTTTAGTACCTTTGTAAATTAGTAAAGTAAGTATTAAAATTTAAAAATTTCGAATTCACTTTAATTATCATATTAATTTATATAACATTTAAAAATATGTTACAAACTACATCTTATTTTTACATAATACTTTTTTTGCAGGTAAGTTTTGCTGTCAAGGTTTGTTGAGTGAGTATTATATTACTTTACATTTATTATTTATTTTTACTACCGAAACCCCACGTTTTGAAGCAAAACTGTTGTAATTGAATCGCTCCATTAAAGAACCAAATATTATTTACGTTCTGTAATTACACAAACAAATCAAATTCATCATGCAAGCTTTCCGTCTGCCTCGTCTGTCTGCATTTATTTGTCATTAAATATT
>CM061532.1:163513023-163753023 GCA_030545055.2 Neoaliturus tenellus | reverse complement strand
TTTCAATGTATAACTTTTCCTCCGTAAAATACGTCGGGACGGTTCAACTTTCCGGAGGAAAGAAAAACTGTTAACATAAAAGAGTGATGCAGCCTTAAAGTTTCTTTTAAATATCGAAAACTATTGATGAATTTAAAATGGATATCTTTGATAGAAAATAAAATTTGCTATAGCTTTTTTCGTATCAGCAGTTATTTTTTTTTAAATTTCGTTTGTCGAAACATTTAATCAAACACATTTCATGATTACTCTTTTTGATATTTATAAAATAACTATCAAAGCATGCCAGTCCATCAATGTCTAATGTGAATGGACTGGCATTATACGATAAATGTTTATGTTTACAATTGTCGCCCTCAAAATTGTCTTCCAACTTGTATACTTAACTCAATTAAAAATCGCTTCTTAAAATAATTAACCTTGAGCATGGTCATCAATTAATTGGTGCAATGTTTAGTAAAAATTTACGGTACTATAATTTATTACAATCCGAACCTCAAGTCCTTTGGCAACAGTGAATTTGTATACAACGTGGGAAGTGGGTTTTCCTTCCGGAACGTTCAGTGGCAGTTTCAGTCGATATCTTTTAATATTAGATTTGATCAATGTAATTTTTAATACGTGTTACTTTTTAATTCCAAGTAGTTTTTAAGAATCAATTAATAAGTCAGTCATGAAAATACACCAGCAGAAGAGAGGGCTAACGTTATAAATAATTGACGAATGAACACTTTGGTTCCTTGTTCCTCCCTTCACTTTAGACCTAAGAAGACGCTTAAATATTTAGCCAAGACGATGCTAACTGCTACCATCCGATGGCAGGAACTTTTTTTTATCTTTTGCCAATCTAAAAGTATTCCTATTGTTTACTAAATCTTAACTGGTACTGCAAACGACTAAACCAATTAAATTAAATATCAAACCAGGTTATTATTTTTGTTGATATGTATGCCTAATACAGTAATTTTTATTACCGAAAATGACATTCATTCGGGATTTATTTGTTCAGTAAAACGTAACCAACTTTAAATGAATAATGCGTGGAATTCATTGTACAAAATGGGATAAAATATGGAAACACTATTTTGTTATCATTAAACCTAATTACCTCCCACACATGAGTCCATGCCCTAGACACAAGTATGCTATGTATGAGATACGGTAGGCCGACAGCGACGTTGTGCTGTATCGGGACGGTATCGTATGCTATATAAGGTGCATAGTATAGCGACGTTGTGCTGTATCGGGACGGTTCGTATGCTATATATGGTGTATGGTATAGCGACGTTGTGCTGTATCGGGACGGTATCGGTGTGCTATATAAGGTGTATGGTATAGCGACGTTGTGCTGTATCGGGACGGTATCGGTATGCTATATAAGGTGTATAGTATAGCGACGTTGTGCTGTATCGGGACGGTATCGGTATGCTATATAAGGTGTATAGTATAGCGACGTTGTGCTGTATCGGGACGGTATCGGTGTGCTATATAAGGTGTATGGTATAGCGACGTTGTGCTTTATCGGACGGTATCGGTATGCTATATAAGGTGTATAGTATAGCGACGTTGTGCTGTATCGGGACGGTATCGGTATGCTATATAAGGTGTATAGTATAGCGACGTTGTGCTGTATCGGGACGGTATCGGTATGCTATATAAGGTGTATAGTATAGCGACGTTGTGCTGTATCGGGACGGTATCGGTATGCTATATAAGGTGTATAGTATAGCGACGTTGTGCTGTATCGGGACGGTATCGGTATGCTATATAAGGTGTATAGTATAGCGACGTTGTGCTGTATCGGGACGGTATCGGTATGCTATATAAGGTGTATAGTATAGCGACGTTGTGCTGTATCGGGACGGTATCGGTATGCTATATAAGGTGTATAGTATAGCGACGTTGTGCTGTATCGGGACGGTATCGGTATGCTATATAAGGTGTATAGTATAGCGACGTTGTGCTGTATCGGGACGGTATCGGTATGCTATATAAGGTGTATAGTATAGCGACGTTGTGCTGTATCGGGACGGTATCGGTATGCTATATAAGGTGTATAGTATAGCGACGTTGTGCTGTATCGGGACGGTATCGGTATGCTATATAAGGTGTGTGGTATAGCGACGTTGTGCTTTATCGGGACGGTATCGGTATGCTATATAAGGTGTATGGTATAGCGACGTTGTGCTGCATCGGGACGGTATCGGTATGCTATATAAGGTGTATGGTATAGCGACGTTGTGCTGTATCGGGACGGTATCGGTATGCTATATAAGGTGTATAGTATAGCGACGTTGTGCTGTATCGGGACGGTATCGGTATGCTATATAAGGTGTATAGTATAGCGACGTTGTGCTGTATCGGGACGGTATCGGTATGCTATATAAGGTGTATAGTATAGCGACGTTGTGCTTTATCGGGACGGTATCGGTATGCTATATAAGGTGTATGGTATAGCGACGTTGTGCTGTATCGGGACGGTATCGGTATGCTATATAAGGTGTATGGTATAGCGACGTTGTGCTGTATCGGGACGGTATCGGTATGCTATATAAGGTGTATGGTATAGCGACGTTGTGCTGTATCGGGACGGTATCGGCTGCTCTTCCGCCGGTGCTATTCATCATCCCACCCAGTAAACATAATTACCAACTCGGTGCCTTCGTGATTGATCGGCCGTTTTGCCTTTTAATTACTTCCCAAGTGAATTCATTCATATTAATACGTTTACGGCTTAGATAGACCCATTGAAATAAATATCTTCTTTATGAACTTGCCATTCTGCCCATGTTGCTCGTACAATCCTTACAATGTTCACTTTCATGTATTCAATGCACTTAATTATCGTTAAAATTATGTTTTCCCTACCACTGCATGGAAACTAATCGCATTTCCACACCTGTAAACCGTATGCAAATCAGTTTTTTTCCACTTTTCGTTACATTCCCGCTCTAGAGTGGCAATGTTCATTCCCGCACGCTAAATCAAATAGGCTACATAATAAACTAAGGTCAGCTATTGTTACAAACCATGCCACAGCTGTTGATCATTATTGTCGTTTAGTAATTGATGTTTTGTAGTTTGAGGTTATGTTTGATAGTTAACAGTGTGTTGCAACCAACGAGGTTAAATAGATATACAGGGTGTCCAGCTTCCACCTTTACAAACTTTTCCAGGTTATTGCACACGTCAAAATAAGCAAAAAAGTTCTTACAAACATATGTCCTAAAATGCTTTGTTAATCCGCTAGCCGCTATTTTGTTTTTTACACTAAATAATTTTTATTTCCCTAACGGATCATTGTATTAACTTAATATTTGGCATGAACCTTCACTACAACATTACCCATTTTCAGTAAAAAATTTTTTTTCCAATGTGTATTTTTAAAATGGCGGCCATTTTAAACTCAAATATCTCAAAAACGACAAATTTTATAAAAATGTTACAAGAGACAAAACATTTGACAAATTAAATTATCTAAACAGTGACACCAATTTTGTAAGGATCTGACAACAAATAACGGAGTTATTGTGGTTTTCCTGCAGAAAAACACTGATTTTGCACTATGATTAATGACAATTTTAGGTTATTGTAAGTCTCAATAACTCCGTTATTTGTTGTCAGATCCTTACAAACTTGGTGTCACTGTTTAGATAATTTAATTTGTCAACTTTTTTGTCTCATTGTAAACTTTTTATAAAATTTACCGTTTTTTAGATATTTGAGTTTAAAATTTTAAAATGGCCGCCATTTTGGAAATACACATTGGAAAAAAATATTTTTTTACTGAAAATGGGTAATGTTGTAGTGAAGGTTCATGCCAAATATTAAGTTAATACAATGATCCGTTACGGAAATAAAAATTATTTAGTGTAAAAAAACAAAATGGCGGCTAGCGAGTTAACGAAGCATTTTAGGACATATGTTTACAGGAACTTTTTTGCTTATTTTGACGTGGGCAATAACCTGGAAAAGTTTGTAAAGGTGGAAGCTGGACACCCTGTAGAGTGCTCACCAAGTAGGGAAAAGTGTCCCCTGTTGACTGGCGCCATTTTACCCATGATTTCCGCCGTTTCCTTGGTAACCATTCCTTTGTTTATATTTTCCCAACAGTTATTAAACATTTTACCCAAACCTATCCGACGTTTCTATGGTAACCAGCTTCAATAGCCTGCTCACAGACCATCAAATCAAATTAATTTAAAAACAAACTACAAATAAACATATGTTTTAAAAGGATCATCTGTAATTTTTTAAAAGCTTGTAGCAATCAATCAGAATAGCTAAAACTAGTAACCAAGGAAACAAGGATAAAGTGTGAGATGGTTGCCGAGGAAACGGCGGGAATTATGGGTGAAATGGCGCTAATCAACAGGGGACAAAAAATTAACATGTGTTGAGCACTCTATATCTATTTAACCTCGTTGGTTCCAACAGAAAAAAGCAAACATATTCTAAATGACATTTCGTACACAATAACTAATTCTGTTGTAATTATGGTGGTAGGAAAAATCTTGTGTGTATTACGAGTGAGCACAAATAAATAGTCATTGCCGCTCTCTATAAATGTTTTGCCGCACTCAGCAGACGCTTCGTGCGGCCATCTCGAGTGGTAATGACGTATTTTGCGCTGTTAATACACAAAAAAGCTATTATAGCTTTTTAACAGTTTTCCTTTTCAGAACTACGTAAATAATTTTACAATTAAAAAACCATCCTACAAAGTAAACAAACAGTAGAACATGTCAGTCAAGGAATTGATTTGTTTTCCGCAAGAGGAGGAAGATCGGATAGCCCGCCTATCGGAGTCCAATCCAGCGTTACTTAGAAAACAGACAGATTCATTACAGGTCTTGTAAAATCAAACCATCTCGCGCTCCGTCACACAACATCTTCCTTGACCGAGACGGAAGCCAATCGACTAGTTGTTTGATGATACGGTTGGTGGTGCAGTAATACACTACTGCTGGACGGATTGTTGGTAATATTGCACGCTGGAGGACTAAAATGTACTGCTTGTCTTTTTCCATATTTGTAAATAACAGTTCTACAGCTTCGAACACATTAACTTGTCTGTAAATAATACAAACGTTTGTTTTTACAAAGTAAAAGTGCTTCTCTTTGATGCTCGGGTTTGGTTTTTGCCACTTTATTGTTTATTGCTTTCGCTTAGTGAACGTTTGATGTTCCTACATTTCCAACTGACTTAAATTTAAACATACATTTTAAATTGATTTTAAATAGTTGTGCCTTTAACAACATTCGGTTTTTTTATGTTTTATAATGCTGCACAAAACACTATTACAAATTACTAAGTGTTTTCACTTCTTGGTACCCATAAACAAATCTATCACTAGTAGGCCTGCCATTACGAAAGGGTCGAATTCTATCTATTATAACGTAACGCTGAGTAGTCTTTCTCGATTTATTTACTGCTGTTTACTATACTCAAAGTTAACAGCCAAACATTTAGTCATCGAAAGTAAATTTTCTTATAGCATTGCTATTAATGTTTTTAATAAACCAAAATGTGATCATTTTGAATCGCTGTTTCCTAAAAGCGTGAAAGTTCACAATACACATTTTGGGGTAACATTGTTTAGTAAACCTTGGGAAATTAGGTTGAAAACGCCAGTGGGTAGATATCTCCTAAAGTAGAAAAACGTAACAAAATATGTAGGATTAAATTTAAAGAAATTTTTGTAAAGTTTTTTTTTCGGCCTTAAAAACTATTTTAATTGTAATTATTATTACTAGTAAACGTGTTGCTCGAAATCGAGCAATTTATTTCAATACAATACAAATGTTAATTTTATCTCCAAATCATTGACGTCCGACCAAACCAATAAAGTGAATATCTTCAATCACCAATAACTACACATATTTACAGCTGATTATTAACAGATGTTTCAAATGCTTTATTCAGTCCCAATGTTATTTAAATGGGAAATTTTGAGATTTCAATGGTGGATAGCGAATTTATTTTCCGTCAGATTCTCATCAGTTTTTGGCGGAAACAATAACAGACCAAGCCCTATCCAACGACACCGAAAACTTGAAAATCGGTTGAAAACTGTAGGAGGAGTTCTCAAGACAAAAAACCCCTTAGCGTATTAAATAAGTATAGATTATTATTATTATTAAAGTGTAATATCGTATCTAGCAGCAGCTAGATACAAGAAATTCGACACTTTCAGGCAGTCAGTGAGTATTTACTCTGATAATTACGATGTACGTTGAGTGCCGATGAGACATACATCGCTTTGTATTTCAGAGGCCTGTATCTCCTTCTATTAGATTAGATTTTCTTTGAATTTAAATTTAATTCTTCAAACTGATCTTAAATTTTTTTAGAGATGAATTATTATCTTGTTAACTGAAGATTCTATATCAGATCAGAAATTCTTAAGTATCAGACATGGTTGAAAGGTAATTTTTTCAAGTTTGAAATTAAACAATAATCGAACAATCTGCAAAAGAATAGTCAGTGCGCGCTGTTTATAATTTTTGCAGTACAATTCACTACCGCTTTAAGACATTGGAAAGTTATTTATAGCGCTGCAGTATGTTATTTTGCAGTATGTTATCATCATACTCACCTTAATAAACCTTTATAATCATGTATGTTATTTTTAGTGCAAAAGTTTTTACAGTTATATGTTCTAATTTTTAGTAAATAAAATAATTTTACAAACGTTTTTAATAAAGGTAGTTAACAATGTACACGACAAACTACAAAACCCAATTGTAGTACCAGTAATATTGAGGCTATAGTATTAGCAAACGAACTCGATCTAAAAATGAATTGCTAAAATTTCTCGGGCTTTCCATTTGCAACTCATCGTAAGTAAAGCAAATTACTTGAACATGTCAATCGTTTAAAAATTCACTATGAGTAGTTATTTTTAGTTTCAAAATCAGTAGATAATATTTTTAAATTCCGAAGGCTTTATCGGGGGCCACGATGTCGAGTCCCGTGAAAACGTGCCAATGTCAACATTTGCCGCACAATATTGCGACGGTCAATTTATGTGTTTGGCTGCCCGACCCGCTACGACGCAAACAGATTCACCTCCTCACTTCCCGCTCTCGATATTCGATTGTGATTTCTAATTTTTTTACCATAATTTGTTGTGCACATATTGTTCGTAAGATGCATCGTCAATTTCGATAAAAATGACTGGTGTGTAGAGTACAGAGTAAAGGCAAGCATTGTCGTCGAAGCGGTGCTGCTATGATAAAGGTCTTCACCAGTACAAGTCCTGCCAAGTAAAACAAAAGTGTCAAAAATCTCGTGTGATAATTTCAAATGATCCTTTTTTTAATTCATCCTATTTGATTTCCAATGAGTAATTAGATATGTTACTTGTTACACACAACAATCATAACCAATCACTAACTAATGTAACCATCGTGACTTAGACAAACTAATACTTTATTTAAATACAGTACTTCTTGTTAATCGTAATGCGCGTGCAGTTAAATTGTAAAGATAACATCATTAACCTTAATAATTAATTTTAATAATTGCTGAAAAATCATTTCCGTAAAGAAATCCCGCTGGATAATTTGGTTCCCGTATTCATCCAGCTTGGCTTTCTAAATTACCTGAGGAATGTCAGCGGTGTTGTGTCGTAGTTTACTTTTATAGTATGTTGAACATAAACTAATCCCTTGACTAGTACTGTATCGTAGTATTTATAATCATGCAAGTACATCCCACCAATACAAATTACTGTGATAATTTATTGAACTATTTAGAAACAAGTATAAGCATCGATCGATAAAATACAGCAACAGTAGGAACAACAGAGACTGTTGACTGTGTGTTGGCTGGTGGCGGCATCAGTGGACCGCTCATGGGGTGTCACAGATTAATATATCGATCCCCATATCTTTAAATGCGGGGGGTACAGGGGGCGGTGGGGGGCCGAACATGTACACTGATGAAATCCTCCCCCGCCCCCTGTACATAGTTTAACATCTTTTCCGCGGTTTTTTATTTTGATATTATTTTAAACGCCTGACTTCTTTATTTTAAAATGGGACTTACAATTATATATTTTTTTTATTTCTATAATGGAAATTTTAAACATATATTAAATTTAATTTATATTGGGTAATTATTTTTTTATGTTTACCTGTAAGAGCGATCTTCGTTAGAATATTGTTGATAAATCAATAGAAGTAGGTTTTATTTTCATAAAAGTGTTTTTAATAAACATATTTTTCTGTTGCTTACATTAAATTGGAATTCGAAAGCAAAATCTAAAGTTTTGTAAAATCATTGTAACATAAAATAGTATGGGTTTTAAAATTACATTAGTGTCTAAGCATTAGAAAGAAATTATAGTATACTATAAAATTTATTGATAATTGTTTAATAAATTAAGTAAAATATTTATTGCTGTACTGGGTTGTGAACATCAGATGTAAAGAAGAAGGTTTTATTATTGTGTTCGGCGATCCGCTAGGTCACGATATCGAAAAACGTAAAAGTGTGTCTTCTATTTAAATAATAAACCAAATACATTTTGTATTTTTTAGATATCACCTGTTATAAGACTTATTTATTAAATATTCATGCATTTCCATTCACCCCACAATTTATTTTACGTAAAATAACTTAATCTACAATTTCATTCTCTCCCGATGTCAAATCGATCAGACGACCGTGGCGAGCGGTTCTGTTGTATACTCGGTTCAGAATAGTCAGTTTAAATATTGTTACTATTTATTTGGCGGTTGCCGAGGCGCGGCAAACAGCCACAGTTCGTGACTTGCATAACAACTACGGTGGAATAATAAAACCCTGTCTTTAAATGTCTGACCTTTATTGCTCATAAAAGGTTTTCCCATGAATTAAGAAACATTTTACGTTTGTAAACAGAATTATTACATTTGATTTATTTATGTTTCCTTATTGTTGTATTTTTCGATACGTTGCATTAGATTATTTATTAAAACTCGTTACATTAGTGCAAAATTTTTAAATACAAACATTGCGGAACCTTTATTTTTTTTATGTTTCTATTTACGTGAATTCAGATTAAGAGGATATGAAGTCTAATTGGTTACGTGCGCGGGTAAGAGATGGCCCATGGTTCCGGCATCGATAAATTACTATAGGTAGTATACCTACATCGATGGGCCACGGTTCATTTTCGCTGACAATTCATGAGTGAGCGCTACCTTCTGAAGTGTGATCACTTGTTAAAAATCAAACCATTTTGATGCTAATCTTTCTTCTTATTTCTATAAGGGGTAACAGAACGTCTCTTTTTCTCTCGACCTACTGAACCGATTTTTAAGATTGAGGTGTCATTTTAAAGCTTAGGATATACCGCAGTGACGAATCGTAATTAAAAATGTCATATTGTTTCGGGCTTCGCCCCCCTCGCCTTTGATTTATTTCTAGAGGGCGCTTTAAAATGTTGAATAACTTTTATTGCAAGTTCTTTAATGTGAATTGTAATTTAACAGCTGATTCCTTCAGAAGAATTTTAAAAGACAGATAGTAAACAAAAATATATCTCTGTCTCTTCATAATCAACATTCACTTACTGTAGGTGAGTTTCACTCATACAGAATCATAAAAAATGCGCAATTTGCGCACGGGCCACCTCGTAAACACATATCTACACAACTTATTAACAGTAGCATTATGTATTCAGTTGCTCTCAATTCAGTTGGGCATATTATTTATCTAAGAATGAAAAATAATAAAGTTATAATATCAAAATACAGATGTATGTTATACATTTTAATTATATTCCTATATTCCGATGAATTATGTGTTTTATCATAAGAAGAATATCACAATTACTAAATTACAGTATCACAAACTGTAACAGTAATGAGACAGTTTGCTATCTTAAATTATCACAACAACAAAAATATTCAGCCAATATTATTAATGGAGTTGTCATAGGTAACTCTGGTTCGATAGTTATGAATATCCTATGAAATTTTATTCTTATTGATGTAAAAATTTACTAAACCGATAACACTACATGCACATACTATTTTTGAGGATGCAAATCTGCTCAACGTACACAAAGATTTACGTAGTATAAGACACAAAAATATAACGGTAGTAATAAAAGAATTTGTAAGTAGCGAACGGTCGCATAACTGAGTCGAGTACACGAGCGAAGCAAATTAGTTCGCCCCAAAATATCGAAAATTCCTCCTGTTGACAGCAACGCTTCGCGGCTTAGCTAGTGTTTTGTTGTAAAATGAAATTTGTATATAATACTCAATGCCGATATATATATCATCACTAATCCAACTATGGTTTAAAATATATTCATGATTCCGTAATGGAGGGTCACTTGTAGTAATAGCAAACCATTTATTGGTTAGTTGTTCTTTTAATAATCTGTTTTTGACGTCAGGGGTTATGACGTCATTGTTATGTCACTTCCGTGGCGTCATTTAAATGACATCATAGGGTGACGACATCAGTGACGTCAACGATGGGTGATCGCTTGGGTGACCTTGAACTGGCCCATAACCGACAATTTGCCACTACTGATTTGATTTCCACAAGTTTTAAACCTATTGAAGTGTACTATAGAAACAAAGTAAAATCCTATACTATAATACGAGCAAAATCTGAAGGGATGTGTGTTCTACGATCTAGAGATCTATCGGTTAGATTTTGCTTAAACTTTGCATTTAAGAGTGTTTTGGCCCAAAAATAAGTTTAGAAACAGCCTCAATACCATCAGGAAAAATCGAATTTGGTCTAAATTTAAGTTTTAAAATCGTAATTTTTAACATTGGTCTTATGGGTTGCTATTTTGCTAACGAAATAACAACGAAAGGTATACAAAAATAAAGGAACAGTAATTAATTTTAAGGAGACTTTTTGAAACAGCTGTTAACTGTGATGAGGTGTAGTTGGTTGTTGGTGAAAATTTAATAGCTTTATTACCGTGACACTATATCAAAACTGAATTAAAACCAACGAGCAAGGCTCGGTTAACCTGGTACTGTATCAATAATTAAAAATATTTTAAAACAATAGATGTTAAAATATGTATAAGAAAATGCATTTACTTTTTTGGATCAGTTTTGATTAGTTAGACTACCGACACCCACCGGTCGGTGGACGACCTGCCATCAGGACAGTTTCAGCACCTCTCCGTCCGTGTCGGTCGGTGTGGATGTGGTGCGGGTTTCATTGAGAGTGCAGACGCATACGTGCAGTTCATGCATGCTTGATTCCACCGACCAGTCGCCAGTCGCCGCGAAACCGTTCATGCATAATATAAATGCACTCTTGGTGACGTTGAATGACTCTCGTCTCCGCTGATTATTACGATTAATAGTTTGTAGTTCCAGAGTGTGTGCAGTATTGCATCGTATAAACGAAGAAGTGGAACATCTGTATTGCATATTTCTTAAATTCCATGTTTCATTTCTTGCTCACCATAAAACAAACTAACGAAGTTATTACTTATTAACTTATTTCTTGAGTTTTTATTTATTTTAGCGAATTTCCCATAGGGAATAAGCTATTACCGTAGGTCTCATGGTAAGACCTAAGCCCGGGACCATGTAACTTTTTCGTTTTTAGGTGCCCAGAGAACAAAAATAATAGTCATTAAAATTTTTATATATATATATATATATGTATATATGTATATATGTATATATATATATATATGTATGTGTCCCTAGACACGATAACTCTCGTAAAAATGGTCCGATCGACACCAAATTTGGTAGAGATGTGTAATCCTACGTTTATTCGGATGAGTTCGTAAACCAGACATATCGACCTATCGGAAGGGGTAGTTTTGGGGGGTTTTGTACCCCAAAAATGGGTTTTTTGCATTTTTCATATGTAATTTTTAAAAATTTAAAATTTTTATTTTCACCATTGGATTTAGCTCAAAAAAATACACAATTTAGTATTTTGAAGCTTTGCTCTATCTCTATTGGTTACCGAGATATTAAAAAGTCTAAAGACAGTACGTTGTATTTTGAGGCTCCAATGTTAATCTTATGGAGAATAAGGATGTGTTAATATTTCACTTATTAACCAATGTTTTTGGATGAAACTTGGCATTCAGCTTCATTTGGTTGAGATTCATCCATTTGTGGTAAAAAAAATCTTGGTTTTTGTACTTATCATGGCAGCAAACCTGCATACTCTTTTCCCATGTTAATCATATGGAGAATAGGCAAACTCCGTTAGCAATGGACAGATATTGATGAAACTTAGTATATGGCTTCATATGGTCGAAATAATTTGTTTATGCTAAAAACCTACTGTTAGTGTTCCCCATGGCAGCATACCTGCATACTCTTTCCCTACATTTATCATAAGGAGAATCTATCTTCTTATTTCTATAATGGTTTCGTCTGTTACGTCCCTTTATCTCTCGACCTACTGAACCGATTTTTAAGATTGAGGTGTCATTTTAAAGCTTAGGATATACCGCAGTGACGAATCGCAATTATAAAGGTCATATTGTTTCGGGCTTCGCCCCCCTAGCCTTTGATTTATTTCTAGAGGGCGCTTTAAAATGATTACAAACTTTTATTGCAAGTTCTTTAATGTGAATTGTAATTTAACAGCTGATTACATTCAGATGAATTTTAAAAGCCAGATAGTAAACAAAATAGATCTCTGTTACTTCATAATAAACATTCACGTACTGAGTAGGTGAGTTTCACTAATACAGATTTATAAAATGCGCAATTTGCGCATAGGCCACCTCGTAGACATTTATTCCTCTATTTATGAGCTTGTGATGATATTTGGTTGACAGGTTTTTCTGGTCATAATTAAAACTACTAATTTGGAAATTCGCTGAGTACGCAGGTCTGCTGCGACGGGGGTATTTTATTATTTCCTCATTTGCTCATTAATTTATATCCTACTGATAAAATCCTTTCAGTATCCGCCTGATTTTCCTTTTCTTTTATGTGACGAGTGCTTTAAAGGTAAACCCTTTTATTTGAAAATTATATTTCACTACTGTATAAAAGTATTCTTCTTTCAAGTAAAAATAAATACAAATTTGCAGTTTTTTTATTAAACCTTATATACATTCAAAAGTTTGATAGTTGAATTAAGCTACTAAAAAGTGTTATTGATTTTGTTAAGGATTGTGTAATAAAGGCCAACCCAGAATATATTTTTGAAATGTTGATGATACCATCCCTAATCATGCCAATTGCCATTCCCAAGTCGTAGTCCGTGTGTGCTTGTACCATATCAAGCGCCACGCCAAGCCACGGCGGTACAATGTGCCCACTTTATTCCTCATGCCCGCCCAGCTACAGCAGGTATTCCCAGACGACTGGCTTCACTTGAAATATAAATTTTCTTCCGCGAGTATTAAGCTCGGTTAATCCTGTTACAAAGGTTGGTCGGGCCGCAAGGGACTTGTTAGAGTTGCTTTTGTTATTTTGTAAGATAGTTACAGACCGATGGAAATACCTACTTGACTTTTACCCTTTGTTGTACTTTTTCTCTCTATAAATTTATAAAAATTACTCGTTACATTCTCCAGGTATTGTTTAAAAGTTTTATTTTTAATTAAATGCTACGTTTAAAGTTGAGACCTTATTGATTTTAACATATTTTATCAATTAAAACTTTCTACACTGCTTTCTAATATAAATGGTTAAGTAATATTATTGTCATATTGTGTCTACCTTTCTATCGTTTTCGACGAAGTGTGACATATAACACTGATTGTATTTTATTTGTATTGTTTGAGTAATATTCTTGTTAGATCGTTGCCTTCTTGGTATGGCAAATTTTTTATGTTTTAGTTTTTTTTTTTTACTGGATATAAAGCGTTAAAAATGGTTTGATAATAATAATTTTAAAATAAAGAACCTTGTGTAAATAATTGTTTTTTTTTTTCATAATTTCAATAGGATCGCTTGTGTTTAATCTCAATCTACACTTTCCCCGTCGTCGATAGTATCTATACCAGCTTTTAAGAAATTATCTCAATGAGCTCAAAATATTTATTTTCTCACGAGTTTACGGTGTTGCTCGAAATCGAGCAATTTATTTTAATACTATATAAATATTACTTTTAGTTCTAAATCAATGACATCCGACCAATACAATATGGTGAATGTTTGTTATCACCAAAAACTAAACGTATTTACAGCTGATTATTAACAGATGTTTTAAATGCTTTATTCAATCCCAATGTTATTTTAATGGGAAATTTTGAGATTTCAATGGTGGATAGCGCTTTTATTTTCAGTCGTCAGTTTTTGGCGGAAAAAACTACAGACCAAGCCCTATCCAACTACACCAAAAACTTGAAAATCGGTAGGAGGAGTTCTCAACACAAAAAACCCCTTAGCGTATTAAATAAGTAGCCTGTAGATTTTAATAACAAAAGTTCAGCATTACACACCCAGTAAGGACTTCTCTACTTTTTAAGCAAATTTCCTCACTTATCTCGTTCCGAAGGTTTTCAATCTTCATAGTATTAGACGAAAATATAAAAGTGATGGAGAACATGAAATGCTCCCCGTTCTGTATATCCGCCACCTCGAGCCCCTGTACCAGCAGCACCTACACTAGAGCACGCGTGCGGCCGTGTTTATCGTGTCTCTATTTATACCTCAATTAGCCTCCTCGCCGCGCCTCACCGTATCAGTGACGGAAGCCTCCTCTAGAGCCACTGATAGCCCGGCACCAGCAGCCACAGACCAGCCACCACTCGAGCAGGGCAGACCCCGAAAATAACAAATACACTTACAAATTGAATAGGATGACAGCTTTGGCGTTAACGTTTAATTTGTGTACACTACTTTCATATTTAACCTATATTTTGAAAATTTAATCAGCTCATCAAGGAATTTCGCATGTGCCAGATTAATAAACTGCAAGTGTCCTCTTAGGGTCAGCACGATTAAAATGTTACTGAACTTAATAATAGCTATAAATTGTATGTATTGTATGTAAGATATGTAAAAATATATATGTTTTGTAGCGTATCCTGCAATAATCAGGTGTGGTAATGGTTTTTGTTAGTAGAAGTTTTTAAGTTTTTTACTTGCTATAGCACTCCAAAACTATGGCCAGTCCAGAAATAGAGTAAGCAAGTAATTGAATCAGTGATAGAGTTTTACTAACAGTACCAGGTTTACCGAGCTTTGTTCGTTGGTTTTAACTCACTTTTATAGTGTCATGATAGTAAAAATTTGCACCAACAACCAACTATATCTCTTCACAGTTAACAGCTGTTTAAAACGACCGCTTAAAATTGATGTCCTTTTATTTTTTTACCTTAAGTTGTTATTCGTTGGTATTTCGTTACCAAGATAGCAATCTATAAGACCAATGTAAAAAATCACAATTTTTAAACTTAATTTTAGACAAAATTTTATTTTTCCTGGGGTTATTGATGTTTCTAAACTTTGTTTTTGGGACAAATCACTCTTAAATGCAAAAAAATCTACCCGCTAGATTCCGAGATCGTGGAACACACATTGCTATCAGACACTCCTCGTATTATAGTATAGGATTAAATCTTGGTAACTACTCGTTGGCTGCGAAATCATACAAGGTACTGCTGTACGTTTGTTGAATTTTTCACGAAAACAGTTTGTGGAAACTTGCTATTTTGTTTTTAGAAAAGAAAATATGTATACAAAATGTTTCTAAAAAAAAGTATACAAAATGTTAGCAAAAAAGTATACAAATTTATTTAGTGAAATTAATTATCATAAGCAGTATAGATACAAAAGAGTCTTGCTCTTTGTCATTTGTAATATCTCGTCTTGGATATTTTCTTGCAAAAATCTGCGTTTTAAAATAATTGATTTTCATATATTTCTTTACAAATTTCTCTTGACAAAAGCACGATTTTGTAATGAAAAGCTAAGCTTTTAATAAAAGAATCGATGGCGTCGTCGCCCGAGGATGATGTATTGAGTATTGGTAGCGTTTAGAGAGGGTTGAGGGAGGAGACAGGGGGTTGCAGTTACTGAATTAAGCAAATCTGGGAGGAGAAGGAATACTTTTAGTTATATTAAAACTCTCATAGCTCCTGTTTTTATATTAATATTTATAATGGGGACGCCTGACGTTGTATTGTTCTTTACATATTTTGATTCCTGTGTGATACTTTCGTCAAAATAATGGTCCTATCCTTTTTATCCGTAACGAATGGCACTTGCATGAGCTTTTTACAGTTTTCTGCAAATTTAATTATCGTTGCAATAGTGGAAAATTATTATTTCAGCATCTCGTCGAACTTTTTTCTCATGTACTCAATCATAAGCATTGCGGTTTCACTTGGCTGGCAACAATTATTCATTGCCTAAATTTATTATTTTTTACACATTTTTATAGTGAACATAATTTTTGGCATGCGTATTTGTCTTAATGAAGTGTTTTATTAATATTCTGGAAACCCTTTATTAATTATGCCACATTCAGGCTACATCACATTGTAAATCATAAATACAGTAGTATATAGAGTGTAAGTAAATTAACGAATAATGATATAAATTTGATTGAATCTTTATAGATTAATACAATCGTACGGATCATATTTCCAGAAGCTCTGCAGGTTGTGGAATAAAATGTAATTGGGACACAGCCGGAGTTTTTAAGTCCTCAAACTTTAAATTGATTCAAAGTTTAATTCACTGTCGGGTTGTCGTCAGCTGTTTATGAAGTCGACTACCGCGGGAACTAACGAACTCGGCCCGAAGTCAAATAAAAGTAGTTAGGATGACAGTTGACGTGGTGGATTGATTAGTGATGTGTTATTAGAGCGAGAGCGGAGCGGAGCGGGCCGCGGGGTGCGGGGGGCGGCGCGGCGCGGGGTGGTGGCGGGGAGGGGGTGGTGCGCCGTCGCGGTGCCGCCCCCACCTCCACGTGAGCCAGTCGCTCTGCCGTCGTCATGGCGCGCGCCATCCGCGTCCGCTGATCCCCCCTGACTCCGCACGTCTCTCTCAATGGGAGAGCAAGAAGCGAGAGAAAAAAAGAAAGATAAACCGAGTACACTTCAGTTGATCCGTCAGAGTCCGTTCTACCGCAACGTCAGCGGCCGGTTAAGTCTCAACGACCGTTCGAGCCGATCTCGCGCAGAAAACTCAGAAAAAAGTTCGGGAATTCTAAACGGAGGCTCTCTGCTCCCCAAGAAACTATCTTTCCGCAAGGCACACTCGACCGCGGCCACTCCATCCAGCCCGGACGCAGACGATGGAGGGTTCGCGACCTGGAGAGGATCCTGCGAGGGGTTGTCCCAGCTGCAGGACATCATCCGCCGCCGCACGGACGCGCTCGCCGAGGAGGACGAGATACGCAATGTGCCGAAGTCGCAGTCGGCTTACACCCTCAGACAGCTGCCGGCGCAGCCCGTCACTGCCGCACCGACGGTGGCTCCTCACCTCAGACCCCGTAGCGACCCCGTCGACTTCAGCTCCAGCGACGCCTCCAGGCGGACATCCGGCTCCACCAGGAACAACGGATCCACCTACGACCTCAGTTCCGGCGGCCTCTCCCACCGGGGCTCTAGAACTTCACTCCACACCATCGACAACGATGACCGAATCTACGACATCCCGCGTCGACCGGCGTCTCGACCTACGACTTTGGAAACTTCCAGACACTCCTCCCCGGCGAGACCCACGAGTCTTCCGACATCCGTTTCGATCGAGCAGAGTTTTTCCAAAAGACCCGCCTCCACACCGAACTGCGACATCTGGATCCCGCCGGAAAACATCGTTCTCCGTAAGCCTGTGGCCGAGCGCCCTTCGTCCGTTTACCAAGACCCTTCGAGATTCCGTTCCGAAGCTCCACCACTCAGTAGATCGTATAATTCGAATTATACTTCCGTCGGGATGTCACGATCGACTTCTCAGCCGGGGACCTCCAGTGCCGCTTTAGAATATAACAATATAATTTCGAATTTTCCATTTTATACTCCACCGGCCCCTCTCCCTTCGCATCCGGGGACAAGAGCAGTTCGCCCTTATGGTCTTGTCTCGTCAGCGACAGTGCCGTCCGGGCTGGGTAGTGCCGCGAGCCACCAGCCCCAGATAGTGTCCACCCCCGTAGTCCACTCCTCTAGAGAGATGAGTTGGAACCCTCCTACGTCATCGTCCAAGAGGCCGCACAGCATAGCGACCTCCACGCCGGAGTACGACGCCTACCTGCGGTCCTCCTCGTCGTACCCGGCGTCCAGTGTGATCTCTTCAAACTACAACCCTCAGGGGTCGTTCAGGAGACACAACATGTCGACGTCTCACACGGCGCCGGTAACCACCTCGGCCGCCCTGAGTCCCTCCGACTCCGGCTACCGGTCACTGCCGTCCTCCTCCAGTGACTACCAGTTGTACAAGAGCGTGCCGGTGACGGCTCCACCGGCCCTGTCCACCAGCTCCCTGCCGCTGCCCAACCGGCGGCTCTCGCTGCCGACCTCCTCGCAGAACCACATCAGGGCGGCGACCCCCCGGCCCAGCCCGACGTTCCACGGCCAGCCGTTCCGTCCTGTCAACCTGAACGGCCACCCGACCACCAACGCGGCCCGCCAGGCGCTCCAGATGCTGTTCAACCAGCCTCGGAACGGATTCGTGCTCGGCGACGATAAGGTCGCCCTGCTGTTCGACATATTGGACACGCAGGAACGCTTCGCCAAGGTATCGTTACATTCGCCACATATTGTTGCTTGTAAGGGAAGGTGGTTCCTTGTTTATGTTCGGTCTGCGTTTAGTTTTGTGTTGATGCGCCGCACGTCCTGAATAAAGAATGAGCCGGCCCGAGGCGAACTCTATTTACGACCGTGAACACTCGCTTGCCAGGGCTGCCACCGTGGCCGCGTACACACCGACAGTTACAGTATGCGAATTTGACTAATGTGCTATGCAATTTTATCATTTAAACACATTTTTCGTCTTAAATAAATCTTGATTTTTATTATCACTCATAAACATTAAAAGTCACAATTTCTTAAAAATTAAGATTACCTAAAATATCAAACAATATGTAATACTGTTTTTTTTTTTTTTTTTAACTGTAGCTTTTATTTTGTAAATAAACTAAAAACATAATACAATAAAATTAGGACATATTAAACATAATTTCAACGTGATTTGAAAATATATTCTTTCTTATTTTGTCGTTTAAAAAAATGGAGGATTAATAATTTTGTTGTTCTATAAAAAATCATATTATTTTGTTATTTTTATTATTTTTTGGGAGTAATTAAGTGAGTTGTGCTGTACGAAATTATGCTTGTTCTTATAAAAAAATCTATGAAATTTTATACTATGAGAACAATAAAATTAAATTATCTGCGATTACTCTTTTACTGATCACAATTTTTAGATTTTCTATAGTAAATTGGGTAATTAGTAAAAATGTTTTATGAAACATGTCCATTAAAAAGGAATAACATTTTTATGAAGAAAAAAATTGTAGTAAAGGTTTTAATTTTGTAAATGTAGGCCTAAACTGAAAACCTGACGATATTTAGTTACTGTTTTATTGAACAGGGCACATTTTTGCGTGAATAAATATTTAAGTTTTAAAAATTTATCCATACCAACACACGAAATAATATCTTTAGAAGACTTTTTTAAGGTATGTCTCAATTCAACGTCTCTATAAAAGCTCTATTTACGAGGTTTACATATTGATTTTTTTAATATCTCTAATAGCTTGCTTTCATTGAAATTTAAAACTATTCCTTATTCTGTCTCGTCATTCCTGTATTAAAATTTCAAACAATTGTAGATGCGTGGTAAATATATGAGAAAATTAGGTGCAGGCTAAAATAGTTTTTAATTTTGTTTTAACTCGATGGTTAGGGTATGTGTATACGCCTACAAATTAATACACGATGATATATTTTTTAAATAGTTTACAGTATTATTGCAATCTATCTTCTTAATTCAATAAGGGTTTCATATGTTACATCCCTTTTCTCTCCACCTACTTAACAGATTTTTTTAGATCGAGGTGTCATTTTAAAGCTTATGATCTAGCGCGTGTGCGAATGTTTATTAAAAAGGGCATTTCGTTTAGGGCTTTGCCCCCCCCCCCCCCCCCCCCCGACTTTGCTTTATTTTTAGAGGGTGCTTTAAAAATCAGCTAATTACTTTCTGATTAATTTTTTACTTGAAAAGTTAACTTTATAATAACTGCCAGTTTAAAGTCTATAATTCGTTCGAATTGTATTGTAGGTGAATTTCTCACAAACAAAAATAAATATTATAATAGTGCACAATTTGAGGACGGCCCCTTGTTTATTGATTAATACTAAAAAAGTTTTATATTCATAATTTATCATTTGCACTGTTATTCTTTAAATTATTTTCAAGTAAAATTTCATATTACATATTCAGTATCTCATTAACTGCGTTTTTATCCAAATGAAAACAGTAATTTTATTTTATGTCACAAGATCGCGTACGTTTCTCTATTCTCTATTCCGTAATCTTACTTCTCGAGAGGATTCACTGAGAAAACTGGTATGTCGGATACAGTCATACAACGTCTGCAGCTGACTCC
This sequence comes from Neoaliturus tenellus, assembly GCA_030545055.2. Classification (NCBI taxonomy): domain Eukaryota; kingdom Metazoa; phylum Arthropoda; class Insecta; order Hemiptera; family Cicadellidae; genus Neoaliturus; species Neoaliturus tenellus. Next base: position 163,732,505 of record CM061532.1, on the reverse strand, counting down.
AAAAAAATTCACTTATTATATGTCTGGAACGGATGAATGGGGAACATATCCGAAACAAATGTAAGCTTATATCAGCATCATGAACAATTTTTTATCGGTCATTGTGTTTGTTGTATCCAATTCTGATATATACTACAACAGATACTCGCAATGTCTTGTCTTTCTCTATCATATGTTATCGAGGAAACAGATATAAGCTATACTACCTCCAAACAGGAAAAAGCTCTACACGTATCTTCTTATATCTAATGCAGACATAGAGTATATCATATACTGTTAATGTCCTGTCTATCTCTATTCTACGTTATTTTGTATACAGATATAAGATATGCTAACTCTAGACAAAGAAAAGCTCTACACGTATCTTCTTATATCTAATGCAGATATATAGTATATCAGCTACTGGTAATGTCCTGCCTATCTCTATCATACGTTATTTGTCATACAAATATAAGATATGCTAACTCCAGACAAAGAAAATCTCTTCACATAACTTCTTGTATCCAATGCAGAAGTAGAGTATATCAGCTACTGGTAATGTCTTGCCTATATCTATCACACGTTATTTTTTAAATAGGTATAAAATATGCTAACTCCAGACAAAGATAATCTGTACAGCTACTTCTACCTTCTGACGATGTAGTGTTTGTTGATTCCCGCCATACTGGAAACCGAATAGTTTATATTTATCTCAGAAACAGTTGTAAGCAAAATCAACCGTAGTAAGTTTACACAATATTTTACTGATGCTTTAGATGTTAAATAACTACCTTGGTGTTAGAGAAGGTACTTTTAAAAAGTAGTATTTATCTAGTGTAGAGGTTATAATTTTGCATATTGCCATTTTATTTAAGGTGTAGAAGTAAAGGCCTTTTACATCACACTTCAGATATAACCATTTTAATTGCTCTTTAGCTTCCCTAGTGGTTTGTAATAATCACTCATGACATTAGTCAATATTATAAACCATCTTAAGTTTTGTGTAGCAGTAATATATTAATGTTTTTCAGTTGGTACGTATAAAAGGTAATACGAACATACACACTGTGTTTATAAATTTTTTATGAACAAATAAAGATTAAGTTTGGTACCATCTGTCAGTGCAATTTTGTTACTGTTAAGCATAATTTTGTTATTAACTCACTAATGGTCAAAGTTTTCAGTAATTAATAGATTTAATTACTTTTAAAAATTAACTATTTTTTCTTTTTTTTTAGTAAAATCTCTAACTTTCACAAATTATAATAAACATTGACCATTGACGATAGGACAAACTATATGGTAACAAAATTATAGTGGCGGAAAGTGTCCTACACATCAATAGTTTCATCACAAAAAATGTGCGAAAGGGTGAATCGCTTTTTGAGTCAGTTAATCCATGAAAATAATGGACTAATATTACATAAAAATTCTGACTATTTAAAAACTGATAAATAAAAGTACAATAAATTAGACAATTCATTTTCATAAAATGTTTTGAAATAATTGATTGAGTTTAGACACAAATTAAAGTACCCATTAATATATATATATTTATAAATAATATGTCATGTAATACACTAGGCTAAAATAAAAATGTTTTTCATTTACTCTCAAAATTTATATTACTTTCCTAAACAAATGTTAATTTTACCATTGAACAAGAAAACTCTGAATTAACAGACTGTAATTCTTATGGGAATTGTTTTGAAAAAAATTGCTGGCAAGAAAACTTACGCTCGTGAATAAATATAGCCCTTTTGTTGGTTAGTGCAATTGTCTTAAATGGCAAAGAAGTAGCACTAGCTCTATAAAACTAAAGTGGCTCAATAATTGATTGATGCATCTAACTACCTATCTTGTGTCTGCAGTGACTGACAAAATATATGATTTTTTTTATCAGAACTTTTATGGAAACCAAAGAATTATGCTCCATTCCAATATTGTTCATGATGAATAATAAGCTCAATATTAGACTACTGAAAGAGATTATAGGTTAGAAAGCTTAATATTGTTGTGGACTAAGAAAATAATTTTTACAAATGCCTATTGACTGTATTTACCTAAAAGACTTGGCAAACAATTTTTTATTCTCTCATTTATTTTTGGTCCATTGCTTATCAAATATTTACCTTTAGGGCTAATACATTTAAAATGAATAAGAATATGTTATTATGCATACAATTTTTTTTATATGTTATTGTTTTGATTAATACTTTAATATCCTAAAACAGGAAAACTAATATAAATAAACAAAGACCAATAAACCTTTTAAATGTCATAACATTTTAAGACATTTTTAATGACAGAAATTTGCATTAGCCAGCTTTCATGTTGATTCTTCAATTCATACGATATCTTTTTATATCATCAGAATCTATAACCACAATTGTCTATCTTTGTTAATATAACATTATGAAAGATGAGTGTATGCAAATAAATTTATTTTTACTTAAGTTTAATAAAAATATAATAATAAATGAAATTGATATAATTGTATAAAATAAAAGTAGGATTTAAAAAAATGAACACTATGATTTGGAGAACCAGGTTTATTGCTTTGTTAAACATACTTACACACAGAAATAATACCGTACCTACCAACCCAAAAAATAAAACAAATTACCTATACATTTATAAAACAGTAAAAATTGTTAATTACACAATATTATAATGTATCTGTTAAAAAAGTTTAATATCTAAAAAAATGAGCTTAAATAAAAAAATATATAAAAATATATAAGCATGAACCATTTTTTTCCCTAATAGAACAAACTTAATTCCATAATTAATGTCATTTTCATAATTTCTATTATATTTAGCCATTATATTTATATGATTAATATATTAATATTTACAAAAAACTTAAATGGTTGGTTTATGATGCCAATGGATTAAGTATTAATAATAATGAGTACAGACTTATTACAATTAACTATAAGTAAAAGTCTTATAAAAGTTTTGATAATCCAAGTGTGGTCCTAAATATTCTAATCCATCGACCATCTTACTGTAATATAAAAATATGGAAAAATATCTTACATGATATATGTAGTCCACATCTAACATAATATACATACATCATACATCTATGTACACATACAAAGATTCCATCATGTCAACCGGTCACACTTGTTCCCATCCAATGAAGTAGTATAAACAACAATCACATTCACTGTATAACTTTGAATCACCACAAAACAGAATAGCTAACAGAACATTAAAACAAACTAGGCACTGTACAAAATTATTAACTCGAGGAATACTCGTGGTTAAATTAAACTGAAACGAACGCGAACGCTATCGACTAGCGAACGGGGGAACGAGAAACGACCAGTACACATCACGGCACCACTGGTGAAACTAGTGAGGTCCACCCCGGAGAAGAATTCCGAAATGAATACACGTCCAGGTGGAATTAGTTTGACTGTAGTGCTTCCCGCCAGAAGGACTGTTTAGTTCAGATATAGCTCTGTCTGTATCCGACATAAGATATCCATTACAAATCATTAAAATCAAGTTAAGATATAACTATAACTAACTTGTAGAGTTCACAGTGTTTGTTGCATACATAACGTATGCTTGTTACTTACTTTCACCACATAACTGTTACAGAAATACCAGTTACATTTTGAAGATGTATATATAAAAGATAAATACAACTGTATGCAAATTAGTAACAAAGTGAGTTGTGGCATGAGATATTTCGTGTTTCCTTTGTTGATACCTTATAAATTATATCCAGCTAATTATTAATATTTAACAACAAATTAAAAGGATGGGAAGAAAAGGCACTATAACTATAACAGTTCCTGTTATCCCTATAAATTTAATATTTATTCCAGGAAAACGTTAACGGCACACGTGTTGTTACAAATGCATTAGACTATATTAATTTGCTATATAATTTTTTAAACTTGAAAATCTTATTCGTCGTCGTAGCCTACCTTAATTGTATTTAATTATCACGCCCACAAGTTCAATAATACCACAAATATTAAAAATTAGTAAGATGTGTATGATGATAATAATAAATAAATCATGAACAATTAATTATATGCAATTCTTTAGTTGCTTTAAGTCCCCAAGAGATATTCCGTATTTTATATTAAATAGTAAATAGTAGTTTTGTATTTGCGTAGTAAATTAAATAAACTTATAATATTATTTGGCTTAATGTAAAAAATGGTTGGTCCAATAAAACAGCCACATCAATAACTTAATGTGTGACGTGTATAATTTATTTGACAATGCTCGAAAAACCTGTTATAAAAACACTATCAGTAATGATGTTTAAAGTTTTTTTTTTCCTGTGGTTTAGTTAATGTATTTAAAATAAGTTAACTTTTTGTTCTTTATTAGCGTTCAATAATATAATATGCTTTTATAAAGCTAAAGAAGTATTGCTAAACGCCAAGATAGTGTTATGTCTATTGTGTGATATGTCTTATGTGTAATGCGTATCCAGTGTTATGTCTTCCTCAGTTAAAAAGTATTTTTTACTAAAACCATTTAATTTGTAAATTTCAGATACTTGTTTAAATGTGGCAGATAATTATTTTGACAATGAAGGTTATAATATTACTGAAAAAGATGTAAAGTATGATTTGATCAGTTATAAGTTTACTCAGATATTTAGTATCGGAAGTACACGTTTAATGGGGGCTATAGACAAAGCTTATATCTAGAACCAACTTAGTGCACCCAAGGCTGTGACGTCATACATTCAGATATAAGCCGTATTTTTGCTGCAGTCAAAGTTATACGTTCGGAGAGCACAACTAATATGACTTCTAGACACAAGCCAATAGCTAAAAGGCTTATGTCTGATACAATAAGTGTCAGTGTCTGCAAAAGATAATGTTGGTTTTAGTTTCTGATAATCACATCTGAATCGCTCATTAAATTGTGACAACACACAAAATCTGTCTCATTAGATTTACTTTTAACTGGTTTACATATTAGGATGAAAGTGATTTTTCTCAGTGTTGTAGACCAGTCTACAACGTTGTACAGTAGGCTACAGCAGGGTGTTTCCGCGCTCCGAGCCGTGTTGCACATTTCATAACGTTATTTCCAGTAAATGTGCGGCAGCTGGCTCGGACATTGTGACATTCGGGTGATTTAAGAACTCGGAACAAAATGTATTAAGACGTTGGAAATAACAGTTTTACGACCCCGTACGGCCGCCAAGAAATTGGCCTAAACGGCAGTAGAAATCATTTGTTTGACTTGTTTCATCTAATTCTTATAACATTGTTTCACGGTTATATTAATATAGTTTTGCAGAATATATTTCTATTTTAATGTATTTTTAATGTTTTCTTCTAAAGAGTACTTCAGGATAGTGTTCAATCTTCAATATAGAACTCCCCGGTTGTTAAATGATGTAATTTAGACATAAAGTTAAAAAGAGATGTTAATCTGTTCTTGAGCTCAACGTCAGGGCTTTTCCGTTTTTAACTTCCGGTTATGAAATTGTTTCATTGAAACAAATTATTGTTCCAATGAAATTGTTATTGAAATTGTGTCCATTTTGGTAGTTAAATTACTAACAAAAGTTCAGAATCATATTAGTTTCACTCTAATTATTTATTTAAAATAAACTCGTCGTTAGACTAATGAATGTTATCATTAAAAACTAAAAAGTTAGAAAAATCCGTAAATCCTATACTCTTATACGAGCAATGTTTGCTTGTTTGCTTGCTTGCACAATTATCTCAAAAACGGCTCCGACGATTTCCTTCAAATTTTGGAATATGGGGGTTTTGGCCACCAGAAATCGATTGGAGCTGGTCCCATAGCTGGGAAAAATCCGGTTTTCGCGCTAGAGCCCTTCAAAGATCCCATGTTATCCTTATGGAAATTTTTTAACTGAACAAAAATCAGCTGATAACTGTAGATAAAATAAACCAATGTGTTACATCTTTAACCTGTGGTTTTAGGAAAATCATACCAATGTGCAGCAAACCTTCCGCCTGGCGAGTGAGCGGAGCGAACGAGCTTTGTGTGAGAAACGAAAGTAATAATTTTACCGAGCTTAAGCTCGGTCCCACTGGTACTTTAATCCTAAAACATTTTAGCCTCTGCCACAGATAAAATTCTAGAAAGCTTTATAAAATAGAGTAATCATACTTTTTTATATTGATATATTATAACCTAATTAAAAGGTATTGTTCAAAAATTTTTGTAAAAAATAATAAAAGATCGCCTGTTAAGGGCTACTTATTCTATAATATACTTAATATTATTACTTATATTAAAAGTAAATCAAAAGAGTTAACAGCATTTGCATAATAATGCAGTCAATTAGTGTTTACCATAGGACAAAATTGGGGTAGTTTTGATTTCTTTTGTTTCTTATGTTTTTTGGGGTGCTGAATCCGAATCTGAGGTTTGCTAACAAAATTTCTTGACGGAACATTGTCAAAAATGGAAAAAATGTGAAAAATTTTTATTTTTTTGTAATTTTTTGCTTATAACTCAAGAACTATTAACTTTTCGTAAATAATGTATATTATAAAAATTAAAGTACACAAAATTTGATACAAAATGCACCCCCTATTTGTTATTCTCCGACGAACCGTTTGGGCTCCAGGGCTGTTTGAATATTGGAGTTTTAGCGAATTTACCTATAGGGAATACGCTCTTACGGTAGTAGTCACGGTAAGACCTAAGACCGGGACCATGTTACTTTTTCGTGTTAAGGTCCCCCAAAGCCAAAAACGCCGTTCATTCAAACTGATATATATATGTATATGTATATATATATATATATATATATATATATATATATATATATATATATATATATATATGTATATATGTATATGTCAGTTAACACGATAACTTTTGAACCAAAACTCCGATTTTGATAAAATTTGGTACAGGGGTGTAAGGCAGCATTTACTTGATCGAGTTCGCAAACCAGAATGATCGGACAACATTAACGGGGTTTTATGGGGTTTTAAATAGGTTACCTTTTGGTTTTTGGCTTTTTTAACCTTAGTTTATAAAATTCAACAAATTTAACCTAAACTATTTAAAAGAGCTCAAAAAAACAAACAATTTGGTATTTTTGAATTTTTATTTAGCTTATATGGTTATGGAGAAAATCCAAATATAAGTTTTCCATGGTTTTCTTATGGGAAATCAACAAAACCCTCTTTCTTGCTTATTTATTGACATAGATTTATAAATTGTTTATGTACATTCATTAGAAAAGGTATATACTTTATTTACTTGCAAAATCCATATGGCGACAGACCTATATACTTCCCCCATTGGGTTTATGGTGAAAATAAAAATAACAGAAATTGATCAAATTTGTTATGCACATTCGTTATGCAATTTTTAACTTATATTTGCTTACAAACCCATATGGTAACCGTCGCAGCAGACATGCGTACTACTTAGCGAATTTCTAAATTAGTAATATTAATTTTGACTAGATGAACCCGCAAACAAAATTTCATTACGTGCTCATAAATAGGGATATAAATTACTTTCTCCTAATAATACATATCGGAAAAGAGTATGCAGGTATGATATTTTTCACCCCATAAACACCGTGGTAGTGAGTACTTAGGTTGTTTACCATATGGGTTTGTAAGCAAATATAAGTTAAAACTTGCATAACGAATGTGCATACCAAATTTGATCAATTTCTGTTATTGTTATTTTCACCATAAACCTGATGGGGGAAAGTATATAGGTCTGTCGCCATATGGATTTTGCAAGTAAATAAAGGATATACCTTTTCTAATGAATGTACAGAAACAAATTTATAAATCCATGTCAATAAATAAGCAAGATAGAGGGTTTTGTTGATTTCCCATAAGAAAACCATGGAAAACTTATACTTGGATTTTCTCCATAACCATATAAGCTAAATAAAAAATTCAAAATACCAAATTGTTTTTTTTTTTTTTTGAGCTCTTTTAAATAGTTTAGGTATTTGTTGAATTTTATAAACTAAGGTTTAAAAAAGCCAAAAACCAAAAGGTAACCCAATTAAAACCCCATAAAACCCCGTTAATGTTGTCCGATCATTCTGGTTTGCGAACTCGATCAAGTAAATGCTGCCTTACACCCCTGTACCAAATTTTATCAAAATCGGAGTTTTGGTTCAAAAGTTATCGTGTTAACTGACATATACATATAAACATGTATAATATATATATATATACATATATATATATATATATATATATATATATATATACATATATATCAGTTTGAATGAACGGCGTTTTTGGCTTTGGGGGACCTTAACACGAAAAAGTAACATGGTCCCGGTCTTAGGTCTTACCGTGACTACTACCGTAAGAGCGTATTCCCTATAGGTAAATTCGCTAAAACTCCAATATTCAAACAGCCCTGGAGCCCAAACGGTTCATCGGAGAATAACAAATAGGGGGTGCATTTTGTAGCAAATTTTGTGTACTTTAATTTTTATAATATACATTATTTACGAAAAGTTAATAGTTCTTGAGTTATAAGCAAAAAAATACAAAAAAAATAAAAATTTTTCACATTTTTTCCAATTTTGACAATGTTCCGTAAAGAAATTTTGTTAGCAAACCTCAGATTCGGATTCAGCACCCCAAAAAACATAAGAAACAAAAGAAATCAAAACTACCCCAATTTTTTCTAGCGAGGGGAACTTTTGAATACAAATTTACTGGATTAAAAGCTGAAACTTACCAATGAACAAGGATAACAATAATTTTTGTAAGTTCGCCCATAAAGTATATCAAGCTAACTATTGTACTTTTATAAGTATAGACTATTTCCCCTTTTAGTTATAGTTATAAATAAACTTGAACTTTTTAAATGAATGCAATAAATATGTTGAAAATTTATATTTTATGCCGCTTGTCCGAACCTTCGTTCTCACGTTCTCACTCGCATCATGACACTCGTTTGAGATTGGACACATAAAGCAACTAGTACCAGGTTAACCTCGTTGGTTTCAATTAACTTTTGTTCTAATGTCATAGTAATACACCTATTAAATGTCCACCAAAAACCCTATACCTCTTTACAGTTAACAGCTGTTTCAAAAAGACTGCTTAGTATGAATTTTCCATTATTTTTGTTTACCTTTCGTTGTTATTTCGTTACCAAAATGGCAACCCATAAGACCAATGTTAACAATTACGATTTTAAAACTTAAATTTAGACCAAATTTGATTTTTCCTGGGATTGAGGCTGTTTCTAAACTTTTTTGGACCAAAACACTCTTAAATGCAAAGTTTAAGCAAAATCTAACCGCTAGATTTTGAGATCGTGGAACAAACATCCCTTCAGACAGTGCTCGCATGATAGTAAAGGATTTAAAACTTTAATCGTAATAGAACAATCAGCTGATGTTCGAATTGCGTAATTTATACAACTTACATTCGTCAAAAAATGCCAAGCTTTGGTTAGTCTAGAACCTGACCGTGACATCATTAGGAGTCGGTTATCTCCACCTTTAGGCCATAGCGCAGTCGGCTATAACAGTACGGCTTTTTGGCAAAACATGGTATTTTATTCCCCTGTTTCGGACGCTGTTTTCAACAGATTTTCTTGAAACTTGGTAATCATCTACTTGAATAGTTACATTAGGTCTCTCATACCTTAAAATTTTGAAAAATGAAATACAACTCTCAGTGACGTTGAAAAGTAAGTCAACTTTCCATTTTAAAACTTTTGTACTAGCACAATTCATTTTTATAATAAAAACATATCAGATATGAAGGACCTATATCCAACCTTTATCTACAAGAAAACATAATTTTAACGATAAATTTTCAAAAACGCTGTCTGAAAAAGGGGAATGCGGAGGCATGTTTTCAGTATTTTTATTCTGGCGAAGGTGACTCTTAAACATCCTTTCGCAAAGACCTATTGTAACCATTCAGATAGACCGTTCAAAAGCAATATCAACTATCGATTGCTGAGATACATTATTGATGTGTTCATAAAAAAAGGTGGTTTAATTATGTAACTTTTCATTATGTTACTTGTAATATCTTTATTTGTGCTTATTGCAACGTTTGTAGATAAAATATTTTTGAATTGATTGTGTTGACGTATTAATTTATGTATTAACAAACATTTTGAGGCAAAGTGGTTGATGACAACATAATGATCCTCCGTGGTCACCCCAGGGTAATGTCTTATCGTGATAGCAGATGTTTTTAGACAGTATGGTACAAATTTGTAAATTAGTTTTCTTTTTGATAACTCGGTCAGTTTCTAACCTTCAGTTGAACACGTACGTCGTCGCTGCGCCCCGGAGTAGCGCGGGCGCGGGCCAGCTGGGACGAGAAGCTGCGACTTTTTGTTTCAGCCTTCCATTACCTTGATTGCAGTTCACAATCACTCCCACTTACGACGTGTTCTTCCAACAGCGCAGCGCCGCGCCGGGTCGACGAATTTACAATTATCATCTTGTGTGATCAGTATTAAATGCCTTAGGAGTCTCAAAGTTGTATTAAATACAGTATGCTCTTTTGAGTTTTTTTGAGTAGGTTTTTTAGTCTCCTACAATCGCTGATAAAAAAAAAAATAAATAAGTCGAGTATGAAGTAAAAATACCCGCGTCGTAGCTGACATGCGTACTAAGCGACTTTCCAACAAATTTTTTTTCCCCATAAACACCATGGGAACGAGGATGTATAGGTTTGCTGCTATGGTTTTTCTGTAAGTAAATATAGTACCTTCCAGTGCATCACTACACACATACTAAATTGTATCACATTCTGATATTCTTCATTTTCCCCATAAACCCCATGGGGTGAGTAAATAGGTTTGCCGCCATATGGGTATTGTAAGTGAATACTGTATAAGTTGAACATGGTGAATGTAAGTTACATACAAAATTTTATCAAGTATAAATGACCGCGATACATGGTTTTGTTGAATCCCATAACATGGAAAACCTATTTTTGATTTTCTTCGTCATCTGTTAAGCAAAGTAAAAACTCAAAATACTAAATTGTTTTTTTTAAAATCTATTTTAAATAGTTTTAGTTTAAAATGTTATATTTTGTAAATTGAGGTTCAAAAAGGCTTAAACCCATTTGACCCCTTTGAAACCCCATAAAACCCCGTTATCATAACCCGATTACACATCAGGTTCACGAACTCATGAAAATAGACCTGGTCCTACATCTTCATACCGTATTTTATTAAAATCGAGCTCCCTTGGTGTTTTTGGGTTCTTTTAATTTTAGACATCAATAATAAAAATCCTCTTCTATGTATCATTCAATCGTTTGAAATTTTTCCTCCCATATAGTGTTGGGTTATATTCTCTTCATGATTTACACAAGCAATTTAACAAATTTTTTTTCGGGGCTTGCCATTTTATTTTTGATCGTAGGCTTGTTTGTTATCTGAAGCAATACCTAATAGAGAAGCGATTGGGTGAACTCTGTGTTCTCTTTGCAAAACATTCCTCGCACTATTGGTTTACTCTGATTCAATTCTGAGAGAAGATGATACATTCAAGATACGCGCAAATTATACGATTTACGCATTTCAAACATTCCACACCAAAGGAAAACTGAAATTTACAAATTAGGTCAAATGATATAAGCCATAAGTAACTCAATCTACGTTGAGTGTGTGAAAATAATATAAACTATGGTTTTGCAGTTCTGTGTGCAAGGGAAAACCAACCGTCTGCTGCCAAATCAACTATTAATTTCCATCGGCATGAAACACCGCGGCAGATTGCAGATTCGAGCGCAGCAGGTGGTGCAGTTATCGGAGCGCACTGGCGCTGTTAACAGTTAACAGTAAATCGTTCTCACTTCCGGCTGTTATCTGCTGGTTGGCCATCTGATAAGGGCTTGTCACGTCCGCGCCGCGCGCCGCGTCATTTCAACGTCACGTTTTATGATTTACGTTATCTATGCTATTTTGTTAACATATATGTCGCAGGTATTCGGCAGAACATTTTCATTTGTATATGAGCACTTGTAGTTTCACTTTAAGTTTGCTAATTCTGTATTGATGTTCATTTGTAAGAACTTGAATTTTTGTTGTGGTTTTATTTATCCGTGAAATTAATAATAATCTGTCAAGAAGATCTCTGAGAAGATCTGTTTCGTTTATATTTTGATATGATGTACTTTCATTTAAATCTTAATACGGCCTTTGCAAAATGTTGTACAGTGCTAATGTCAAAGCTCACTGTGACATTCTTATTCTTATGGAACATGTTTATGTTATTCAGTATCAAGTTCTTTTTCTAATTGAGGTGGAATGGTCTTTTTTACATGTCGTTTTTTTAATGTTTATTATTGAGATTCAATTGCCGACTATAGTTTCATATTTATGAAATGTGTTAATACAAATGTTAAAAATGTTGAGAAAACTACAATTTTTCATGTTAGTCAGTGTCTAAAAGTTGAAACATCCTATTTTATGACTTTTTCATTATGAATTTGGTTACCAGTAATGAGATTACGAATTCGAACAATGAAATGAGAAGCATACAACTAACAGTCTGAAACTGATACCTAAATAACAAATTTGGTTTGTAATTCATCCTAACTTTTTACTTAAATTTTAGGTCTAAAACTTGATGTTCTTTCTTACAAATATCGTTACTCTTAGTTCAAATAAAACTACGAGCATATTCTTCTACGCTCCTATAAACGTACAACGATGTTACAAACCAATAAAACAAAATCAGTCGCTGTGTATTCCTAAGTATTTGATAGGGGATTACAAAACTTATAATTGGAGGCAAATTCCAGTTGACACTCGAAGGCAAGCTACCTTTGAGTTATTTATTTTCAGTCGGAAACTGTGGCTGTGTTTTTACGCCTAGACGAGTGCACTCTAAACACAAAGGCAATTGTAAAGTTGTGTCCGCCATTGAAACTTTATAAACTTACAGATGTCTAGTGGCTGCACTGGATCAGTTGGGTCTCGTTCATCTTTCATTTTTAACCGTCATTCAATTCACTTATACACTTACAGTATTGTTAATAATACTTATCCAGGAAACTGAAATTGGTTTAAATGTAAATATTGCGAAGAGTTTTTGGTGAGTCTTGGTCCCACTAAGCATTTCGGTCTGTGGACTGATGTTTAAACCGCACTAAGTTACATTGTACGCGGCCGGCGCCTTGTAATCTATATGCTAAGTATGATATTTGAATATCTCAAGAGCGACTCGTGATCGGCCGGATCCGATATCCCATTGATTTATCTTTGCATTTAATATTTGTTGGAATTTAAATCATCTGGAGTGTGACAGTTATTTTGGTTATCCTCACTAAAATACTTTTTTTGCTGCATTGCATAATAAGTATAGTTTATACTGGCTCAAAACTTAGCCTTCATATTTTATTAAACAGAAGTAACATTAGAAATATTGTTTTACTTTTAGCAACTTTAAAACGAAAAAAATCCTGAGTTGATAATATGAAACACCATATGTGGAGAGAGGTTACAAATAAAACACTGCACCTCCACGTCCGTTAAAATATCTTTATATTATCTGTATCATACTACTGTGCTAAACGTTAATTTAGGATAAATCTTAAAAATATTTTCGGAAAGACCTATTGTAACCATTTAAATATAAATAGACGGTTCAAAAGCGTGTGAACTATCGTTAGCTAAGATGCATTATTGATGTATTAATGTATAACTTCCATGCAAAACATTTTACATCAACAAATTCATATCCAACTACAGGAAGATGAACAACCACATTTGCAAAGCAACCTTTAAGTCATTAATATTCAGTAAGTATCAGACGAATTGTGTCGAACAAATAACACAACTTATTTAGCACAAAGCTCATTTATCAGAATTAATAGCCGCGGGTAGCTTTAAAATATTAATTTACAATATAAAAAATAAGTAAAATAGTTGAAAATAAATTATTGGCTACTTATTTCAGCGTTATAATTGGTTAGGAAGCACAATACATTTATCGATTTCAAATGTGCACTGACCCTATACCGTCAGTGCACTGCAATGTTACATAATATGGATCGGTAACTGGAACGTTGTGGTGCACAGCGGTATGTGGTTATATACGGTTCTTTCGCTACGTTAAACGTGATAGTAGCGGGTGTAGCACTTGACGCTAAAGAGTATACTGGAGTAGCATCAGCGTGGTTGTTCACACAACACACGGCGGTGAACCCGGGTAGCACATGACACTAAAGAGTAAACTGGAGTAGCATCAGCGTGGTAGTTCACACAACACACGGCCGTGAACCCGGGTAGCACATGACACTAAAGAGTATACTGGAGTAGCATCGGAGTGGTTGTTTACACAACATACGGCGGTGTACCCAGGTAGCACATGACACTAAAGAGTATACTGGAGTAGCATCAGCGTGGTTGTTCACACAACACACGGCGGTGAGCCCGGGTAGCACATGACACTAAAGAGTATACTGGAGTAGCATCAGCGTGGTTGTTCACACAACATACGGCGGTGTACCCAGGTAACACATGACGCTAAAGAGTATACTGGAATAGCATCAGCGTGGTTGATCACACAACACCACAACACACGGCCGTGAACCCGGGTAGCACATGACGCTAAAGAGTATACTGGAGTAGCATCATCGTGGTTGTTCACACAACATACGGCGGTATACCCGGGTAGCACATGACGCTATAGAGTATACTGGAATAGTATCAGCTTGGTTGTTCAAACAACACACGGCGTTGTACCCATTTAACACATGACACTAAAGAGTGCTTATGCATACTGGAATAGCAACAGTGGAGTTGTTTACACGGCGGTGTACTTCGTGTATACAAGTATCGTGTGTCGTCGATGCCGCCTGGCAGTCGATAGGGGAGATTGAAGCAGCGGGTACCTAATAAAAATCATTTATTGATTATAAAAATTAGGTACTCCGATTCTCAATAAAAAAAAAAATTCAAGTTTAATTATTGTCTCCATGAAAATTTGTCTTATAATGAAATTTATTACAAAACATATTGAATCCGTAAACATCATAAATTTTATTGTAAGGTATAGGGGTGTATATTTCCACCTAAAAGTAATAAAATGCAACCTGCTGAGTCGTGTAGCACATAACACTAAAGAGTATACTGGAGTAGCATCAGTGTGGTTGTTCACACAACACACGGCGGTGACCCCGTTTAGCACATGACACTAAAGAGTATACTGGAGTAGCATCACCGTGGTTGTTCACACAACACACGGCGGTGAACCCGGGTAGCACATGACACTAAAGAGTATACTGGAGTAGCATCAGCGTGGTTGTTCACACAACACACGGCGGTGAACCCGGGTAGCACATGACACTAAAGAGTATACTGGAGTAGCATCACCGTGGTTGTTCACACAACACAAGGTGGTGAACCCGGGTAGCACATGACACTAAAGAGTATACTGGAGTAGCATCAGTGTGG
Source organism: Neoaliturus tenellus (assembly GCA_030545055.2). Taxonomy (NCBI): domain Eukaryota; kingdom Metazoa; phylum Arthropoda; class Insecta; order Hemiptera; family Cicadellidae; genus Neoaliturus; species Neoaliturus tenellus. Next base: position 163,717,112 of record CM061532.1, on the reverse strand, counting down.
TTGTTCACACAACACACGGCGGTGACCCCGTTTAGCACATGACACTAAAGAGTATACTGGAGTAGCATCAGCGTGGTTGTTCACACAACACACGGCGGTGAACCCGGGTAGCACATGACACTAAAGATTATACTGGAGTATTATCATCGTGGTTGTTCACACAACACACGGCGGTGAACCCGGGTAGCACATGACGCTAAAGAGTATACTGGAGTAGTATCAGCGTGGTTGATCACACAACACCACAACACACGGCCGTGAACCCGGGTAGCACATGACGCTAAAGAGTATACTGGAGTAGCATCAGCGTGGTTGTTCACACAACACACGGCGGTGTACCCGGGTAGCACATGACGATAAAGAGTATACTGGAATAGTATCAGCTTGGTTGTTCACACAACACACGGCCGTGAACCCGGGTAGCACATGACGCTAAAGAGTATACTGGAATAGGATCAGCTTGGTTGTTCACACAACACACGGCGTTGTACCCATTTAACACATGACACAAAAGAGTGCTTATGCATACTGGAATAGCAACAGTGGAGTTGTTTACACGGCGGTGTACTTCGTGTATACAAGTATCGTGTGTCGTCGATGCCGCCTGGCAGTCGATAGGGGAGATTGAAGCAGCGGGTACCTAAATAAAATCATTTATTGATTATAAAAATTAGGTACTCCGATTCTCAATAAAAAAATTTTCAAGTTTAATTATTGTCTCCATGAAAATTTGTCTTATAATGAAATTTATTACAGAACATATTGAATCCGTAAACATCATAAATTTTATTGTAAGGTATAGGGGTGTATATTTCCACCTAAAAGTAACAAGATGCAACCTGCTGAGTCGTGTAGCACATGACTCTAAAGAGTATACTGGAGTAGCATCAGTGTGGATGTTCACACAACACACGGCGGTGACCCCGTTTATCACATGACACTAAAGAGTATACTGGAGTAGCATCACCGTGGTTGTTCACACAGCACACGGGGGTGAACCCGGGTAGCACATGACACTAAAGAGTATACTGGAGTAGCATCAGCGTGGTTGTTCACACAACACACGGCGGTGAACCCGGGTAGCACATGACACTAAAGAGTATACTGGAGTAGCATCACCGTGGTTGTTCACACAACACAAGGTGGTGAACCCGGGTAGCACATGACACTAAAGAGTATACTGGAGTAGCATCAGTGTGGTTGTTCACACAACACACGGCGGTGACCCCGTTTAACACATGACACTAAAGAGTATACTGGAGTAGCATCAGCGTGGTTGTTCACACAACACACGGCGGTGAACCCGGGTAGCACATGACACTAAAGAGTATACTGGAGTAGCATCATCGTGGTTGTTCACACAACACACGGCGGTGAACCCGGGTAGCACATGAAGCTAAAGAGTATACTGGAGTAGCATCATCGTGGTTGTTCACACAACAGACGGCGGTGTACCCAGGTAACACATGACGCTAAAGAGTATACTGGAGTAGCATCAGCGTGGTTGTTCACACAACACACGGCGGTGAACCCGGGTAGCACATGACGCTAAAGAGTATACTGGAGTAGCATCAGCGTGGTTGTTCACACAACACACGGCGGTGTACCCGGGTAGCACATGACGATAAAGAGTATACTGGAATAGTATCAGCTTGGTTGTTCACACAACACACGGCCGTGAACCCGGGTGGCACATGACGCTAAAGAGTATACTGGAATAGTATCAGCTTGGTTGTTCACACAACACACGGCGTTGTACCCATTTAACACATGACACAAAAGAGTGCTTATGTATACTGGAATAGCAACAGTGGAGTTGTTTACACGGCGGTGTACTTCGTGTATACAAGTATCGTGTGTCGTCGATGCCGCCTGGCAGTCGATAGGGGAGATTGAAGCAGCGGGTACCTAAATAAAATCATTTATTGATTATAAAAATTAGGTACTCCGATTCTCAATAAAAAAAATTTTCAAGTTTAATTATTGTCTCCATGAAAATTTGTCTTATAATGAAATTTATTACAGAACATATTGAATCCGTAAACATCATAAATTTTATTGTAAGGTATAGGGGTGTATATTTCCACCTAAAAGTAACAAGATGCAACCTGCTGAGTCGTGTAGCACATGACACTAAAGAGTATACTGGAGTAGCATCAGTGTGGATGTTCACACAACACACGGCGGTGACCCCGTTTAGCACATGAGTCTAAAGAGTATACTGGAGTAGCATCACCGTTTTTGTTCACACAGCACACGGGGGTGAACCCGGGTAGCACATGACACTAAAGAGTATACTGGAGTAGCATCAGCGTGGTTGTTCACACAACACACGGCGGTGAACCCGGGTAGCACATGACACTAAAGAGTATACTGGAGTAGCATCACCGTGGTTGTTCACACAACACAAGGTGGTGAACCCGGGTAGCACATGACACTAAAGAGTATACTGGAGTAGCATCAGTGTGGTTGTTCACACAACACACGGCGGTGACCCCGTTTAGCACATGACACTAAAGAGTATACTGGAGTAGCATCAGCGTGGTTGTTCACACAACACACGGCGGTGAACCCGGGTAGCACATGACACTAAAGAGTATACTGGAGTAGCATCATCGTGGTTGTTCACACAACACACGGCGGTGAACCCGGGTAGCACATGACGCTAAAGAGTATACTGGAGTAGCATCATCGTGGTTGTTCACACAACAGACGGCGGTGCACCCAGGTAACACATGACGCTAAAGAGTATACTGGAATAGCATCAGCGTGGTTGATCACACAACACCACAACACACGGCCGTGAACCCGGGTAGCACATGACGCTAAAGAGTATACTGGAGTAGCATCATCGTGGTTGTTCACACAACACACGGCGGTGTACCCGGGTAGCACATGACGATAAAGAGTATACTGGAATAGTATCAGCTTGGTTGTTCACACAACACACGGCCGTGAACCCGGGTAGCACATGACGCTAAAGAGTATACTGGAATAGTATCAGCTTGGTTGTTCACACAACACACGGCGTTGTACCCATTTAACACATGACACAAAAGAGTGCTTATGCATACTGGAATAGCAACAGTGGAGTTGTTTACACGGCGGTGTACTTCGTGTATATAAGTATCGTGTGTCGTCGATGCCGCCTGGCAGTCGATAGGGGAGATTGAAGCAGCGGGTACCTAATAAAAATAATTTATTGATTATAAAAATTAGGTACTCCGATTCTCAATAAAAAAATTTTCAAGTTTAATTATTGTCTCCATGAAAATTTGTCTTATAATGAAATTTATTACAGAACATTTTGAATCCGTAATTATCATAAATTTTATTGTAAGGTATAGGGGTGTATATTTCCACCTAAAAGTAACAAGATGCAACCTGCTGAGTCGTGTAGCACATGACTCTAAAGAGTATACTGGAGTAGCATCAGTGTGGATGTTCACACAACACACGGCGGTGACCCCGTTTATCACATGACACTAAAGAGTATACTGGAGTAGCATCACCGTGGTTGTTCACACAGCACACGGGGGTGAACCCGGGTAGCACATGACACTAAAGAGTATACTGGAGTAGCATCAGTGTGGTTGTTCACACAACACACGGCGGTGACCCCGTTTAGCACATGACACTAAAGAGTATACTGGAATAGCATCACCGTGGTTGTTTTACACAACACACGGCGGTGAACCTGGGTAGCACATGACACTAAAGAGTATACTGGAGTAGCATCAGCGTGGTTGTTCACATAACACACGGCGGTGAACCCAGGTAGCACATGACACTAAAGAGTATACTGGAGTAGCATCAGCGTGGTTGTTCACACATCACAAGGCGGTGAACCCGGGTAGCACATGACACTAAAGAGTATACTGGAGTAGCATCAGTGTGGTTGTTCACACAACACACTTCGGTGAACCCGTTTAGCACATGACACTAAAGAGTATACTGGAGTAGCATCAGTGTGGTTGTTCACACAACACACGGCGGTGACCCCGTTTAGCACATGACACTAAAGAGTATACTGGAGTAGCATCAGCGTGGTTGTTCACACAACACATGACGGTGAACCCGGGTAGCACATGGCACTAAAGAGTATACTGGAGTAGCATCATCGTGGTTGTTCACACAACACACGGCGGTGAACCCGGGTAGCACATGACGCTAAAGAGTATACTGGAGTAGCATCATCGTGGTTGTTCACACAACACACGGCGGTGAACCCGGGTAGCACATGACGCTAAAGAGTATACTGGAGTAGCATCATCGTGGTTGTTCACACAACATACGGCGGTGGACCCAGGTAACACATGACGCTAAAGAGTATACTGGAATAGCATCAGCGTGGTTGATCACACAACACCACAACACACGGCCGTGAACCCGGGTAGCACATGACGCTAAAGAGTATACTTTAGTATCATCAGCTTGGTTGTTCACACAACACACGGCGGTGTACCCGGGTAGCCCATGACGCTAAAGAGTATACTGGAGTAGTATCAGCTTGGTTGTTCACACAACACACGGTGTTGTACCCATTTAACACATGACACTAAAGAGTGCTTATGCATACTGGAATAGCAACAGTGGAGTTGTTTACACGGCGGTGTACTTCGTGTATATAAGTATCGTGTGTCGTCGATGCCGCCTGGCAGTCGATAGGGGAGATTGAAGCAGCGGGTACCTAATAAAAATAATTTATTGATTATAAAAATTAGGTACTCCGATTCTCAATAAAAAAATTTTCAAGTTTAATTATTGTCTCCATGAAAATTTGTCGTATAATGAAATTTATTACAGAACATTTTGAATCCGTAAACATCATAAATTTTATTGTAAGGTATAGGGGTGTCTATTTCCACCTAAAAGTAACAAAATGCAACCTGCTGAGTCGTGTAGCACATGACACTAAAGAGTATACTGGAGTAGCATCAGCGTGGTTGTTCACACATCACAAGGCGGTGAACCCGGGTAGCACATGACACTAAAAAGTATACTGGAGTAGCATCAGTGTGGTTGTTCACACAACACACGGCGGTGACCCCGTTTAGCACATGACACTAAAGAGTATACTGGAATAGCATCACCGTGGTTGTTTTACACAACACACGGCGGTGAACCTGGGTAGCACATGACACTAAAGAGTATACTGGAGTAGCATCAGCGTGGTTGTTCACATAACACACGGCGGTGAACCCGGGTAGCACATGACACTAAATAGTATACTGGAGTAGCATCGGAGTGGTTGTTTACACAACATACGGCGGTGTACCCAGGTAGCACATGACACTAAAGAGTATACTGGAGTAGCATCAGCGTGGTTGTTCACACAACACAAGGCGATGAACCCGGGTAGCACATGACACTAAAGAGTATACTGGAGTAACATCATCGTGGTTGTTCACACAACACACGGCGGTGAACCCAGGTAGCACATGACACTAAAGAGTATACTGGAGTAGCATCAGCGTGGTTGTTCACACAACACAAGGCGGTGAACCCGGGTAGCACATGACACTAAAGAGTATACTGGAGTAGCATCAGTGTGGTTGTTCACACAACACACTTCGGTAACCCCGTTTAGCACATGACACTAAAGAGTATACTGGAGTAGCATCAGTGTGGTTGTTCACACAACACACGGCGGTGACCCCGTTTAGCACATGACACTAAAGAGTATACTGGAGTAGCATCAGCGTGGTTGTTCACACAACACATGGCGGTGAACCCGGGTAGCACATGGCACTAAAGAGTATACTGGAGTAGCATCATCGTGGTTGTTCACACAACACACGGCGGTGAACCCGGGTAGCACATGACGCTAAAGAGTATACTGGAGTAGCATCATCGTGGTTGTTCACACAACAAACGGCGGTGAACCCGGGTAGCACATGACGCTAAAGAGTATACTGGAGTAGCATCATCGTGGTTGTTCACACAACATACGGCGGTGGACCCAGGTAACACATGACGCTAAAGAGTATACTGGAATAGCATCAGCGTGGTTGATCACACAACACCACAACACACGGCCGTGAACCCGGGTAGCACATGACGCTAAAGATTATACTGGAGTAGCATCAGCGTGGTTGTTCACACAACACACGGCGGTGTACCCGGGTAGCACATGACGCTAAAGAGTATACTGGAGTAGCATCAGCTTGGTTGTTCACACAACACACGGCGGTGTACCCGGGTAGCCCATGACGCTAAAGAGTATACTGGAGTAGCATCATCGTGGTTGTTCATACAACATACGGCGGTGTACCCAGGTAACACATGACGCTAAAGAGTATACTGGAATAGCATCAGCGTGGTTGATCACACAACACCACAACACACGGCCGTGAACCCGGGTAGCACATGACGCTAAAGAGTATACTGGAGTAGCATCAGCGTGGTTGTTCACACTTCACACGGCGGTGTACCCGGGTAGCACATGACGCTAAAGAGTATACTGGAGTAGCATCAGCTTGGTTGTTCACACAACACACGGCGGTGTACCCGGGTAGCCCATGACGCTAAAGAGTATACTGGAGTAGTATCAGCTTGGTTGTTCACACAACACACGGTGTTGTACCCATTTAACACATGACACTAAAGAGTGCTTATGCATACTGGAATAGCAACAGTGGAGTTGTTTACACGGCGGTGTACTTCGTGTATACAAGTATCGTGTGTCGTCGATGCCGCCTGGCAGTCGATAGGGGAGATTGAAGCAGCGGGTACCTAATAAAAATAATTTATTGATTATAAAAATTAGGTACTCCGATTCTCAATAAAAAAATTTTCAAGTTTAATTATTGTCTCCATGAAAATTTGTCTTATAATGAAATTTATTACAGAACATATTGAATCCGTAAACATCATAAATTTTATTGTAAGGTATAGGGGTGTATATTTCCACCTAAAAGAAACAAAGTGCAACCTGCTGAGTCGTGCCTATTGAATGCGAATGTGAGTCCGGTTGCCTTTGATAACAAGGGGACAAGAGCTGCCTCCTGGAGTACAAATTGAGCGTATCGTCAACTCGAAACAGTCAACAACGCATTCTTGGCAACAATGTTAACTTGATTTTAAAATTCAACTCAAATAGTAAATGTTCAAGTTAATACATTATTATAATTGCAATTTAAAATTAATATTCTTGTATTATTTTCTAATATTATGAATATTCTTTATATTACTTACAACTAACTATTAACCTGTTCAACTTTCATCATCATTTTTTTCTTCAAATTACTATACATTTTAAATTGAAAAATGGATTCAGTTAATTAATTCAGTAAGTTTATATTATTTTACCGCCGACTTAAATTGTGATATGAAATGCAAGTGTAAAGACAACGTGTCAATTTTCACAATTATTTTGATAGTTATATGACATAGTGCCTCCTACTACATTACAAATCCAAGCATTTATTTTCATAATATTATAACAAAATCTTAACAATTGATATAACACAGCTCTGCATTGTTTATTCGTTATAGCGTCTATACAAAAAGGGTAAACTACAATAACAAAAAAAGACTTCAACAATTCAATTTGTAAATAACTTAATTATTTAAAATAATTTCTTACAATTTTAAAATATATATTTTTACCATGTACATCTGTACCTGAATATGTATTTATAATTTTATTTTTATTTTTTAATACAGAAACATAGGAGACTTGCCCTAGACACATTGGTTAAAGCTTTGTATGAATACTTAATAAGGAGGTCAATAGTTATTTATGTGCATGTCTGGCTACAATCAGGCCACATAACAAAAGACAAGCTCTAAAAACTCAGATGTTCTCTTTTGAAATGTGTTTCATAAAGATACTGGGCTTTACTGTCCCATAATCCTGAACTTTATATGTAATATTTTACTTGTTGACCGCAAGTCCAGTGACCTTTTAGCTGACGAAACTCATTACTAAGTAAATTTTAACGATATCGCTTTGCTAAAAATGAGGTCCCTAAAATTAGTTTTTATTGAAATTGGTGATGTGAAATAAATTTTGCTAAAGTGTAGTTTTAGCGTCTCTAGTATATTTTTAATTAACTGAACGAGTTGTGAGTTTTTCTCTTTATTATATTTCATTATTATATTTCACACAACACACATTATTCTACATGGATATTTCAACTTACTCTCGTGCTCAAATGGTAATGAAAAATACAGCACTCTTTTTATCCAGCCGATAAAAAGTGACTAAATGAATGTAGGTTATTTAGAATTCACCAAACCTACATGGGAAAAATTTATTTTTGGATAGTTCTAACGAATGAAGCTTGAATACATATAGAGTGGTCAAAAATAGGGAATTTCGTCCCCTGTTGATTGGTGCCATTTCACCCACTATTCCCACAGTTTCCTCGGTAACCATTCATTTGTTTACACTTTTCTATCAGTTATTTTCCATTTTACCCACACCCAAGTGACGTTTCTACGGTAACCATTTCAAAAGAGTGATCACAGACACAGACCATCAAATCAAAGTAGTTTTAAAAACAAACAACGAATAAATTATTTTAAAGTATAATCTGTGACTTTTGAACCTTGTGTGACCAATAAGAATACGACCTAATAGGTAACTAAGGAAACGAGGAAAGTGTGGTTCATTACCATGGAAACCGCGGGAAGGCGGGAACCATGGGTAAAATGGTTCGAATCAACACGGGTCAAGAAATTATCATGTGTTTATCACTATTCTATCATTTCAACCTCGTTGGTTTTAACGTATTGAGATTATTGCCCGGGCGTTCCCGACGATGCGGAGCAACCTTCTTCCGCTGCCCCCGTTGGGAAGGGCCCCGCCTGGAGGCCACACAAATTTTTGGTGCATTTTCGGTGGACTCGGTCTGCCAAAAGATCTTGTAGGATGATGGCTGCTGGGATTGTTTGTCACAGTGCGTCCGGGGCATCCTCCTTAGAAAAAGACTGATCTTGACCGCAATGCGGCTCAGATCCCCTGACCGTGTGGCTGGCCAAGGAGTATGAGCCCAATGGGCTTAGGCTAATTTAGGCCTGGTCTGATGTAATGTTACAACCAATTCCAGGCTAGATTCCTAAATAGTAGAGGAGATTTTTTAGTGGTTATACCCGTTCTTTTAGGGGAGTCCCACACTACAGGCAGGCCCCCTGTGTGTGTAATGCATTTTTCCGGCCTCTCCCTAAAAAAGGTATTGAGATAAACAGCTAGCACTTATATAATGTTGTCAGTCACTTGTAGGATAGTTTTCCAAGCGAGTATCACTCTTGAGTAGGTCCACTCGTCGCGGCGAGTTGCGAGTTTGGCCGAGTGGAGCCGGCGAGTTTCAAGCGAGTTTCGCGGCTCGAGAGTGCTCCAGCAGGAACAGCTATTGAAACTCTCGCCGCCGCCGCCGAGACTCGGATCTGCCAGGCGTAACAACAACCCTCCTCCCCCACAGCTTTTGTGCATTATTGCGACTTGTCATTCATTTTGTGTTTGCTTCTTGTGTTACATACTATTGTAAAAAGTTTCATTATTCATTTTGCTATTCGAATGAAATGAAAATATGTTAACGAACCTTTTTTTGTATAAACTTCATACGAAGGTTCGTATCACATAATCTTCTTCTTTTTACCCCGGATTATTCCTTAACTTCAATAAAAAATGTGTATTAATTTACAAAGATCATTATTGTATAGTATTTTCAAGCGTTTGAAGCTCCTTACCTAACATTGAATTTACATGCACAAAGTCCGTCATCTAGTTTTACGAAGTATTCAAACAGTAGAACATTGAAAAATATAGGTCGTAATTTATGTGTAGATTTGTAACAGAATAAAAATAATTTATAAAGTAGCTTTCACCAAAATATACAATTTTTAACTCGAAATCTAACAATTTAAAATATTTTTATATATAAATCCTTTACCCATAGGTAAATCTTTTCCCGAGCTAATCATTTATTAAAACAAACAAAGGTCCATTTACATACAGATTTGTCAAACCTATTCGGCAAGCAACAATAGTTTTACAACACTGTGATTGTGATTACTATGATTTGAGACATTTCCTACGTCAACGCAATAATTGATAGAATAACAAGAGCAGAAAACATGAACTTGAAATTCGCCACTCAGTCCCCAGACGTCAAATAGACATTGCAGGATTTATGTGTGTGTGTGTCAGGAAATGAATAAACCATGGAGTGTACTCGAGGACCGCGACAGGCCACGTCGACTTTGTATCAAACATCCGCACTGTTTGGCCTTGTGCGACATTTTGATATTTTCAAAAACATTGTTCAGTAGTTAACATTTAGTTTTATTTTATTTGTATTTTTTTATATTAAAATTTGAGATTTCCGCATCCTATTAGTTTATTTGCTAGTGTAAAAGAGTATTGATTATTTTCTGTACATTAACAACAATGTATTGATATTCCCAATTTTGTGTCACGATTTTACTTTATTACACACTTTAGTTGTCAAATTAGTTGCCGTTAAAATTGTATTTACATGTAACGATTTTTTTCATTTGTTGTAGATCCAAAACAGTGTTTTCACAGTTCCAAGTAACCCAGTTGGAACATCTCTGTATACAATAAATCTTGGCGATACATGTCCATGTGTGAGTGCAGTGAGAGAGGAAAGTAATCCCAAGATCAATATTTTAATTTGTTAAGGTTTTACTAAAGAAATCCTCACAAAAAAAAGAAATATTAAACCAAAAGTTTGTCATGCTCTCAAACAGATTTCATCAAATGTGTTGTACTCAGTGTTGCATAAAAAAAGTTTAAGTTAAGTTTGATTCATAACGCAGCAATCTATGACTAAAACTCGTAATTACCAGTCACCTTTTTGTCAATTTACCCATAGGAATACATTTAAATCAAACAAATAGTTGGTAGTTCGTCTTCTTGAGCGCCACGGGCACTGCGTCTCTGGTATAACGGATCAAAATGCATCACATTTTTCGGAAACAGCGTGTCACAATGGCGGGAGCTTTTGGAGCTTTTGCTGCCAGATAATCAGACGCAGATGAATGCAAGCCTGAGCTCACAACAAAGACTTGTCACACACAGCAACTCTGTGAAGGTGGATCGATAGTCAACGATCAGCATATGATTTTCCGTGTCAGCATTTTCATTTCTTAATCATTCGTTCATCAACATTTTGAAAATATATACTAAATGCGCGTGAACTATATGATCACTATCTTTCTTGTATCCAATCAAGTGGCATAATTTAATGTTTTGACGGGGAACGGTCCAAATCCTAGTTTTTTTACAATCAGCATCGACCAGTTGTTATAAAAGATCATTATTTAATTAATTGCCCAATGACAAATGACCATTGGGTCATGAATCTAATTTAAAAAGCTATTAACTTCTCTCAGGGTTGAACGATTTTTATATATTTAAAATGACAACGTGTCGTGTTGGTCATTAATTAATATTACTAAAAAGCATATTAAAGTCAGTTTTTGTTTTAATTTCTTCACTCTTAATTTTGGTTACTTTAGGTAAGGTAAGATTAGGTTGGATTAGATTAATCACATTGACAAATTCAGTAGGATGTTACATATAACTTTTGGTTAAAGTGATAAATAAAATTCAATTAATCACATTGACGAAACTCGAGTGGTTATTCTGCATAATAGCCGGATAAAGTGATAAATAAAGGTTAAATTATTACTTTGATTAAATTCTTTGCTTATTATACATAATGATTTCAATAATATTATGGGAAACCATGTAAATTAATTTGATCATTCATTTAACAATACTGATGTAATGTTGCCATGCTTTCGTGTGTTAACATTCGTCATTTTTTTACCTTATCCCACAGTAATTTCGTCTTTTTATTCAGTGTAAACCGAATACCATTTTAACATAAACTGTACTCAATTATATGTTATGTTGACACTAACCTGCCGATACCATCGGCCCCGACCTCGGTGGAGGCGATGGTCGTCGTGGGTCGCGGACGGGGGTTGCGGGGTATGGGGGTATGGGGGTTGTTAGGCCCTGTATGTCGCGGTATGCGGGCGTCTCGTGTCTGTGCAACGCTCTCTGTCCACACTGTTTAAACATCTAAATTATCGTTCATTATGTGTAATTTTGCTCTGTAAATATGCACGAAAGACTCTTAATGTACTTCAATTTGCAGGGTTAATTAACAAAGTATCACCATATCACGATTTCAGAAGAAATAATCGTTGCACCGATGGATATGATTTTCGGCCATTTTAGATAAATTATCGTCGTTAACTTATGAGATTATGTTTGCAATAATTTGTCGTGAAACTATTGTAGGTACTATATGATATTTGTTGCTGCATAAAAAGTCGCTGTTAAAATATTATATTTATAATTTTTACCTCGAGCAGTAATTTTAATCGTGTTTCTTTCAATCTTCTCCGAATATTAAGCGAACTATATCCAATTTAAATAATGTGCAAACTCGTTTTTAACTAAGAAACACACATAAAAAGTAGGCCTACTAAATAAATAAATGAAGTAAATAAAAATAACTATGGATAAATTAAAAGCAATAAACTAGCAATAAGCAATTAAATTACACGAGCATTTTTTTATTTAGAAATTCGACTTACTGCAAAACTGACATAGCCTATATGAGATTTCAATTTGTTCAATTTATGAACAGGACTTGATTAAAAACAAAAATGTCTAATTTAAAAAAATATATGAAATAAAAGTTTTTCAGCATGTTACCAATTAGTATACTTTACTTTTATAAAAAAATTATAAAAACTTTTATATAGAAAATTATAGAAAACAATAGTATTTAAGTATTTTCTTGTTTCGGCGATAAAAAGCCAATTACAGTTGACATGTGTGTTGGGGGAGGGGGAGGGGGCAGCGAGGCGCACGGACAGCCAATTGTTGGTGATTACTGTACCTATAGAGAGCACAGTTGGCAGCAATCCGTCAGCAATTAGTTGGTCCAAACAATCGGAACGCGTCACGGATCGCTGCTTTTATTTACCATCCGATACCTACGAGTCTCCTCGCCCTATCTCGCCCCATCTCGCCAAATCTCGCCCCATCTCGCCCCATCTCGCCCCATCTCGCCCCATCTCGCCCATCAGCCCTGTCCGACGATCGGCTTGGGCTCGGGTAATGGCCGACTCCGAGTCTCTTGGAAGGATACATTTACTGTTTAAATATTTTAAACCTATTATAACGTTTGTGATACATCAGCAGTTCGAGAAATAATTTACGTTTACTTGAGGGCATTGTTTAATCATTTATTGCCAATAATATTGCGTCATAATATTGTACTTACAAGTTGTAATATAATTTAACAAACCATTTGACTTACTAATACGGTTTATTTTTCGTTTTGAGAAATTTAATGTAATATGTCTGGCGCTGATTTTGAACACGTTACACTACGATATTTCAACTTTATGTCAGTCTTCCTATCAAAATTCACATGGATGTGAGGACGTAATTGTTTTTACTCCTAACTACGAGTAATTTAATCCAACATGAAACATAGTAATCCTACATATATGAAATGAGATTATATGATATGAGATAATATTACCTAAATATATCATAATCTTACAATAAAACTATACATGATTTTTTTCTTTTCCAACCAAACTAACAGTGAATTGTTGTAAAGGCGCAAATAGTAATGCAGTACTGTTTAACATAATCACGTTATTGCAGAAGTAGTCGCCACACGGTGTACTGGACCAACCTCCAGCAGCACCGCCATGGCTTATTCATTCTCCGATGCCACCACCATAAATCCTGCAATGTCTATGTCTCGTCTAGGGACCGTATGGCATCATACCCACAGTTCATATTTGGTGTTGGCTGTGTTAATATTTTTATGTTTGATTTAATTAGACATTGTGTAAAATTGTAAAGTAAAAATCATACATAATTTTACGAAGTTAAAGTTATAGATGGTATATATTCCTTTGATCGTCTTTAAGTATTTTGGATATATAGGCTACTTACTAATACACGTCATACGTATTTCCATTCTCGTTTGAACGGGCTAGAAAGGCTTTACCGACACATCACTTGTTATTTAGCTTCCGAGGTGCAGATGTGTCTGTTCATGATCCAGTTCTGGCTTAAAAGCACTTGAAATTCTAAACACTGGAACACTTTCAACCCCAATTTTGAAATGCTGGTTTGTCGTCGAAGCCTCCCTCCGTTTTAGCGTCGAAATAACCGTACAGGGTGGATCGAAGGGGTTTGACATATTTTGATTTGAATACTTTTTGTTTTTACGATTGTGGTTGATAGCAATAACGCCCAAAAAGACAGGGTTTTCCATTTCCCTTTATTAATAGACATTACGGGTTTCAGTCGGCATGCGTTTGTATGGCTTGAACATAGATCCAAGGGACATGTGGTGAGATGATTTATATTTAATATTACCTAAATTGTTTCTTTCTGTTTTGAACTAATAGGTAAATCGTGATTTCTTTAAAACATAAATTAACAAATTGATATCCTTTAAAATATTTTATATTGTATGCATAATTGAAGGTTTTCAAGATAAATAAAAATTCGATAATGTCATACAAACTAACATTATATACATTTTCATACGAAAAACGAAGAAAGGTGAAAGGTAATCTAACAAATATAACATATATATATATATATATATATATATATATATATATATATATCATTATATACATACAATATAATCTACGTACATACATATTATATATATCATATTAAATACATACATGTATCATTTTAATATTAACTAGAGATTGCCGACTGGTCGAATTTCGACCAAAATGTCAGTTGATCTGTACCCAATCAGTAAAAAATTTGTATAACTGAAACATCTGTCCTTCCTGTTTTGTTACAATTTTTTTACCACAACACTAGCAAAAACTGTCAAATGATTCAATCACTTACTACCCTTCTTCCATAAAATTAACATTGAAACTTTCAAAGCCTGTAGGGTGTAGCCCTATAGAGACAGATGCGAACTTTAATGAGATTTTGCTCATTCCCAGGACCTTTTTAACGGGTTTCATGTATATTTCTCCTAAAATTCACACAAGCTGAGAAAAGAGTGGAAAAGGACCTTGCTTGCCTGCTAATATATAGGTAATCACCATGAAGATAACTAATATAAAGCCATATTTTAAACCTAGGACTAAAAATGTGGCATCCTAGCTATGTTATCTAAAATATACCTTTGTCACTGTGGAGGAAAAACAAGTGTCGTGTATTTGCCGTTTTGCCCAGATTCTAGTAAGGGTCCTCCAAATGGTCCCCCTCGGTAAAAAAGCACCAGCGTGTTGTTTTTCAGGGTACAATATCGATTAGCATGAACAAATAATAATTAGCTATAAGTATTATAAGTAGTATAACTTTCATTAAAAGACAATAAGCTGACCATATCGCTAGCCCAGGTGAAATTTTCCATTTCGCCAGGAACGCCGCCCCAAGACGCGCCGCTGTGGCTGCCGTCACAGCCGCCGCCGCCGCCGCGCGGTGATGACACCGTATATCGGGTCATAAAACCACACACACTCAGTGTTCCATAACCACTGGATTTATCGCCCTACAACGTGGAAACATTCATTTGTTCCATCGCTTTTCGCTACCAGTATGTCACTATTGAACATCCATAGGAAAATGTATTTGATTGCATTCCCAATAAGCTTCTTTTACAGCATCTTCAGAATTTACATGAAGTTCAACCAGATTTATTTGTTTGTAAGTGCTAAAGAATCCACATATCCTACCGATTTAATAATTTCAAAATTTAAGTTTGAAGAGCGACAACATTAATGCGTTTATGATGTTAAACAACTACAAATTACATTCACTTTTCTTTGAAATTGACTAACGAAATATGTGTAAAATAGCTGGAACCCACCAATGTAATATAAAAAGTTATATTTGACTGAAGTCATATTTAATAACTCTGTTGTTTTTCAGGTGAGTGCGGATTCTGCCATGGACCGTACATTGTAGTTTGGTGAGTTTTAAAGATAACTTGTATTGGCATTACGTTTAAGGCTGTTTTTGTGTGTTACCTTACGTAGATACATCTAAAACGTTCACCTCAATTTGGTGTAATTTTGCATGTTTTTCGTAAAGTGAAGTAAGCATAAGATTTTATGATTTTTTTTCAAATTTTCTTTTATTATTACTAAATTTTTTTAACTTGTTTTCAACCTCTGATATCTGATTTTGAATGCCCTATAAATCCATGTACGTTAGCTCTCTAAGTCACTAAAAAACCGTATAATCTGTTTCAGTCCAATAAACAAATAGTGGGGGCAGAATAATTTGTGAGTTTGTTGAAATTGTTTATCATTTAGCGGAGCGCGATCGAAGCCTCGGACATGTAACGTATTTGCATCGCCAGAGAAGCCACTGATGACATCTGCGAATTAGCATAAACACACGCCCCACTAATTACTCTACTGATCATTATACTGTATCGGCGGCGACTGCAGGTTCCGGGATTTGTTTGTAATATTTTATTTATATTATTATTATGTATGAACTTTTAAAGACCGTGTTCGGTCATTTAGGGAATCGATTTATACGACTGTTTTCAATTTAGAACGTTGGTTATATGTATTTAGAAATTTCTTTCATGAAGAGCTATTTATTTTATCACAAATGTTTTAATGACAACAGGTTATTAAAAGAAATTGAATAGAATACCCTGTTTATTGGCCAGACTCGCCTTTATGCCTACGTCTACATCTTTCACTTCGTCCCAGGTGTCATTGCTTTAACCAACGGTTGCATGTTTAATGTGATTAATTAATTTTGGATGGTTTATGTCACTGCCGGTTTGTTCTAGTCCATGTTTTTACTCCTGTATTGTTTTGAGTATACCGATACTAACTTGAAGCCAACCATTAGCCTAATTAATCGTCGTCTCAGATAAATGGTGATTTTATTTTACCCTGGTTAACTGGTTCACCATCAACCAATAGTGGTTGAGACCATCGTTGTTAATTTTTGTATTAAGAACTGTGTTTTATTGTTCCGCAACCTACTGAAGGTAATATTTATTAATATTTATTATATTTAAATATTTATTAATCTTGTATTGACTAAGAATGTTGTAATTATGGCGATACATATTGACCTACATACCTTTGAGTATGTGGTCTACCTGTTGTAGACAATCAATTTTACTTTTATAATTTTAAACTTGACTGTTCCACACTGAGTTCACAGCGTGTTTTCATAATTTTTTAAAACACAGTACCGATTAGAAACAATAAGCATGATTGAAATCATATTTAATTGGAAACGTACAGTAATGCTTTATTCATTGCAAAGGCACAATTGATTAAAGACATTGATATCCCTAAAAGTGCTCGCCTCTTTTTCCAAATTACTGTCCAATTAAGCTTACTGTTTCGCTGTGACAGATTTAAATTGCAATTAATGGAGAAACCAATTTCCTGTATCTTGGTCGCAATTACAATTTGTTGATGTCTATTTATATTGCAGGTTAACTAGTGACAATATATTATACAACACTTGATATTATTTAAAAATATATATTGTGGTTTAAAATACGCTAGTGCCATTTTTACCACTTTAATAATTATTTTCGCTATGATAATAAAATTTATCACTAATTCTTATTATAATTATAAAAATTTAAACTACAATTATTGAATTAATTTAGTTGTGTTTGAAAAAATTCACGCTTGGTGTATGTGAGTCTTAACAGCAAAGGCATAACTTTTATCTTCTATATACAGTACAACCTTCAATCGGAATGATTATATATAATGCAGTATGAATGTTTTAAACTATACGTCTAATGCATATTTATACTACTTAATTCTTTTATGTACTCTAAAATTAGTTTTTAGAGTAAAATAAATTAATATTAAAAATTTTAACAATCAAGATAAAATTTGACACTCCACTTCATGTGGAGTGTCAATATAGGGGCAGAATACTCTAAATAAACTTTAAAAAAAGAAAAAACTTAAATGAAATGTAAACTCAAAATTAATAATAATTTAATCAAGAGGGCAAACACCCTATGACAGTTTTGCAACGTCAAACATCTTGTTCGTAAAAAAATTTTTAGGCCTATAATAATTTTCTGACATTAAAAGAAAATAATATATCCTACAGTACTTTTACTATAAATATATGATTTGTAAGTATGTTTGTGACTGAAACCCACGAAATATAGACTGCTGAACTGGTTTAGCTGAAATCAGCATACTCGTGGCTTACACATCAAAGTAATATAGGGATATTTGCATCTTACTCCGATTGCGGAGAATTAAGTTGACAGATGTTGAATCGATGTTGACAAGATTGAAAATGAAGAGGACTTCATTTTCAATCTTGATCTCATTTAATTATTAATTTCAGTTTATTTATAAAATAATCATTCACAAGTACGATCATATGCTACCAATATTTCGAAAGTAGCTCACGCGAGCAAACCTACGTGGTTACCACTTGCTAATAAACAATCAAATGGCGACTGTATGGTGTGAAGGTAAAGCAACAACATGCATCACGTGGTAAGAGGAGGCGAAATAAAGGATCGATGAATGCGACATCGATCGGCCTAGAGTAGCGAGGCTCAGCACATCACATCAGCGCGGCGGCAGCACGGCCGACGCTCAGCACAACTAAACACAACACACATTGCTGATAAATACTTTTATTTGTTATCTTCGCGAATGTAGTCCAAGTGGTGTGAAAACAGTGGTTATAATAGGCCTACTATGCAATACAGTAAATGCCATTATTTATTGTTCTTTATAAAGGTGTAAAAGTTTGACCACACACCTTCTTGTCAAGTAGAGAGGCATCCAATGTAGACATTGTTATACAATTTTATCGATTTTTCCAATAAAGTTTTCGTATTGGTATCTTCTAGAACTAGAGTGGAATTAAAGGATGAACCACCTCACATTTGGTATCATTTAGTTTGGAACTGAAATGACAGTATACTTGGAAGGAACAGGAGTTGAATATTGTGAACATGTTCTAAAGAAAAGATACACACATTCCGCATTGTATTCCAAATTGTGGCATTATGTGTTAATATGAAAGTGAAAATTACTTTTGATATAAACTATTAAAATTGTGGACTTCGTGTTGTTCAGTGTAGACCTAGGACTCTCAATAATAAAATGTACACAAGATTAGAAGTGGGTAAATTATCTGTGTCGAAAATATCTCCATGAAAAAATGACTCATTAAGTTTATACATCGCTAATAATTTCCTTCTAAATTATATTATAAAAAACAGGTTTTTACTGCATTAAGATCAATTTTATTATGTCACTTACTTTTACATTAATATTTACGATAACAATCGTAGATATTATCCAAGTATTTTCGTATCCTTTTAATAAAACCAAATACTAGAACAAAAACTTCAATAAAATTAAGTCCGAAATGTGCTGCAGAATATTACAGCAGGTTAATGTAGTTGAGATTATTTCTACCGGAAGGAACTGTGTGATCGATGCCAAAACGCGGGGGATGTAAACACTGAAATACTCTCAGCCCCACAATCCGAGTGAATTTGTGTTGCAAGGCGGCGCCCCTCAATGGTGTCAACATTAAAGGGTATTTTCGGGTAGCAAAATAATATGCTCGGCCAGTTGTTTGGTATAGTCCTTTGACGTTTTAATAAATCTGTAAACACGTATTACCCGTAACAAAAATTTTATATGCACTCGCACTTAACTCAAATAACACAATAACATTTAAAATATGTTCCCTAAACTACTGTATGTACAAGATTGCAATTTATAAGACTATTTTACTGTTTATCGATCTTGAATAACGTTTTCGTACCAAACCTGTATTAGTACTTAAATTAACGAAAAAACCGTGTATGAAGTTTGTAATTTTTATAATATCTAATTATTTGCTATTCCTAAAACATGTTTGTTACATTATTATACTATAGTTAATTTATTCAAATTATTTAATAGTATAAAAATATGTTACATAAATATGTTTGCAGAAGGCGGTGGTGGTTTGCAGATAGAAGTCTTTCAGTGCAAATGAGATAGGGCAATGCGCTTGTCTTTATTCACTTTACTCTCTCGTTCCCCTACCTTTACGTTTTTATATCTGGTCCAATCCGCTTCACCTTTCTAAATATATATTTGATTAGATTGATTTCATAATTAATTCAAACTGTTTATATTATAACACAGTTAACCTTCTGATACTAAATCGTTGAGTAAAATAATCCAAAATACCACCAAATTAAAACGTGCAACAATAACAATACAGAGATGATCAATTAGTTTTTTACCATATGTGAATTTGGTAACTTTAAACTAAACTCGTTTAAAATTAAATCCACCGATTATGGAAAACTGAGTAAAGCCCCCCTCCCCCCCCATAAATTATTCAAAAACTGACTGTTTGACGTGATATAATTTTTATTCACCACTTTAAACCAAAAATACACTTTGTTACCTGGTTGAAAAGCTTACTTATCAAGGATTCGTTGAAGTATTTAAATTTTTATATAATTAAACTTGAAAAACTTATAATAACCATCTAGAAGAAAAATATGAAGCAAAGTACTAAAAATGTGAAATGGTTGGTTTCAGGTTTTCAACTAGTAGTTTTCATAATTGAAATGAAAAAGTTTTACAGACGTCCTTTAGTGCCTGATATCTCGGTGCATTTTAGAACATAGTTTCTTTTTTATATAAATAGTGCATCATTTAGTTGTGTTTGCCTACAATATTAATATTAAACAGTTCTCTTTATTGTATCATTGTCTAATCCTTGGGGCTCAAACACAATCGTTATAATATTTCTTGTTCATTACTTTAAAATACTTTAAATATAAAGTTTTTTTGTGGAAGCATATATTTTTGACGCTCTAACAATTTTATAAAATAAACAAAATAAAAGTGTAAAAGTTTGTTCTAAATTTACATCCATCACTGATTTACGTAAAATACAGTGAAGCGATGAGGTCCAAGAATGTAAGGCTTGCTCTCTTGCTACAAACAGTTGACTGCTCTTTAAAACAATGCCTAAGAATAAAAGTGAAATAACTATGGAACCAACCATTAACTTTGGCCTCTTTTACGAACAATATTCAATCAATATGTATAATGTTTCATAACGAGACAGTGTTTCGTAATATTAGGATATAAATGCATTCGCTGCTCCCGATATCAGGTAACTTACAACAAATAAACAGATACACATGTGATGAAAGGCAAAATGAATGGCAAGAGCTCCAGTCTGTGAAGATAAAAGACTTGCCGGAGAAAGAGAAAATATGGAGTGAACATTACATCGATCCGTGGCAAGTGTCGTTGGCTCGTTTTTCAAAACGACCTGTCGTTGTCGTTGTCGTTCCTGTCGTGTCATAACACACTGCATACACCGTCATGATGCGGCGTCTACTCTTCTGTACCAATACTTGTATTTTGTTTTTTTTGGGTGCCAATACTTGGAAGGTAAAAAGGTCTCGCTTTTAGTGGTCCTTGACCGTGTAACATTATCGTTTCTAATATCGATGTTCGTTATTTAAAAAAATAAAAGCTTTTTCCTAAACAGAAACGTCCAAATTGACGTGTATTTTAGACTCTTTACGCATGAAAGTCCCTTAAAAAATTATATCAATACAACCAAAGATCATCCGTCCACTTTCCTAACTTTAAATCTACTACGTCCTAACTTTCACCTGTAATCCCACTACGTCAGCTGGTTTAGGAGACGACATTGATTAAAACCATTCTTCATAGATCATCTCATTGTTCGTGGTTGTAATAACTTATTTAGTTTTTAGTGGGCAGTCCTTATTACACTTTCTCGATATTATGTCTTTCCATATCATCTCTTTATGGATTTAAAGTTTTTTTATGATAATAATTAATAAAAATCTTTTCGTAATAACTCTTTTCAATTTTATATATAGGTGTATTTTGAATTAATAGAATTCATCCTTAAAAAGGCAGTACTGAAATGCATTAAGATATTCGGGCGTCTTTGTAATCTTGTTGTAATATTATAATACTCAGTTTTCCCATGTATGTATAGGAAACTATAGCATTATTTTACACAATTCCACCACTTGGCAACAACATATATTGGCAACCCTTTCTTTGTACATATCCTACAGTTATGCTCTATTAAAGTGAGCTTTTATGTGATCCTATTTTGTAATATATTTAAATTAATCTTCTACACATATTCAAGTTAATTTTTACAATCCCTGTATAAAATGGTTATGTTCAAATGTTAAGCAGCCTACTGTATTTAATAGTTGTTTGGCATGAATGAAACTTAAAGTTATTTTATTCTTACATAATGTTGTATCGCTGTAAATAAATAATACTTGTTTAAAGACATCATTAAATTCGTTTAGCTTTTCCCAAAAAGTACGTAATATAGGGATCAAATAATAATCTGTCTGCGCTGCCTCGCTGATATTATTTGGCTAGATCTAAATAGGAGCTTTGACACGATCGGTCCCTGGGCAAGGATTATTCATTGCTGCTACAGACTCCACAAATTCTGGAATGTTTATTTAGATTTGTTTAGTTTGCGTGTGATTATTCCCCGTGTGTTGATAATAATAATGAAACCCCTTACTTAAACATTAGTCTTTCAGTTTTCTCCAATACTTTGTAATGTTTTCCTAGTTTCCATACAATTTCAAACTTACTAATAACTTAGTTAAATTTACATTTAATAACTTTGGTTTCTATTTGTATTAGTAGTGAAGTTTTTTAAATTTAATTTGTTAACGTTGTGATTGTGTAATTAATTTTTCAAGTTTTGTTTCTGCATGGTATCATGTTTTTGTCTTCATTACATAGTAAAGCCGATACTTTGTAAAAGAAAATACTTAAAATGTCCAGAGTTCTTCTAAGTTTAGAATTTTGTCGTATCATAAATTTTTATGCCTATACTCTTTAAAAAGAGAATCGTTTTGCATAAAATATTTTTTAACTCGATTACGACAGTGTGACAAAAATTCATACATTCTTTAATATATGTAGACGATCTTTTTCACTACTTATTTGTTTAAATAACCTTGCATACAACTGTTGTGTGTTAAGGACATTCAACAAACACTTAATTCAAAATAGTCCTTGAACAGCGCTTTTTCTAAATCCTTGCATGAGCTAATCGGATTCAACTAAATTGTGATCTGAATCGGTTATCTTAGAAGTAAAAAGAATTGCTGCATTGTGTGAGACTAAGTAATCAAAAGGGTCGAGCAGGAGACACAGATAATTACGGAGGCCCATAATGCAATGCCAGAGGTCGAGAGAACAGTCGAGGGTCCATTGTTCTTCGAGGACCCCCACCCCTGCGAATACGTTTAACTTTACAGTTTAACTTGCCTCGCGATTATTTTACTTTATAAACCTTTGGTGTAAGGGCGAATACGTAAGTTATTCTACATATGGTCTATAGGCCTAATTTATTAATCCTCTAGTTTATATAAAAAAAATTTCCCATAGTGGCCATGGTTAATTACTGTAACAAAACATTGACATAAACTGTATTGGTTCCGACACTCATACCGTCTCAGCTGCAGCGTGAGGTGCAATGGTGCAATTGCGTTTATATGTGTGGGTTAAACGCATCGGCAGCGAGAAGCCCCAGTAGTCGGGGATTTATTCGCCGAGTTGATATTCACGTTGCATGAAAGCACCACTCCCGCAGCTGTAAATAGAAGCCATAACCTGCGGGTGAATTTATCGCAAGCCGTTACTTGTTTGAGGCATACGGCAGAGCTTTAAACTATTGTAGCCTCATCGATTGGCCTATGTAATATGATGGATATTATGGACTGCATTATTAGCCAGTTCAAGTTTCTTTCTTCACCATAGACAACATTTTTCTTTAAAAGTTGAGGAAATTTTATTTAAAGTATTAGTAGAATGTTTGATCTTAAATTTTTGCAAAGTTTCAATTCTATACCGCAAATATATTTTGATGTATCTTTGATAAATACCCCCCCTCCCCCAAATAATAAAGATATACAGAAGGAAACGAATAGACGTAGGACACATGTATGGGATTAATTGTTTATTTTATTTTCCAATAATCGGTAATAATTTGACAAAATAATCCTGGGACACCCCCTAACTTTATATATCATAAAAATGCAGTATGAATTAGAGTATACAAAATGAAATATTTAATAAATAACTTCAATATGTAAAATTTAACTATAACAATACCTTGTACAAATATCTCCTTATGCCTACACCAGTATGATATAGTATTTATAAATAATATTAAGTAAAAATTATAATAATAATAAATAAGTCCAAGCTATGGTTTTACGTAACTTTCATATTTTATCTTTCTTTAAAAGTAGT
The DNA here is from genome assembly GCA_030545055.2 of Neoaliturus tenellus. Taxonomy (NCBI): domain Eukaryota; kingdom Metazoa; phylum Arthropoda; class Insecta; order Hemiptera; family Cicadellidae; genus Neoaliturus; species Neoaliturus tenellus. Next base: position 163,692,785 of record CM061532.1, on the reverse strand, counting down.
CGGGTGCTCCTTCGACTACAGTATAGTACTCTATGATGCATCGTAACATGTCTACGAATAAAAATGTATAAATCTATAGGCAAGCATGTTTCTTTCCTAATTTTTTCGCAGCTTGTGAGCATCGTAGGAGAAAACAACCCCGCTTATCGTTAGAAAGGTGGTGTCCTGTGGATGAGCAGAAATGCATTTTTTTATTCACATTGGCCTTTTAAAGTTTTAATGCTAATCTAATGGAAGATGGGTAATTGATTTTGTCAAAACAAACGCTAGTAAAGCAGGAAGAACAGACGATTCGGTTATAAAATATTTTAAATCTAATTTTTTTATTTTGGGCCCATAGATCAAGTGAATTGTGGTCGAGTTTCGACCAGTTGGTGAGCTCAAGTGAACATTACTAGCCAGTATGACTGTGTAGTAGATCTAAATAACAATCTAAAAACGTAGCAGCAGAAAAATAAAATGGGGTTGTTAAAAGTTAAAAGGATTGATTTTATGGTCACAATCGGTTTAAAATAAACTGACTTTATTATTGATTTTGTCGTAGCCTGGTCAATTTAATTAAATCTCCTGATTTTTCGTCTGAATATTAAAAAGCCACAGTAATTAATTAAATCGCTTTCAATTTGTAACCAAAGTGATGTTTTTAATCAACCGTCATAAGTTTAACAATTTTATTTATTTCTGTTTTAACGTGTTATATAACGTATATTTATTTTTATAAATAGCTTATAAATATTGTATTGTCAAAAAATGAACTAACTTTTATAGAAATAACTGTTTATTCTTTGGAATGGATTTCAAAATCCAATTAAAATTAAAGCTTCAGAAGCGGAATTAGCTGATTACACGTTAAGTTTAATCCGGGTGAAAGTGAAATGACAAAGACATTAGAGACAGACTGGCCGGACTATTGAAGGATTACTTATATTTCCTTATCCCCTGTTCTGTGCTTTAATTTTAACAAAGGATAGAGGATAATACAACGATAATCAAACTTATTTTCTTTATTTTCGTGATGTTTTTGTACACACTGTTTACACTAAGAAATATTTTTTTATCAAGATTGTATTAACTTTAATCTGCTCGTTTTATTATTACAAGCAATATCATATCACAGTATATTTTTCTGCAACATGTTTTGAATTGTGATGCGTTATTATTTTTGGTTGCTTTCGTTGATGATAAAGTAGTGACTTTTTAACGTAGTCCGGAGCAAAGCAACGGTGTAGCAGTTTGGAATAGATTAAAATCTTATATTAATACTAACAGTAATTGATTGACTATGTATTTTAGATTAGTGTCAATTTTATTACAGTTGTATTATCCGTATAATCAGCTACCTTTACATGTTATTTGGCAGTGCTTTGTTATATTGTTATTTGAGTCCTACAGGCCATCTACCACCAAATTAAAGAATATTCTAATAATAAACGTTTTAGAAAATTATACTACAATATTAAACATTACTTTTAAACATAATAAATTAAGCAGGCTACAAATCGTACTTTTGAAACATAATGCATTTTCAAAATACATCTTAAAAAATATATTTCCCCAAGAGTTTACATTTTTGCTGTTAAATGTGACCGCCATATCAAAAGTAATAAAAATAAAATGTCAAAAATCATCTATTTTTAAAAATGAAATGAAAGTAAAACAACAATTTGCGACAATATTATTCCTATACTTTTCTTACGCAGACGTCTCATAGAAAATTGGTCACCATATGTTCATGAAAGGGCTAAATTGAAACTTAGACTCCCATTATCTCGGACAATCAATTTTAATTAAAAATAGTCGAGTTAAAAGGTCTTAAAATCTTGAGTAGATTTCAAAATCACTCTAAAAATTGGGTAATATTTTTTATTAACTATTTTTAAATCCGCCGCCATATTGAGAAATTGTGTACGAAATTGTAAAATAAATATTTATATTTTTAATGATGGTATAAAGAATTGAGTTGTCCCTCATTTAATGTTTTCTCAAAATATTTTTATTTATGATTTACCCTGTATTTACATTGTACATTACATCAAAAGAAAAAGAGAATGCGTCGAAATACTTTTGTTAATATTTTTGATCAACTGACTATGTCTTGCTGTAACGAAATTGTTTTTACATCATTATTTCCGGCTTAAAATAAGCCAACTTAATTATTGATTTTGTTGTAGCCTGATCAATTTAATTAAATCTGCTGATTTTTCATCTGAATATTAATAAGCCACAATAATTAATTAAATAGCTTTCATATTGTAACTCAAGTGTTGTTTCTCATTTACTATCATAATTTTAACAATTTTATTTATTTATGTTTAAACGTACAGTATTGAAAATTGCGTACTTAACAAAACATTAGGGACAACAGTAATGAACATTAATAAAATAAAAAAATACGTAAACTTTTTCTTTCCTAACTTGTGGTTTTACTTTCAGTACAATTCCAAGAGAGAAGTACTTTTCGGCATTGTATAGTACTAAAGGATTAAACTAAAGTTAGGTTTATCACATCAATGACGAACGATTTTTGCCCTCTGTGATCCACTTTCTTATACAAATGATTTGTCGACACAGTAATCTTAATCGTCTCGCTTTGTACTGTAATAAAGTTTTGATCGCTCCTAACCAACTTAATAAATGCATAAGTCTATATTTAAATTTTTTACCTTTAAAATTCTCTGTCATTTTTATATACCATATATATCTCAGTAATATAATATAAATGTACTATAACCATATTATAAAATAGTATAACTATATAATAATACTATTATAGTATAATAAACTATAAAATAACTATAATACAATAAAAAAATGTATTATAACTGTGTTCAAGGAACCAGTTGCCGAATTTTAACTTTTGTTTATCATAACATCTTCTTGGTTGTATTTGGAATCGTAAACTTAACACACCACACTGTTTAAACTCCTTCTCAATATTCTCAGCTCATTCTTCTCAAATAAACATTACTAGACAGTGTGACTGATTAATAGGCCTGCATAATGATCTAAAAACGTAGCGGCAGAATAACAAAATTGGTTATTCCAAGTTAAAAGGATTGATTTGACGGCCACAATAGGTTGTTATCGTCTGTGCTTGTTATCTCTCAATAATCAGGGTCCGTTGGTCACCGGCCAGACTCGTCGACGGCAGACAACCAGGTAATTGGTTCCCCCATTGTTGTTGTCCGCCCTTCCTCAATAAATAACATTTTATATCGAACTCAACGATTAGAGATAGAAAAATAGAACATGTGTGGTTTGTTACAAAAATAACTGCCATGAAACTAAGCTTACGCGTGTTAATTGATTGCCAATTGTCATGCTAGATATCTAGAAACAGTTCTTATCTTAATAAAAAATAGGATGGTTATAAATTATTGGACACATTTTAAGATTAAATAAATAAATACGGGTACCAAGTAACTTAGAAACATGAGAATTGTTTTGAGTTTTCATCACAATACAATACAAAAATTCTGTTGTATAATTCTTTTTATAAGTAAACTAAAACATTTCCATGTGTTCATGATTTGCAGACCAAGTTTTCAGTATGAATTCAACCTCAGGCCATGTTTTTCTGAGCACTGCTGGAGTTATGCGTCTAATATTCTCTCTTAACTCTTCTTGAGTTCGTCAAAGTCTTGAATCTTCTTTTCTCTGTATTTGTCATAAACCCAGATAAAATTCTTAGGGTGTACTGCCTGGGGAATTTGAAAGCAAAGAACTTTGACCAATTTATATAATTTTTATCATCTTTTTTTATTACTAGAATATGTATGATTATTTTTTTAGATGTTGCTGTATGTAACTTTTTTTAATGTGCAATTTAAAAAAAAACATTCGAATGTTTCTAAGTTGCTTAGTTATTTATTTATTTAATCTTAAAATGTGTCCAATAATTTATGACTATCCTGTACAATGATGAAACACAAATTGCTCGACCTCCTTGGCCACAAGCTTTGTCATACTGCAATATTGTATCTGATGTAACCGTTCACATTAAACTATTTCATTACGTGGAATCCATTCCTTTTCTGCTCTATGACTGCTCTGTCTTTGCTCTATGAGAGTGGGGCTTCATCAAAGCCATACACCATTAGATCAAGTTCACCATGGATGTCTCACGATATCATCTCGCGTATAGGCGATGACAACATTTTCTCACATGAACGTCTGATAGGGACATACATATGGTTTGTACTGAGTCAGAACAAACCGACTAATTGCTGGTGATGGTAAGGTTTTCCAAAACACTCATTCGGTTTAATGTTGATCTGCTGGCCGTAATTCATGTATCGAGACTGCAGTGAACGAAGCCCCAATGCGATACAGGCTGGATGCGGGACGGCGCCATCGATCTGATCGAATCGATTGACGATTAACCTTCCAACACACAAGTTGGCCCAACAATAAAAAAATACACTCGCCTCATCCAGTTTTTAGGCCTACGTGGAACATCACAAACCGGGTCTTTGGTGAATCAAAACTCTGTTTAGGTTTCAATCAAACATATATTTGTGCACTTGACTTGTAAAAAACAACAAATGAGTGAATTGACAATTGAAAACTTTTAAAATTTGAACATTTAAATTCTCCAGAGACTATTTTCATCTAAAACGTTAAAGTGTACAATTCTCCTTGTTTTCCTCTCTTTGCCTACTGTAAAAAAAATTTCAAAATCATCCATAATTGAACTTCTAAAACGACGCATAAATATAACATAAATATCAAAACATTGGTTGCGCCGAGACGCGCCGGCGAACGACGACTGATCGTTTCGGAAACGAGTGAACGTCACATGTCTGTCAGGGATCAGCGATACGTACGTTGCGTCTTGCTCTCGTCGCTTTTATCCTTTGACGTCACACGTCCAAGGCACTTTTACATTTTCACACACCCTCTTCAAAACAAATAACTTTTTAACGCCCATGAACACCGCTTTATTATCTGCAATGTATCGGATTTTTTAATGAAAGATAACGGCTTCACTTTGCCTCATACTGCTTGAAAACATAGAACACAGGTCTATTCTTGGAAGGTATTAAGACAAACCAATCGATTGAAAAAGCTGTAAAAATCCCTGCAAACAACTTGGCCGATAAACCTGATTAATACTATCACATTGCATTAATTAAAGGCTGCGGCCTTGAGAACTTCAACTCCCTTCTAAAATCACTAAAAATTTTGTTTTAACATTTTACAAATTGCAGTTGACTTAAAGTTTGTCATACTTCCTAATTTATTAATGTGAATTTACTGTATAGCTGACGATTTCTAGTGAGATGAGTTAATCAATGTGACAAAAGGAAGTGCATTTATTGTGAAGAAACGAAATTCATTGCGAAGTAATCGTTAGCCTTTTTAAACTACTCTATGAATGATAATGTTGATATTGTGAATAATATTAGTCACTGGTATTTCACTAAAATCAGTATTTTGCTGGATTCGTTTAAAGTTTAGACAGTGCAGCAGGTTCCCGAGGGCCAAAGGATCAAAAGAATGTTGAGCGAGAGACACAGATAATTACGAAGTCCCATAATGCAATGCCCGGGGTCGAGAGCCCATTGTTCTTGGAGGACTCCCCACCTCTGCGAGTACGTTTAACTTTACTCTTTAACTTACCTTGTTGAATTTATATCACAAACCTTGTTCATATAACAAGATTCAATGTGTAGAACCATGTAAAAATAGACAACCATAAATTTGTTGTGTATCAATAACTTACTATTATTATGACTTACTTTATAGTAACATAAAATTTAAAGAGTAATTTACTCTTATACAGCTAACATTTGACATCCAATCAAAATTAAGTTTTTATATTTTATTAATTAATTTCGAAGTATCATGAATGCAGCGTAACTTAAAAAGTGCATTTTTAATAGCCTACATGTTTAATATTTTATTACATTACAGACAAAAGAGTCACTTAACGGTTCATTAATCTGTGATTACATTCAAAGTGGTAAATGTATGCATTTATACTGACGTGTCCGTCGTTTGCGTTTGTAAAAACTTGGTACATGACTATTCTTCTAATAACTCATTGTGAAGAAAAGAAGTATGAAATACTCAAGCTACACACAAGAAAACTATACAACATGTGACCAATTATTTTACCTCTTGTTGGTTGGCACTATTGAAAACCTCTGGTTGAATAAATTTCTATCCATCAAAATTGTTTGCACAATCCTAAGGGATATATGGTGAACAGAAGGGTCATATATCGTGTTCATGAGCTCGTGGACAGTGCTACACATGTCCCTGCGACACCGGAGCGGCCACCGGCTAGTTAGGGACTGACCATTACACGTCATCACATCTACATTGTTCAAAGCGTCAATTAGGAAAGAATTGTTCGTTTAAATACTGCCGGACAGTCGTCAATGTCGATTATTGAAAGTAAATTCTTCATTGTCCCGTGGAATTAAAGTCTAATTGCCACATTGCACCCCGTAAAGTCTGTAATAAGGAAAGGAATTGGACCATTTTTTATTTGATTTTTTTATTTATTTAAAACTTGTATTGTATGCAACAATGTTATTATGATGGCCTTTAAGAGTCTGCAGTGCCGGTGGGGTTTTATTTCCATAAGATTCATGTTAAATTTGAAACACCTGTACACCTTTAATATTGGTCGAAAAAGATTCATCTTTATGTCATTGTAAATTGCATTTTAATGTCTAGGACACTGTGAAATAAAAATCTTGAATATAGAGCAATTTATACTATTGAAGTACTGAAAAACACAACCATTTTCGAGCAAAACATCTTGAGAATACTTTGTTGTTTATTATAATCAAACAATAAATATTATAAAACTTATGATTTAATATGGCCCCAGGTATTAAAATTTCCGTTAAAATGATATAAAGATTAATATTGTTTGACCAAAAGGAGTAGCGGTCGCGCGTTTGATATTTAACCTTATGGGTCTTCTGGAAATAAAAATCCATGATTGCGGGTATTGAAGACTCTATACGTGTGAGGTCTGAGTTGGAGCCCTCGTTTTGGGCGTATTTTGAATATCTCTCGAGTGCCAAGTCTCGAGTATAAAGTTTGAATGCAATTGTTGCATACAACTTAGCTAAGAGTCACTTGTAAAAAATGTAAAAACAAAGTAATAAGTATTTTTGTCTATTCATATATAATTATGTACGGTGGACATTCATTCAGAACACCTAATGTCGCCTGACCTAATCGTAGTGCACAATCACTCGTGTCTTTTGAGGTTAGGCACACGAAGAAATTATTTTGTTGTTATTATTCTTATATTAAATAAGATCATTAAAACAGGAACTCTATAGTGAGTAAATACATATCTTACACTATATGTCATACAGTATGATTGCGCGTATACTAACAACAGACCTACTTTTGTATCCGCCCAGTGACAGGGGTGGCAGGCAAGGCAGGGACGATTCATTCCCCGGTTTGACATTGTTGCTTCCTCAGTGCTCTACTGCGACCGCATTTAGTGCCTGGATCATCTGCCTATACTGTAGCTTGTCTGACATCGAGTTTACAATTGCAAATGGATCCTACAGCATTAAAAACCAGAACAGTTGGGAAAATAAGGAAAATAGGCGAACTCGTTTATTTATGGACAGATGTAAATGCAACTTAGTCATATGGTTAGTCGTTTAATTAATTAATATGGAGAATGGGAAAACTATACTTACGGACAGATATTGATGAAACTTAGTATATGGCTCCATATGGTCGTAATAAATTGTTTATGCTAAAAACCTACTTTTATTGTTCCCCATGGCAGCATACCTGCATACTCTTTCCCTATATTTATCCTAAGGAGAATAGACATTTATTTCCCTATTTATGAGCACGTGATGAAATTTTGTTTACGGGTTTAGCTGGTCAAAATTAATATTACTAATTTGGAAATTCGTCGAGTACGCAGGTCTGCTGCGACGGGGGGTATTCTCAGCTTGTGAACATAGTAGGAGAAAGCCACGCTTATCGTTAGAAAGGTGGTGTCCTGTGGATGAGCAGAATTGCATTAATAATCACATCGGCCCATGGGGCTACGCCCTACAGTTTCAATGCTAAACTTTTGGAAGATGGGTAATTGATTTTGTAAAAAGAAATGCTAGCAAGCAGGAAGTACAGACGATTCAGTTATAGTTTAAAAATATTTTTTAGCGAATTTCCCATAGGGAATAAGCTATTACCGTAGGTCTCATGGTAAGACCTAAGCTCGGGACCATGTTACTTTTTTGTTTTTAGGTGCCCAGAGACCAAAAATAATAGTCATTAAAAATTATATATATGTATATATTTATATATACATATATTTATATATGTATATATGTATGTGTCCCTAGGCACGATAACTCTCGTAAAAACGGTCCGATCGACACCAAATTTGGTAGAGATGTGTAATCCTACGTTTATTCGGATGAGTTCGTAAACCAGACATATCGACCTACCGGAAGGGGTAGTTTTGGGGGGTTTTGTACCCCAAAATAGGGTTTTTTGCATTTTTTATATGTAAATTTAAAAAATTTTAAATTTTTATTTTGACCATTGGATTTAGCTAAAAAAAAACACACACAATTTAGTATTTTGAAGCTTTGCTCTATCTCCATTGGTTACCGAGATATTACAAAGTCTAAAGGCAGTACATTGTATTTTGGGGCTCCAATGTTAATCTTATGGAGAATAGGGATGTGTTAATATTTCACTTATTAACCAATATTAAAGGTTAATATTGGTGGAAGTGAAAGGTGGAAGTGGGTAAATTATCTGTGTCGAAAATATCTCCATGAAAAAATGACTCATTAAGTTTATACATCGCTAATAATTTCCTTCTAAATTATATTATAAAAAACAGGTTTTTACTGCATTAAGATCAATTTTATTATGTCACTTACTTTTACATTAATATTTACGATAACAATCGTAGATATTATCCAAGTATTTTCGTATCCTTTTAATAAAACCAAATACTAGAACAAAAACTCCAATAAAATTAAGTCCGAAATGTGCTGCAGAATATTACAGCAGGTTAATGTAGTTGAGATTATTTCTACCGGAAGGAACTGTGTGATCGATGCCAAAACGCGGGGGATGTAAACACTGAAATACTCTCAGCCCCACAATCCGAGTGAATTTGTGTTGCAAGGCGGCGCCCCTCAATGGTGTCAACATTAAAGGGTATTTTCGGGTAGCAAAATAATATGCTCGGCCAGTTGTTTGGTATAGTCCTTTGACGTTTTAATAAATCTGTAAACACGTATTACCCGTAACAAAAATTTTATATGCACTCGCACTTAACTCAAATAACACAATAACATTTAAAATATGTTCCCTAAACTACTGTATGTACAAGATTGCAATTTATAAGACTATTTTACTGTTTATCGATCTTGAATAACGTTTTCGTACCAAACCTGTATTAGTACTTAAATTAACGAAAAAACCGTGTATGAAGTTTGTAATTTTTATAATATCTAATTATTTGCTATTCCTAAAACATGTTTGTTACATTATTATACTATAGTTAATTTATTCAAATTATTTAATAGTATAAAAATATGTTACATAAATATGTTTGCAGAAGGCGGTGGTGGTTTGCAGATAGAAGTCTTTCAGTGCAAATGAGATAGGGCAATGCGCTTGTCTTTATTCACTTTACTCTCTCGTTCCCCTACCTTTACGTTTTTATATCTGGTCCAATCCGCTTCACCTTTCTAAATATATATTTGATTAGATTGATTTCATAATTAATTCAAACTGTTTATATTATAACACAGTTAACCTTCTGATACTAAATCGTTGAGTAAAATAATCCAAAATACCACCAAATTAAAACGTGCAACAATAACAATACAGAGATGATCAATTAGTTTTTTACCATATGTGAATTTGGTAACTTTAAACTAAACTCGTTTAAAATTAAATCCACCGATTATGGAAAACTGAGTAAAGCCCCCCTCCCCCCCCCATAAATTATTCAAAAACTGACTGTTTGACGTGATATAATTTTTATTCACCACTTTAAACCAAAAATACACTTTGTTACCTGGTTGAAAAGCTTACTTATCAAGGATTCGTTGAAGTATTTAAATTTTTATATAATTAAACTTGAAAAACTTATAATAACCATCTAGAAGAAAAATATGAAGCAAAGTACTAAAAATGTGAAATGGTTGGTTTCAGGTTTTCAACTAGTAGTTTTCATAATTGAAATGAAAAAGTTTTACAGACGTCCTTTAGTGCCTGATATCTCGGTGCATTTTAGAACATAGTTTCTTTTTTATATAAATAGTGCATCATTTAGTTGTGTTTGCCTACAATATTAATATTAAACAGTTCTCTTTATTGTATCATTGTCTAATCCTTGGGGCTCAAACACAATCGTTATAATATTTCTTGTTCATTACTTTAAAATACTTTAAATATAAAGTTTTTTTGTGGAAGCATATATTTTTGACGCTCTAACAATTTTATAAAATAAACAAAATAAAAGTGTAAAAGTTTGTTCTAAATTTACATCCATCACTGATTTACGTAAAATACAGTGAAGCGATGAGGTCCAAGAATGTAAGGCTTGCTCTCTTGCTACAAACAGTTGACTGCTCTTTAAAACAATGCCTAAGAATAAAAGTGAAATAACTATGGAACCAACCATTAATTTTGGCCTCTTTTACGAACAATATTCAATCAATATGTATAATGTTTCATAACGAGACAGTGTTTCGTAATATTAGGATATAAATGCATTCGCTGCTCCCGATATCAGGTAACTTACAACAAATAAACAGATACACATGTGATGAAAGGCAAAATGAATGGCAAGAGCTCCAGTCTGTGAAGATAAAAGACTTGCCGGAGAAAGAGAAAATATGGAGTGAACATTACATCGATCCGTGGCAAGTGTCGTTGGCTCGTTTTTCAAAACGACCTGTCGTTGTCGTTGTCGTTCCTGTCGTGTCATAACACACTGCATACACCGTCATGATGCGGCGTCTACTCTTCTGTACCAATACTTGTATTTTGTTTTTTTTGGGTGCCAATACTTGGAAGGTAAAAAGGTCTCGCTTTTAGTGGTCCTTGACCGTGTAACATTATCGTTTCTAATATCGATGTTCGTTATTTAAAAAAATAAAAGCTTTTTCCTAAACAGAAACGTCCAAATTGACGTGTATTTTAGACTCTTTACGCATGAAAGTCCCTTAAAAAATTATATCAATACAACCAAAGATCATCCGTCCACTTTCCTAACTTTAAATCTACTACGTCCTAACTTTCACCTGTAATCCCACTACGTCAGCTGGTTTAGGAGACGACATTGATTAAAACCATTCTTCATAGATCATCTCATTGTTCGTGGTTGTAATAACTTATTTAGTTTTTAGTGGGCAGTCCTTATTACACTTTCTCGATATTATGTCTTTCCATATCATCTCTTTATGGATTTAAAGTTTTTTTATGATAATAATTAATAAAAATCTTTTCGTAATAACTCTTTTCAATTTTATATATAGGTGTATTTTGAATTAATAGAATTCATCCTTAAAAAGGCAGTACTGAAATGCATTAAGATATTCGGGCGTCTTTGTAATCTTGTTGTAATATTATAATACTCAGTTTTCCCATGTATGTATAGGAAACTATAGCATTATTTTACACAATTCCACCACTTGGCAACAACATATATTGGCAACCCTTTCTTTGTACATATCCTACAGTTATGCTCTATTAAAGTGAGCTTTTATGTGATCCTATTTTGTAATATATTTAAATTAATCTTCTACACATATTCAAGTTAATTTTTACAATCCCTGTATAAAATGGTTATGTTCAAATGTTAAGCAGCCTACTGTATTTAATAGTTGTTTGGCATGAATGAAACTTAAAGTTATTTTATTCTTACATAATGTTGTATCGCTGTAAATAAATAATACTTGTTTAAAGACATCATTAAATTCGTTTAGCTTTTCCCAAAAAGTACGTAATATAGGGATCAAATAATAATCTGTCTGCGCTGCCTCGCTGATATTATTTGGCTAGATCTAAATAGGAGCTTTGACACGATCGGTCCCTGGGCAAGGATTATTCATTGCTGCTACAGACTCCACAAATTCTGGAATGTTTATTTAGATTTGTTTAGTTTGCGTGTGATTATTCCCCGTGTGTTGATAATAATAATGAAACCCCTTACTTAAACATTAGTCTTTCAGTTTTCTCCAATACTTTGTAATGTTTTCCTAGTTTCCATACAATTTCAAACTTACTAATAACTTAGTTAAATTTACATTTAATAACTTTGGTTTCTATTTGTATTAGTAGTGAAGTTTTTTAAATTTAATTTGTTAACGTTGTGATTGTGTAATTAATTTTTCAAGTTTTGTTTCTGCATGGTATCATGTTTTTGTCTTCATTACATAGTAAAGCCGATACTTTGTAAAAGAAAATACTTAAAATGTCCAGAGTTCTTCTAAGTTTAGAATTTTGTCGTATCATAAATTTTTATGCCTATACTCTTTAAAAAGAGAATCGTTTTGCATAAAATATTTTTTAACTCGATTACGACAGTGTGACAAAAATTCATACATTCTTTAATATATGTAGACGATCTTTTTCACTACTTATTTGTTTAAATAACCTTGCATACAACTGTTGTGTGTTAAGGACATTCAACAAACACTTAATTCAAAATAGTCCTTGAACAGCGCTTTTTCTAAATCCTTGCATGAGCTAATCGGATTCAACTAAATTGTGATCTGAATCGGTTATCTTAGAAGTAAAAAGAATTGCTGCATTGTGTGAGACTAAGTAATCAAAAGGGTCGAGCAGGAGACACAGATAATTACGGAGGCCCATAATGCAATGCCAGAGGTCGAGAGAACAGTCGAGGGTCCATTGTTCTTCGAGGACCCCCACCCCTGCGAATACGTTTAACTTTACAGTTTAACTTGCCTCGCGATTATTTTACTTTATAAACCTTTGGTGTAAGGGCGAATACGTAAGTTATTCTACATATGGTCTATAGGCCTAATTTATTAATCCTCTAGTTTATATAAAAAAAATTTCCCATAGTGGCCATGGTTAATTACTGTAACAAAACATTGACATAAACTGTATTGGTTCCGACACTCATACCGTCTCAGCTGCAGCGTGAGGTGCAATGGTGCAATTGCGTTTATATGTGTGGGTTAAACGCATCGGCAGCGAGAAGCCCCAGTAGTCGGGGATTTATTCGCCGAGTTGATATTCACGTTGCATGAAAGCACCACTCCCGCAGCTGTAAATAGAAGCCATAACCTGCGGGTGAATTTATCGCAAGCCGTTACTTGTTTGAGGCATACGGCAGAGCTTTAAACTATTGTAGCCTCATCGATTGGCCTATGTAATATGATGGATATTATGGACTGCATTATTAGCCAGTTCAAGTTTCTTTCTTCACCATAGACAACATTTTTCTTTAAAAGTTGAGGAAATTTTATTTAAAGTATTAGTAGAATGTTTGATCTTAAATTTTTGCAAAGTTTCAATTCTATACCGCAAATATATTTTGATGTATCTTTGATAAATACCCCCCCTCCCCCAAATAATAAAGATATACAGAAGGAAACGAATAGACGTAGGACACATGTATGGGATTAATTGTTTATTTTATTTTCCAATAATCGGTAATAATTTGACAAAATAATCCTGGGACACCCCCTAACTTTATATATCATAAAAATGCAGTATGAATTAGAGTATACAAAATGAAATATTTAATAAATAACTTCAATATGTAAAATTTAACTATAACAATACCTTGTACAAATATCTCCTTATGCCTACACCAGTATGATATAGTATTTATAAATAATATTAAGTAAAAATTATAATAATAATAAATAAGTCCAAGCTATGGTTTTACGTAACTTTCATATTTTATCTTTCTTTAAAAGTAGTCGGGTGCTCCTTCGACTACAGTATAGTACTCTATGATGCATCGTAACATGTCTACGAATAAAAATGTATAAATCTATAGGCAAGCATGTTTCTTTCCTAATTTTTTCGCAGCTTGTGAGCATCGTAGGAGAAAACAACCCCGCTTATCGTTAGAAAGGTGGTGTCCTGTGGATGAGCAGAAATGCATTTTTTTATTCACATTGGCCTTTTAAAGTTTTAATGCTAATCTAATGGAAGATGGGTAATTGATTTTGTCAAAACAAACGCTAGTAAAGCAGGAAGAACAGACGATTCGGTTATAAAATATTTTAAATCTAATTTTTTTATTTTGGGCCCATAGATCAAGTGAATTGTGGTCGAGTTTCGACCAGTTGGTGAGCTCAAGTGAACATTACTAGCCAGTATGACTGTGTAGTAGATCTAAATAACAATCTAAAAACGTAGCAGCAGAAAAATAAAATGGGGTTGTTAAAAGTTAAAAGGATTGATTTTATGGTCACAATCGGTTTAAAATAAACTGACTTTATTATTGATTTTGTCGTAGCCTGGTCAATTTAATTAAATCTCCTGATTTTTCGTCTGAATATTAAAAAGCCACAGTAATTAATTAAATCGCTTTCAATTTGTAACCAAAGTGATGTTTTTAATCAACCGTCATAAGTTTAACAATTTTATTTATTTCTGTTTTAACGTGTTATATAACGTATATTTATTTTTATAAATAGCTTATAAATATTGTATTGTCAAAAAATGAACTAACTTTTATAGAAATAACTGTTTATTCTTTGGAATGGATTTCAAAATCCAATTAAAATTAAAGCTTCAGAAGCGGAATTAGCTGATTACACGTTAAGTTTAATCCGGGTGAAAGTGAAATGACAAAGACATTAGAGACAGACTGGCCGGACTATTGAAGGATTACTTATATTTCCTTATCCCCTGTTCTGTGCTTTAATTTTAACAAAGGATAGAGGATAATACAACGATAATCAAACTTATTTTCTTTATTTTCGTGATGTTTTTGTACACACTGTTTACACTAAGAAATATTTTTTTATCAAGATTGTATTAACTTTAATCTGCTCGTTTTATTATTACAAGCAATATCATATCACAGTATATTTTTCTGCAACATGTTTTGAATTGTGATGCGTTATTATTTTTGGTTGCTTTCGTTGATGATAAAGTAGTGACTTTTTAACGTAGTCCGGAGCAAAGCAACGGTGTAGCAGTTTGGAATAGATTAAAATCTTATATTAATACTAACAGTAATTGATTGACTATGTATTTTAGATTAGTGTCAATTTTATTACAGTTGTATTATCCGTATAATCAGCTACCTTTACATGTTATTTGGCAGTGCTTTGTTATATTGTTATTTGAGTCCTACAGGCCATCTACCACCAAATTAAAGAATATTCTAATAATAAACGTTTTAGAAAATTATACTACAATATTAAACATTACTTTTAAACATAATAAATTAAGCAGGCTACAAATCGTACTTTTGAAACATAATGCATTTTCAAAATACATCTTAAAAAATATATTTCCCCAAGAGTTTACATTTTTGCTGTTAAATGTGACCGCCATATCAAAAGTAATAAAAATAAAATGTCAAAAATCATCTATTTTTAAAAATGAAATGAAAGTAAAACAACAATTTGCGACAATATTATTCCTATACTTTTCTTACGCAGACGTCTCATAGAAAATTGGTCACCATATGTTCATGAAAGGGCTAAATTGAAACTTAGACTCCCATTATCTCGGACAATCAATTTTAATTAAAAATAGTCGAGTTAAAAGGTCTTAAAATCTTGAGTAGATTTCAAAATCACTCTAAAAATTGGGTAATATTTTTTATTAACTATTTTTAAATCCGCCGCCATATTGAGAAATTGTGTACGAAATTGTAAAATAAATATTTATATTTTTAATGATGGTATAAAGAATTGAGTTGTCCCTCATTTAATGTTTTCTCAAAATATTTTTATTTATGATTTACCCTGTATTTACATTGTACATTACATCAAAAGAAAAAGAGAATGCGTCGAAATACTTTTGTTAATATTTTTGATCAACTGACTATGTCTTGCTGTAACGAAATTGTTTTTACATCATTATTTCCGGCTTAAAATAAGCCAACTTAATTATTGATTTTGTTGTAGCCTGATCAATTTAATTAAATCTGCTGATTTTTCATCTGAATATTAATAAGCCACAATAATTAATTAAATAGCTTTCATATTGTAACTCAAGTGTTGTTTCTCATTTACTATCATAATTTTAACAATTTTATTTATTTATGTTTAAACGTACAGTATTGAAAATTGCGTACTTAACAAAACATTAGGGACAACAGTAATGAACATTAATAAAATAAAAAAATACGTAAACTTTTTCTTTCCTAACTTGTGGTTTTACTTTCAGTACAATTCCAAGAGAGAAGTACTTTTCGGCATTGTATAGTACTAAAGGATTAAACTAAAGTTAGGTTTATCACATCAATGACGAACGATTTTTGCCCTCTGTGATCCACTTTCTTATACAAATGATTTGTCGACACAGTAATCTTAATCGTCTCGCTTTGTACTGTAATAAAGTTTTGATCGCTCCTAACCAACTTAATAAATGCATAAGTCTATATTTAAATTTTTTACCTTTAAAATTCTCTGTCATTTTTATATACCATATATATCTCAGTAATATAATATAAATGTACTATAACCATATTATAAAATAGTATAACTATATAATAATACTATTATAGTATAATAAACTATAAAATAACTATAATACAATAAAAAAATGTATTATAACTGTGTTCAAGGAACCAGTTGCCGAATTTTAACTTTTGTTTATCATAACATCTTCTTGGTTGTATTTGGAATCGTAAACTTAACACACCACACTGTTTAAACTCCTTCTCAATATTCTCAGCTCATTCTTCTCAAATAAACATTACTAGACAGTGTGACTGATTAATAGGCCTGCATAATGATCTAAAAACGTAGCGGCAGAATAACAAAATTGGTTATTCCAAGTTAAAAGGATTGATTTGACGGCCACAATAGGTTGTTATCGTCTGTGCTTGTTATCTCTCAATAATCAGGGTCCGTTGGTCACCGGCCAGACTCGTCGACGGCAGACAACCAGGTAATTGGTTCCCCCATTGTTGTTGTCCGCCCTTCCTCAATAAATAACATTTTATATCGAACTCAACGATTAGAGATAGAAAAATAGAACATGTGTGGTTTGTTACAAAAATAACTGCCATGAAACTAAGCTTACGCGTGTTAATTGATTGCCAATTGTCATGCTAGATATCTAGAAACAGTTCTTATCTTAATAAAAAATAGGATGGTTATAAATTATTGGACACATTTTAAGATTAAATAAATAAATACGGGTACCAAGTAACTTAGAAACATGAGAATTGTTTTGAGTTTTCATCACAATACAATACAAAAATTCTGTTGTATAATTCTTTTTATAAGTAAACTAAAACATTTCCATGTGTTCATGATTTGCAGACCAAGTTTTCAGTATGAATTCAACCTCAGGCCATGTTTTTCTGAGCACTGCTGGAGTTATGCGTCTAATATTCTCTCTTAACTCTTCTTGAGTTCGTCAAAGTCTTGAATCTTCTTTTCTCTGTATTTGTCATAAACCCAGATAAAATTCTTAGGGTGTACTGCCTGGGGAATTTGAAAGCAAAGAACTTTGACCAATTTATATAATTTTTATCATCTTTTTTTATTACTAGAATATGTATGATTATTTTTTTAGATGTTGCTGTATGTAACTTTTTTTAATGTGCAATTTAAAAAAAAACATTCGAATGTTTCTAAGTTGCTTAGTTATTTATTTATTTAATCTTAAAATGTGTCCAATAATTTATGACTATCCTGTACAATGATGAAACACAAATTGCTCGACCTCCTTGGCCACAAGCTTTGTCATACTGCAATATTGTATCTGATGTAACCGTTCACATTAAACTATTTCATTACGTGGAATCCATTCCTTTTCTGCTCTATGACTGCTCTGTCTTTGCTCTATGAGAGTGGGGCTTCATCAAAGCCATACACCATTAGATCAAGTTCACCATGGATGTCTCACGATATCATCTCGCGTATAGGCGATGACAACATTTTCTCACATGAACGTCTGATAGGGACATACATATGGTTTGTACTGAGTCAGAACAAACCGACTAATTGCTGGTGATGGTAAGGTTTTCCAAAACACTCATTCGGTTTAATGTTGATCTGCTGGCCGTAATTCATGTATCGAGACTGCAGTGAACGAAGCCCCAATGCGATACAGGCTGGATGCGGGACGGCGCCATCGATCTGATCGAATCGATTGACGATTAACCTTCCAACACACAAGTTGGCC
Source organism: Neoaliturus tenellus (assembly GCA_030545055.2). Lineage (NCBI taxonomy): Eukaryota > Metazoa > Arthropoda > Insecta > Hemiptera > Cicadellidae > Neoaliturus > Neoaliturus tenellus. Next base: position 163,674,452 of record CM061532.1, on the reverse strand, counting down.
CAACAATAAAAAAATACACTCGCCTCATCCAGTTTTTAGGCCTACGTGGAACATCACAAACCGGGTCTTTGGTGAATCAAAACTCTGTTTAGGTTTCAATCAAACATATATTTGTGCACTTGACTTGTAAAAAACAACAAATGAGTGAATTGACAATTGAAAACTTTTAAAATTTGAACATTTAAATTCTCCAGAGACTATTTTCATCTAAAACGTTAAAGTGTACAATTCTCCTTGTTTTCCTCTCTTTGCCTACTGTAAAAAAAATTTCAAAATCATCCATAATTGAACTTCTAAAACGACGCATAAATATAACATAAATATCAAAACATTGGTTGCGCCGAGACGCGCCGGCGAACGACGACTGATCGTTTCGGAAACGAGTGAACGTCACATGTCTGTCAGGGATCAGCGATACGTACGTTGCGTCTTGCTCTCGTCGCTTTTATCCTTTGACGTCACACGTCCAAGGCACTTTTACATTTTCACACACCCTCTTCAAAACAAATAACTTTTTAACGCCCATGAACACCGCTTTATTATCTGCAATGTATCGGATTTTTTAATGAAAGATAACGGCTTCACTTTGCCTCATACTGCTTGAAAACATAGAACACAGGTCTATTCTTGGAAGGTATTAAGACAAACCAATCGATTGAAAAAGCTGTAAAAATCCCTGCAAACAACTTGGCCGATAAACCTGATTAATACTATCACATTGCATTAATTAAAGGCTGCGGCCTTGAGAACTTCAACTCCCTTCTAAAATCACTAAAAATTTTGTTTTAACATTTTACAAATTGCAGTTGACTTAAAGTTTGTCATACTTCCTAATTTATTAATGTGAATTTACTGTATAGCTGACGATTTCTAGTGAGATGAGTTAATCAATGTGACAAAAGGAAGTGCATTTATTGTGAAGAAACGAAATTCATTGCGAAGTAATCGTTAGCCTTTTTAAACTACTCTATGAATGATAATGTTGATATTGTGAATAATATTAGTCACTGGTATTTCACTAAAATCAGTATTTTGCTGGATTCGTTTAAAGTTTAGACAGTGCAGCAGGTTCCCGAGGGCCAAAGGATCAAAAGAATGTTGAGCGAGAGACACAGATAATTACGAAGTCCCATAATGCAATGCCCGGGGTCGAGAGCCCATTGTTCTTGGAGGACTCCCCACCTCTGCGAGTACGTTTAACTTTACTCTTTAACTTACCTTGTTGAATTTATATCACAAACCTTGTTCATATAACAAGATTCAATGTGTAGAACCATGTAAAAATAGACAACCATAAATTTGTTGTGTATCAATAACTTACTATTATTATGACTTACTTTATAGTAACATAAAATTTAAAGAGTAATTTACTCTTATACAGCTAACATTTGACATCCAATCAAAATTAAGTTTTTATATTTTATTAATTAATTTCGAAGTATCATGAATGCAGCGTAACTTAAAAAGTGCATTTTTAATAGCCTACATGTTTAATATTTTATTACATTACAGACAAAAGAGTCACTTAACGGTTCATTAATCTGTGATTACATTCAAAGTGGTAAATGTATGCATTTATACTGACGTGTCCGTCGTTTGCGTTTGTAAAAACTTGGTACATGACTATTCTTCTAATAACTCATTGTGAAGAAAAGAAGTATGAAATACTCAAGCTACACACAAGAAAACTATACAACATGTGACCAATTATTTTACCTCTTGTTGGTTGGCACTATTGAAAACCTCTGGTTGAATAAATTTCTATCCATCAAAATTGTTTGCACAATCCTAAGGGATATATGGTGAACAGAAGGGTCATATATCGTGTTCATGAGCTCGTGGACAGTGCTACACATGTCCCTGCGACACCGGAGCGGCCACCGGCTAGTTAGGGACTGACCATTACACGTCATCACATCTACATTGTTCAAAGCGTCAATTAGGAAAGAATTGTTCGTTTAAATACTGCCGGACAGTCGTCAATGTCGATTATTGAAAGTAAATTCTTCATTGTCCCGTGGAATTAAAGTCTAATTGCCACATTGCACCCCGTAAAGTCTGTAATAAGGAAAGGAATTGGATCATTTTTTATTTGATTTTTTTATTTATTTAAAACTTGTATTGTATGCAACAATGTTATTATGATGGCCTTTAAGAGTCTGCAGTGCCGGTGGGGTTTTATTTCCATAAGATTCATGTTAAATTTGAAACACCTGTACACCTTTAATATTGGTCGAAAAAGATTCATCTTTATGTCATTGTAAATTGCATTTTAATGTCTAGGACACTGTGAAATAAAAATCTTGAATATAGAGCAATTTATACTATTGAAGTACTGAAAAACACAACCATTTTCGAGCAAAACATCTTGAGAATACTTTGTTGTTTATTATAATCAAACAATAAATATTATAAAACTTATGATTTAATATGGCCCCAGGTATTAAAATTTCCGTTAAAATGATATAAAGATTAATATTGTTTGACCAAAAGGAGTAGCGGTCGCGCGTTTGATATTTAACCTTATGGGTCTTCTGGAAATAAAAATCCATGATTGCGGGTATTGAAGACTCTATACGTGTGAGGTCTGAGTTGGAGCCCTCGTTTTGGGCGTATTTTGAATATCTCTCGAGTGCCAAGTCTCGAGTATAAAGTTTGAATGCAATTGTTGCATACAACTTAGCTAAGAGTCACTTGTAAAAAATGTAAAAACAAAGTAATAAGTATTTTTGTCTATTCATATATAATTATGTACGGTGGACATTCATTCAGAACACCTAATGTCGCCTGACCTAATCGTAGTGCACAATCACTCGTGTCTTTTGAGGTTAGGCACACGAAGAAATTATTTTGTTGTTATTATTCTTATATTAAATAAGATCATTAAAACAGGAACTCTATAGTGAGTAAATACATATCTTACACTATATGTCATACAGTATGATTGCGCGTATACTAACAACAGACCTACTTTTGTATCCGCCCAGTGACAGGGGTGGCAGGCAAGGCAGGGACGATTCATTCCCCGGTTTGACATTGTTGCTTCCTCAGTGCTCTACTGCGACCGCATTTAGTGCCTGGATCATCTGCCTATACTGTAGCTTGTCTGACATCGAGTTTACAATTGCAAATGGATCCTACAGCATTAAAAACCAGAACAGTTGGGAAAATAAGGAAAATAGGCGAACTCGTTTATTTATGGACAGATGTAAATGCAACTTAGTCATATGGTTAGTCGTTTAATTAATTAATATGGAGAATGGGAAAACTATACTTACGGACAGATATTGATGAAACTTAGTATATGGCTCCATATGGTCGTAATAAATTGTTTATGCTAAAAACCTACTTTTATTGTTCCCCATGGCAGCATACCTGCATACTCTTTCCCTATATTTATCCTAAGGAGAATAGACATTTATTTCCCTATTTATGAGCACGTGATGAAATTTTGTTTACGGGTTTAGCTGGTCAAAATTAATATTACTAATTTGGAAATTCGTCGAGTACGCAGGTCTGCTGCGACGGGGGGTATTCTCAGCTTGTGAACATAGTAGGAGAAAGCCACGCTTATCGTTAGAAAGGTGGTGTCCTGTGGATGAGCAGAATTGCATTAATAATCACATCGGCCCATGGGGCTACGCCCTACAGTTTCAATGCTAAACTTTTGGAAGATGGGTAATTGATTTTGTAAAAAGAAATGCTAGCAAGCAGGAAGTACAGACGATTCAGTTATAGTTTAAAAATATTTTTTAGCGAATTTCCCATAGGGAATAAGCTATTACCGTAGGTCTCATGGTAAGACCTAAGCTCGGGACCATGTTACTTTTTTGTTTTTAGGTGCCCAGAGACCAAAAATAATAGTCATTAAAAATTATATATATGTATATATTTATATATACATATATTTATATATGTATATATGTATGTGTCCCTAGGCACGATAACTCTCGTAAAAACGGTCCGATCGACACCAAATTTGGTAGAGATGTGTAATCCTACGTTTATTCGGATGAGTTCGTAAACCAGACATATCGACCTACCGGAAGGGGTAGTTTTGGGGGGTTTTGTACCCCAAAATAGGGTTTTTTGCATTTTTTATATGTAAATTTAAAAAATTTTAAATTTTTATTTTGACCATTGGATTTAGCTAAAAAAAAACACACACAATTTAGTATTTTGAAGCTTTGCTCTATCTCCATTGGTTACCGAGATATTACAAAGTCTAAAGGCAGTACATTGTATTTTGGGGCTCCAATGTTAATCTTATGGAGAATAGGGATGTGTTAATATTTCACTTATTAACCAATATTTTTCGATGAAACTTGGTATTCAGCTTCATTTGGTTGAGATTCATCCATTTATGGTAAAAAAATCTTGGTTTTTGCGCTTATCATGGCAGCAAACCTGCATACTCTTTTCCCATGTTAATTATATGGAGAATAGGAAAACTCCTTTAGCAATGGACAGATATTGATAAAACTTAGTACATGGCTTCATATGGTCGAAATAAATTTTTTATGATAAAAACCTACTTTTAGTGTTCCCCATGGCAGCATACCTGCATACTCTCCCTATATTTATCATAAGGAGAATAGCCATTTATTTCCCTATTTATGAGCATGTGATTTTATTTGGTTTACAGTTTTATGTGGTGAAAATTAATATTCCTTATTTGGAAATTCGCTGAGTACGCAGGTCTGCTGCGACGGGGAGTATTTATATTGTTGGTCCATAGATCAAGTGAAAAAAATTAATTTTGATTTTCACCACTGGATTTAGCTAAAAAACACACAATTTAGTATTTTGAAGCTTTGCTCTATCTCCATTGGTTACCGAGATATTAAAAAGTTTAAAACACAAAGTACATTGTATTTTGGGGCTCCAAAGTTAAGCTTCTGGAGAATAAGGATGTGTTACTATTTCACTTACTAACCGATATTTTTTGTGAAACTTGGTATTAAGCTTCATTTGGTTGATATTCGTCCATTTATGGTAAAAAATCTTGGTTTTTATACTTATATGGTAGCAAACCTGCATACTCTTTTCTCATGTTAATCATATGGAGAATAGGCAAACACCTTTATTTATGGACTGATATTGATGAAACTTAGTATGTGGCATCATATGGTCGAAATACATTTTTGTGCTAAAAATACCTACTTTCAGTGTTCCCCATGGCAGTACCTGGATATTCTTTCCCTATATTTATCATAAGAAGAATAGACATTTATTTTCCTATTTATGAGCACGTGATGAAATTTTGTTTACAGGTTCATCTGGTCAAAAGTAATATTACTAATTTGGAAATTCGCTTAGTATGCAAGTCTGCTGCGACGGAGTGTATTTTTGGTTATTCTTACTTCGTATGTTTTCAAGACATTGCTCCTTCCATGAAATGTGGTCCTCAAATATTTTACTTAACTATCAGCTGTTCTTCCTTGGTTGGTTTCCCGATAGGAACACAGCTAGGTTTAACCTACATCCGCCACGCAGCGCTGCCTCGGTGACAGTATTGGAATATTAAATGGAATTCAATTAGGCGTAATCGAACCAGTAATTGACTAGCGCATTGAGAAGCGGCGTTTATGAAGGGAGGGGGATGGCAGGGGAGGGTCTCGGTTGAGACAGATTGTCACTGACAAGGTCTTCATTATAACACTTCCAGTTACTGCCGCTGTGTGCCATGCTTTTCTTATTGAAACAGTGTTGACTAACAGAGAATTCTGTACAGTACTACCGTACTACCTCCCAGCAGGGATATGTTGTATATATTTTAGCCAAATTCTTGTAAAATATATAACTGGATTACATTATTTTAATTCCAACACGATTGTACAATTTATATAGGCAGTTTATTTTTTACTTTTTTAATTATAACTTCCTGCAATGGTTAGATTTTATTTCAGAATATAAATTTATATCATAACTAAATAATAAACCTTAAGCAGCTATTTATCTTAGTCCTTATTTCAACGCGTCAACATCTTGTCGCGTCTATTGATTGTGTAACAAGATATGTCAAAGGGTCGTAAACAAATTAAATTGGAAAACCTCTCCGAGGATTTGTTAAATAAATCGAAATCGAATAGTGTAAATTGATATTTGTTCTAATGTTGTTCACTTCACATTTCTTAATTAAATCATCTAAATTTAAAAATAAATCAAATTACATGTGCAGTATGTACAGTTTTGTAGTAACACCAAACAAACATTATCGATTTAATTAATATTATAAATGTTAATTTTAATATCCAATAGTCATTATGATAGGCGCGTTGTCCCGTCACACATCAATTAGTCATGCCATGCAGCTTGTACAGGCACCAGGGACCGATGTGACACGGCCTACGATCACCCAGCTCCCCTTGCGTTCATTTACGATAGGGATACTCACTTACATTTTACTCATTAACAATACTGATAGGCCTAATAGGCCTACCTTAAATTGTCATAGAATGTCTTGCTGTTATTTCCCCAACGAAAGTCTAAGTCTATAACCTATCATATTGTCACAAAGTTTAACAAGTGAACTCTGTTTGAACCCTTTTCGACAGCGTCTTGACAGCGTGATATGATTTATGAGTTGACAATAAAACGTATAATGCGCCCCTTGTTTGTGTAGGCTGATGGTCAAACAACGTGGGGTTTTAGTGGACCTCCATCAACGTCAGCTTGTTCATTTCTTGCACACGAGAAATTTCCTCGCTGGGGCTCCATACCGCGTTTATGCAATATTTATTCGCTTTTCATAAAAATCATCCTTGCTTTTCATTATTCTACTTTTTTATTAAGTAAAATAAAATATTATCCTGACGTTCTCGTCACTAATACGCTGTCGTGATGTGGGAGAATATTTGTAGGAGTTAGATATAGTCTGTAAAGAAATTTGCTAGCACACCGTTCGGATTTTACTTGTTTATGTTATGGTCACCTATTTTAAACAGTTAATCATTTAATGTTACTAAGCAGCAACTAATGTTAGGCTTATCGTAACCGAACATAGTTAGGTTATATTACGACTAACCTTGACATTTAGAGACGGTAGACTGAGATAGAAGAGCAGGTCCCATAGGCCGATGTTACGTCATCAGACGGCGATCCTCAATGGCAGTGCAGCCACCACATTAGGCCTAATTATATTCTATACAACACTTAGGCCGAGTATAATATGTGACAAGGCTCATATAGGCCAAGTATCTTATTTACCATCGTAAATAATATAAAATCTTCTGATGTTCATATTGTATATTTCACATTTTTATGTCTGGTAAAATAGGGTAAAATATGATTTTTGAATCATAGTATCGGTTTGAATGAGCCTTGCCAGTTGATTTTAGTTTACTATTTTTGTTATAGTGTAGTGGTAATCAGGCTATTAAGTTTCAACCAACAACCAACTATAAATCTTCACAGTTGACAACTGTTTCAAAGAAAGTATTAAAAGTAGGCCTAGTTTTTTACTTTCTCCCCCTATACCATAGTATATGGAGAAAGTATTGTATTCGTAAAAAATTTACAATTCCTTTGATGATGTATATATCCATTTTGGAGCCCCCTTTCCAACTATTAATGTATATATGGAGAAAGTATTGGTTTTGTCAACATTTTAAAATTTGAGTCGTTGGTAAATTTATCCGTTTTGGTGCCCTCTGAGTCCAAAAAAGGGGGTTTCAGAGTGATGTCTGTCTGTGTGTCTGGATGTAAACAGAGCTAGAGAATTCCCCAATGGTCCGATTTTGGTGAAACTTGGTATGTAGGTTCAAAACCACGATAATTCCAGGCGTTTTTTTTTTCATTTTTTTAAATTTTTGATTTTTAAGGGTAGTTTACCCCCAAAAAACGTGAAAAATCAAAATTTCTCAAAAACGGCTCTAACGATTTTGATTAAATTTTTGTGGTTTATTAAGATTAAAATGCTGAATAAAATGACACCACCCGCATCTCCGGGAAAATGCGCGTTCAAAAGTTATAGAGCAAAATGTGTTAAAAAAACTCAATTTTTGGATGCAAAAACTCGTGCTGCTCACCTGGTGGCTATCCGACTGAGCCATCAAGACATTAATGTTTTGAGGCTTTTAACACCTTTTCATATTCTTGGGAGATAGTATGTGTCAGTTATCTGATACCGTTTATTTTACCTTTTGTTGTTATTTTGTTACCAAAATTGCTACTAATTAGACCTGTGTTAAAAATTACAGTTTCATCATACCATTGCGATAAACGTTGTTTTCGGAGCGGTCAGCTGTGATCGAAACTAGTTGATTCCCGGTGGGTTGGATAAACGTATTGGTAAACAAAGTTTTCGGGACTAGACCGCGAAACAATGGTTTTCGGGACACTAAACAAGTTAATTTATTTTTATTTTTAATAACAGCTGAAAATAGTTCAAATACAAGATAAACAAATAACAACGTAAGAGGGGGTATATAGGTTAAAATTTATTAATTTTTATCCAAACTGTAAATTTAATAAAGGTGGTATGATGAAAAGTACTGTTCGTAACTCGTCCGAAAGTGGTATATCGGTGCAAGATCGAGTTTCAAGTACGAGGCGGAGCCGAGTTGTTATTTTGTTACCAACATGGCTACTAATTAGACCTGTGTTAAAAATTACAGTTTTTAAACTTAATTTTAGACAACATAGTAGTGGGGTTTGGTTACTTTCAAAACGGAAGTCGTGCCAATTGCCAGCCGCTGCCGGCCAGCTGCCATCGGCCAGCTGCCAAATCAGTTGCTGCCGCCATATGCCATGCCATATAGCTTCCGGTGGGGGAGGAGATGTTATTTGAAATTTGAAATTCAACTTGACAATTGGGTTATGGAAAGTATGTCAAGGTCATCCAGAGTAAGTTTTAAAAAACCCTATCCCGCTACCACCGGAGTAATAGTTCGGAGAGTGGAACTAACTCTGGCGATAGCGGGATAGGTATAGAATTAGGTTTGTGAATTTTATTTGTGAAAAACATACAATCAATGTGTGACAGCAGTGTTTAAACAAGTTGAAGTTTTGTTATGAACTACAGAGTTGTAAACACAAACACCGACGACGATGAGAAGGTAAACGCAGAGTCCCCAGATGATGTATTTAAAAAGTTTGAACAAACGTAACATCTCGAGTTGGTTTTCCCGTTCCATTTCCAATCGTTTGATTTCCAATTTCAATTTATCCTCTTCCATCTTTGTTACAAACGGAACTTCATCCATCATATCCATCATGTTTGTGTTTTTTGAAATTTTGAAAGAAGCGATGTTGATAGTCGAAGAGGCGACGATGGAATGAGAATCGAAAGAGGGAAATGTAGATTAAATAAAGAAGTGGTGGGGGGAAAGAGCGTTGTTACATAGAAGTGGTGAGGGAAAGATGTTGCTCATCATTTGCCTCAGAAGTTGTGTCCGACTGTAGAGGGGTAAGAGGAGTAAGATTTAGTAAACTGTCTTCATCAGAACTTTCAACCTTATTACAAATAGGACAAGCGTAAGTTATTTCCAAATTCATTGTAATAGCGTTAAATTTATCTATAATTTCATTTAAAGTATTAAATATATCTTGTAAATCTTCTTTTGAGTTTATTTCAAAACTAGCATTCATTCGTGCCAATGGAGAGTTGTTCATCGTTAGAGAGTTGGCAATCGAATGAGGATTAGCGCCTAGGGAAGGGGGCTTATATAATGGCGACCTTGAGCAGGCGTCTAGGGAGGGGGGGCTGTCTAGGGAGGGGGCTTTTATATAGGAAACCTTGAGCTTATGATTGAATAAAACGTTTAGTTCTTCTTCTTCATCTTTTAATTCAATTATTTGAACCGAAGTAGTTGTTTCATCCTCTTCACTCGATGAAGAAAACAATTCACCAGGATTTAAATATTGAACTACAATTCTTAACCATCTTATAGGATATTCGTCAATGATAGAAAGTAAGTTTTGAAACAATTCTTCCATCTCCTCCCTGTCAGTTATTATATGTTCAAACTTGATGAGACTTGGTGCGTTGACAATGAGCAAGATCTAGAGGGTGAAATTTGAAACATCTCTGAGGACAACATGTATGAAAATATCTTGATTTGTAAAATTTGAAAGTTCGCAATTCCGGTGGCGGTAGTTGTTTTGTTTTACATTTGCAATAACAAGATCCGAAGAATTCACATTTAGTACAAGCTAACCCATCCACCATCATTGGTCCTAAATCTGTACACTGTTGTTCACAACAGTAACGAGGTTTGTACTTGTATTTTTGCTCTTCCATGTTGACGCTGCGGAATCTAGTGAAAGAATAAGATTGTATAGTGATGAATAGCGAGTTTTATGTATTATGAAAAGTGGTAGGGGTAATTTCAAGGTCATCCAAATGGAGTTTTAAAAAATTATACCTTACAAGTGTAAGGATTATTGAAATTTAGGAAGTTTGTTTCTGTTTGTTTTCTTCAGACTTTTTTTCTCTCTCTGCCTTAGCCATAGCAATAAGTTCTTCTGTTGATAGTGGATGTACTTCAGGAAATTTTAAAATTAATTTAGCTTGATATCCTTCTTTAGTTAATACATCTAATTCTTGAGTCATTTGTTCAACAGTGTTATAATCTTTTCCATAGATTTTCCCATCAAGTTCAATCATCATTCTGTATAACATTTTCTAGAATAGATCTTGTCGTGGCGAGAGCTGAGAAGCGAATGATTATTTATCAAACTGTTACATCCTTTTTATGAACTTGACATTGATCACGTGATTCCTTAGTTGTAATGTTATTTATTAAAAGTTATTCAACATTGGTAATACTTCTGGAACTTGACGTTATGTTGACCAGCTGGCGATGAAGAAGTTGTAGGTTGTGTAGAAAAAAATATTTCATCATCGCAATATTTTGTTTTAGTGAACATCCTTGTATTAGTAGCACTAACATCAACAGTTAAGTGATAACCACCGGTAAGTAAAACTCGCATTTCGTTAGTTAAATCTTCAAGTTGTTCAAAAGTAGTTATGGTGTTGGTATCATAAGATGCACACTTAACCTTTAGGGACATGTTGAAGTTTTGTATTTAGTGATAGAGAGTGAGATGTGTACGGTACGAAAGGTAGTCGTAGACTGATGAATTTCACAAGTTGATTTTCACTTTTATTATCACACAAAATTGGGTCAAGGTCATCCCATGGAATTTTTAAAAAAAAGCAACATATTGTAATGTACAAACACATTACAATATGTTGCTTTTTTTTAGGTTTATATCATATTTATTGAGAAACAATTACAAAGAAATATTTACAATTTTATGTACAAACTAATCAGCAGTAGGTGTTACATGAATTGTAAGTTCAGTAGAGTTGTTTCCACTGGGTCCATGTGATACTAAATAGAGTGCGCCGGGTTGAATTATACGAAGATCTTCATTTTGAAGTAGTTGTACGAAGCGCTTTGGTAGAAAGATTTGAAATTTTGCTTCATCACCAATTGTATAAGGTGCCTCGCTCAATGTGCAATTTATAGCATCACCTACTGAAGTTTCCATCTTTTTTTATTGTATGAATGATGTAGTGTTTTTCTTCTTTTAGCTCGGAACATTTCTTCGTTGGTAGGATTGTTGATTTTGAATGAGCGTTGAATTGTTCAACTAAATTTTGAAGTAAGTTGTTTGATGCCATCTTAATGTTTTTGGTGCTGCTAATCTTCTTGTTAATATGAATATCCGTTGGAGATGTTGTCTCTTCGGAGGTTCGAGTAATACTCATGCTGTGTCATGGTAGCGCTCTCACTTTTATTATCGAGACTATCCCCACCACTGATGCTACCCCCACCACTGACGCTACCCCCACCACTTTGTTGAAGGAAATTATTCAAGCGGTAGGCATTCTTCAAAGCACATTGTGACCTTCGATGTTTAAAACTTTTTGATGAAATACAAAGTTCATTAAAGTAGCATTGGAAATCTCTATCTATTATAGCATTTATCACTTCATTGCTTGTAAATGATTGTATCCAATTTGCTTTTTCCAATCCTCTTGTGTAGATAGTTTTAAACTCTTTGCAATAATGATTCATAATGTGTGGCATCATGTTATAATGAATAAAACCTTCATCCCATTTTAAGTTGTGAAAATGTTTGTTCAACCATTTGTTTGTAACTTTCGCTTTAGTTGTTAGTTTCTTAAATGGAAATGGAGGTTTGAATAAGTAATGATAAATTACAGATGTGTTCATATCCAAAATTACTAATTCTTTAATAATGAAATTTCCATCATTCCCTCGAAAAGCTTGAAATTCAATTATACCTCTTTTAACTTCCATTAACTGTGATGCAGTAGAAAACGAAACCCGTTTGTTCATGATGAAGTCTCATCCACAACTGACTGTTATTACAAACACGATTGTTCTTCTTTTATTTCTTGTGCTTCTTCATTTATATTAAAATTGGTGTGATAGTTGTTTAACTGTCTCCACATATCTACTTCTTGAGGTATTCGATTAAAAATTGAAGTATCCACAGGACCATATAAAATTGGAATAAATGGTTGTCTGTCCAATGTATCGATTAGATAATCTTTGATTATTGTACTTGAAAATACTAGTTGTTTTAAGTATCTAGTGACAGGACCGGTAGTACAACTTAAAGTGTAAAATTCTTCTTTAGTGAAATGTAATTTTACATCATGTCTAGTTAAATCTTTGAAGCGAACAACTTGTCCTCCACGATGTTTGATTATATCAACTTCAATATTTGATTCTAATAAACTTAATCTTGTTCTTTTTCCAAATGTGTTGTTAGTTAAATAACATTCCAAAAGATGTAAATGTTTCATTAGAGAATCCCAAGAAGTTTCAGTAAAGATAACCATTTTACTTCCTTGATTTAACATAACAATTGGTGAATAATCCAATGATTTTATAATTCCAACTGATATACTTTTTGTCATGCATGAAGAAATAGGGTAGAAAATTCGAAGAAATACTTCAGTTAAAATATTTGTTGTAATGTTAAGTTCAACCTTTTTTCTTTTTACTTCTTTTTCAGCTTCTCCTTCTTCTTCTCTCTTCTTATGTTTGTTAAACTTGAGGAATTTATCCATTTCTTGTTCAACTTGTTTTTCTATATCAGAACTATTTTCATCCATTAGAGGTGTATTTTCTTCTCCGTTAGTAGAATTCATCTTGCGAATGATGTTTCCCATCCGACGGTTGAAGATAGAATGAAGTTTCTACTATTATTTTCCTGCTTTTATATTTTTTTGTAAAATCCTTGAAATTTATACAATTATATAATTGTTTATTTTCAACTTGTCTTTTAGAAACAAAATTCTAACCTTAAAAATTGAGGAAGATAATTCTAACCTCAATATTTTGCAGTAATTGTACTAATTCTTCTTAAAGTACATTCTTCACTATTCCGGTTAGTGGTGTGTAAGTAACTATTTTATCATGTAGAATTAGACAGTATGCCGAAGTTCCTTCAGCTACCGGTTCTTCAAATTCCATTTCAATTTTTATATCCACACTTGATGATTTTACTGATTCATTTTGTTTTGAACAATCGATTACAATTATTGGAGCCTTGGAATAATACTGATCAGGTGATAATAGTGGTGTATTAGTCTTTCCATAATATGACGATTGAAATCTTGCATACATATCATATAAAATAGAAAAACGTTTTTTGCTAAACATGACATTTAAATTGTCATATGGAAAGAATTGAGAGTTTAGGAAAACTTTACAATTCTTTATTTTACAGTGATCAAATTGACCAGCATTTGCAGTAATAATATCTTTTCGCTTAGTTTGAAAACCGAGTATTATGTACCTTGCACGTTCCAAGTAAGTTGATGTCTTGACGGTCCATGTTTGTCGTTCTGTTTGAGGTAATGTAGGGTATTCATGAAATTCCCAACTTCGGAATGGCATCACAATGTCACGGTCAGATTTTAACTTTCTTAACAATACGATTCTATGTTCATCAGCTAATCTTACATGAGGTACTCTCCAAACAACTTTATCCAACTGTAATTGCCATTCCAGTTTATCTTCTGTAGTTGCAGGGTCTGCAAGTATTAAATCCTTATTAGTTGAAGATCTGAGTAATACTAATTCTTCTTTGACATTTATTATAACCCGTTTGTAATCTTCAGCAAATCCTAAAAGCAATCTTAAAGGTACATGAAAATCAAAATGACCGTTGGAAGCAGGTGTTATAGTGTCTTTATCGGGAGCAACCCATCCGGCGGTGACTATTGAATTCTTCTCATGTGGTGTTAATGAAGTTAATCCTTTTAATGTAGTTGTTATACCAACCTTTTTTGTTGAATCAACCGTTACCCCTGATATCTCATATCTTATTTCATCAAAAAGATATGCCATTGGGTTATTTATAAAAGGAACTGTTGAAGCAGTTTTTCCATCCAATTTTAATACCCTTCCTTCGATGTATAAATAACTTTCACATGGTAATGTGTAAATATCTTGTTGTTGAATGGGAATCCTTATTTCATCATTATTGTTTAATTTTGATGAAGTGTAAGGGTTGTGCGTGTGATATTCCTTCTCCCATAGTGTTTCGTCGAATGTTGGTCCTTGAGATATATCCAGGATATCCATCGTTGTTAAGTTTCAATCCAATCTTTTGTAGAAAACGAATGTTGTCTGATGTTAACTCTTCCAATGTCGAGGAGCTACTGAGCTCCCGACTCTTCCGTTGCGGTTTAAATGATAATCCCATGTTGATTTTTATGTTGCCGCTCTAATGTGTATTCGTATAGTAATTGTTTCTCCTCTAAAGTCAACACTATGACCGTCTTGATCCAATATGTTCAGTACGATGTCTGAAATGAAACTGGTGTTTAATGGTAGGTATATCAAGTTTTGTGGCTTCTCAACAATTTTAAAACCTGGAGCAACTGTTGGATAAAATGTATGTAAGATATGCTGATTTACTCCTTCTCTATATGATCCATGTATAATATTACATGTTACATCAATACTATTTACTTTTAATATTGTAACAGTTGTATTACCTGAATGAGTAGTTCCAGGAGTTAAGATTTTCTTTTTTGTATCTGTAAATCCAAGTAAACTGCCAATAGAGTTTTTCATTCCGACATCTATATAATATTTTGAAGTTATTTCTGCTTTTAAAGTATTATTGTTTCCTTTGATTGTGATATTATCTTTCCGAGTTTTTTCTGTAATAATTGGTTTATATCATCAATTTCATAAGCTCCAGTAGGAAATGTAATTATTTTCAATTATGAGTATTTTCCTGCAGCATCCTTAGTTTCATAATAATGTAGTAAATTGTTTTTTTCCTTCTGTAACATTAGGAATTGAATTGTAGGTAGTCAAATCAAGTAATGCCGCTTCCCATAATCTTTCCTTGGATAAACGCAATCCTGGGAATAGCGTACTTTTTAATGTGGATGAATTTCCACTCAGTGACACTGTATACGATGACATCTTAAAGGTGACTGACACTTTTCGCTAGAAACTCCAAACATAAATGTCCACATATTTCAGTATTGTTAGGTTGTTCTCTTTTGTAATTGTAAAAAATGTTTTTGGAGTTTTGAAAATAATGTTGAAGTTCTTTCGGCGGTGGTAGATTGCCAAAACTGTCAAAGTAGTAAACGGTTTGTCCGAGCTTTTTATAGCATACCCAATGAGTGCCTGGACCATAGGTGGAATCCACATTTACTATTCCAGTTTCATTTTTCCATATTTTAGTTGGTAATGCATCTTTCATAAAAACTCCTCGAAAGAATGGTATTTTCAAACATTTTACATAATCATTTAACTGATGATTAGTTAAGGCTTTATTTGGAATTATCAATTGATTCTTTTTATTTAGTACACACGGTACGGTCTTAGGTATAAACCTGCTCCGTTTTTTACCATTGACCAAACAGAAGCCTTTTATACTTTTGCTTTACGAGTTCTACGACGTCTCTTTCTAATATTTCCACCTTTTTTGGGAGCTCTTCTTTTTGCAGGTCTTCCTCTGCGACGTCGTCTTCCACCACCAAACTTAGCTTTTGTCTTCATGGCTGTTGTTACTGCCCAAGCCGCTGCTTTTTCTGCAATACTTGCGTCACTTGATTTTACTCTTTGCCAAGCTTTTTCTGCTAGAATTTTATCTGCTATTGATCTATTTGTTGAATCTTTAAACTTTGAATATGCTATATCGTGTTGTTTGCAAGCTTGATCTAATTTATTAATTCCAGGATCTCCTCTTGCTAAACGTTTTGCCAACTTAGTTCCAGGTCCACAATATTGATAACCTCCAGGAATATGTAATTCGTATGGTAGAGCGTCTATCGCTCGATTTACAATAGCACCAACAGGTATCCGTTTAAGCAGGGATAACGCAGCTGAAGTTATACCACGTCCTCTCTTGTTGCTGTCTTGATGATGACTGAGTGATACAGCCTTCATTATGTAGTCTTATATAAACTGGCGTGTTTACTCCACAAGATACTTTACATAAATGAATAAGTTATGTATAATTTTATATATTTAAACACTTAGTTATTCAAATTAATGATATACTGATTTATAATTCTATTTTTAATCCAAGCTTCCCGTTCATCGGGTTGAATTATCACATGACTCGTTGTACTAGCTATATGATTATGGGTATCAATAAGTAAATTGCCCACTATTCTTATTAAACAATCTAAATTTACAGCATCTTTTGGATGTTGAGGATCATGTAATTGCATAATACGTTTATCATTACATGTGTAAGCTGTTGAATCACTTTTTGATGTTTTTATGACTTGTCCAATAGTAGCAGCATCATTTGAATCTTCACCTGGTAAAATATTAATTATTTTCTTCATCTTTGCATCATATTGGGTCCCAAAGTGTTTATCCCAAGTTATTGTTTGTTTCATTGTAACACAATCATTTTCTTCGTAACCAGGATAAATATCTTTTATTCTTCTATTACGACCATTGTATGTACCTAATGCACCACCACTCGCAATTAATGTTTGTACCATTAGAGGTACATCTGAATCTTTTATACCAAATCTTCCATTTGTTATTGTTTTATGTCCTGCATCCCATTCATCATTATTTCCTTGCATTAAATTAAACTTTTCATTTCCATGTATAAATTTATCTCCCCGCTTTAACACGGCATCTTCATGTTTTACAAAATTGGATGTTTCCTTTTTTAATTCTTTAGATAATTGTTCCATAGTAACAGCATCTTTTGGTTGAGAACTAAACTTTACATTTGTCAATGTTTTACCATGACAATCGATTTCATTAACATCTTGTAAAATACAGTTGTCCTTGATGTATTTTAGGTTTACAGCATCACCGTCTTCCTTTGGGTATCCAATGTCATTTATAATAAATTTATAAAAAGAATATCCATGTTTAGTTTTTTCCGGTATTATAGAATGTAAATATTCTTTATTAACTGAATCTTTATCATTTTTGGGATTTCCCACGTTGGTTATTCTATAATTTCCAGCATCATATGTTTGTCCATCTTTTAAGTTGTTACCCCATTGCAATTTTAAAGTATTTGAAAGTTCAGATGATAAGTACTCTTTAGTAATTGCATCAGAACCTTCAGTTGGTTTACCAACATTAATTAATCTATGTGATTTAACATCATAAGTATTCTTATGTAATTTCAATGATGTTGAAGTAGCTTCTTTTACTGTCTTTAAATTTGCTCCATCAGTATCTTCTTCTGGATCTTTAACTAATTTTAAACGTTTATTACTTATGTTATAGTCACCTTCAGGTGTTTGCGGTAATCCGCTTCTTTTTCTGTCTTCTCCAACTTGCACTCCTAATGCGGAGTAGCGTCCGAACTTGTCGACGCTCATGTTAGAACTGATACATCTTATACTTGTAACTTCTTTATATTTGCGGACAATTATACAACTATGCCACGATTTTTAAGTTCATCAACTAGAGCCACCCATTCATTATTTAAACCAGTATGACCGGCTTCCATAGCTTCATGCAATAGTCTCATTCTGTCAACTAATTTATTGATGTCGTTGTAATAGATAACATTTGTATTGTATAGATTTTTCATTAATCCTTTACCAGATGTTGAAGTATCTCCTTTACTCTTTTTACCATGTTGTTCAAGAAGTGATAAATCCATAAGTGATAAAGATTTTCTTTTTAAAGGTTGTCTCACAGCCGGTGTGGTACGTAATGTTGGTAATTTTCGTGGGGGAAACAATTTTTTTATAACAATATTATATTTTGTTGCACGTGAACGATTAATCATTGCATCCTTTGAGTAGTTTCTTTTATGAGCGTTAGTATTTTGTAAAATTTCTTTAAAAGTATTTAAATCTTTTGCCGAATATTTTATTGGTATATTTTTAAAAATTAATTCATATAATCCTTTTGTTCCTTTATATCTATGATCACCAATAATGATATAATCATCTTGAGTTACTTCAAGCTTAGAGTTACCAATTTTCAATTCACTTCCATCAATTCTTGCTCCATATACATGTGATTTACTTAAATTTGGATTTGATTTCATGTCATGTAGCATTTTCATTATATATTTTCGTCCAAGAGGTCCATGTTGTAATATATCACTACTCAATTGAGTTAAATTTGGAATAGATTGTTCTGCTTCAGGTATTGGCTGTTCTTCCTTTTCAACAATTGATTCTTCTTCTTCTTTTGTTTCTTCTTGCTCACTAGCACTTGTATATGAATCATCATCATCTTCTTTTTTTAATGCTTGTACTTCTTGTTTAGAAACTGGTAGTAAAACATCTCCTTCATAACGAGGTTTACCAATAGTTTCTGATATCTGTTTTAAAGGTTCCGTGATAGGTTTAAATGTATTTTCTAAAAATTCTTCTCTTTCACTTAAACCCATCCTTAATGCACGATTCTTTATCCTAATAGAATCACTGAGTGATTTTATTTCTTTTAATAGTTTTTCTTGATTCACCATGTTTACACTGTGAAGTTCAACGTGTTACTAGATGTAGCATAGGTAGTTCAACGTATTAATACAAATTTATCCAATCCTATACGATATCTACCATTTTTAATATCTTCTTCTTTCATAATAACAAGAAATCCATATTTTTCATTCCATGCTTTACCACACATTTCTTTAAATTTGTCAAATGGCATATCCGCATTAACATGATCATTATATATATGCTTTAAATTTGTCTCATCTTGCTTAAAGATGATCAACATATTTGCATTGTCTCTTATAAGTTGTTTTGGAATTTTACTGTATGTTTGACCAATATAAATGCTATCAATATTATTATGTCTTCCCATAGCAAAATAATTTCTTATAGTATCGTGATTTTCACAAGAAACATCGTCAAATATAAAAATGGAAAATGGTTTTGCTTCACTTGGTTGCATTATTGTTTCACTGGCATTAAACTTGTAGAAATTCACTTCAGGTACACTTGCAAGTATTTTATCTAATAATTGATATTTTGGTTGTTGCAATGATTTTGAAAAAATATATATATTGTTGAAGCGTAAACCTTTAGGATTAGTTATAAGGTTAAAGACAACATTAGTTTTTCCACAATTTGAAGGACCAGTTATTAAACATCTTATCGTATTTGGTAGTAATTCACCATGTTTACCATGATTTAACTTATTATTGTCAACTGTCAATTCATCAATATTATTAATATTAAATCGATCTTTTTGTTGTACAATCTCCATCTTGTTTAAAGGTTAAACACATAATGAGCTATTAAATAACTATACCAAGTCTTTTGAAGGAATCAAAGAGTCTTCACTTTTATCAAATCCTAACCACCTAACTTTAACCATATCCTTTTTCCTTTGTAAAACTTTTTCAACAAGATATACATCACCAACTGTTGATTTTAACAACTCATGTCCATAGAATCCACCTTGAAGTAATTCACCCTTATTATCCTCTAAAATGTAAGTTTCAGGTATAGTTGGTTGCACTTTATAAATTGTAAATACTTCATTAGTCCAATTTGGCAGATATCTTTTACTAAATACACCTTTGTATTTGCTTATACGAACTTTATCATTAACCTTAAACTTTTTTGGTTGTAACTTTTCTATTTTTGGTGTTGTATTATTTTTGATGCGTTGTAATACAATTTTAGCATTAGCACTGTTTACTTGGATAGGTTTCATTCCTATGGTGCGATGATATTTGTTGTTATACTCTTTTATAAGTTGTGGTAATATGTCATACCACACATATGATCCTCGTTTTGAAAATTGTTTATACATTGCTCCTTTTAATGTTCTATTGAATCTTTCAATTATTGAAGCTTTAACTTCAGAATTTGTAGAATAATGATTTATTTGATATTTTTTCATTAAAGCTCCAAAATCTTTATTAAAATATTCTTTTCCATCATCCGTTTGTAAATGTTTAATTTTAAATTTATTTCTTTGTATTGTTGTTTCCATAGCTTTAGTAACACTTTTACCAGTCTTGTCCTTCAATGGTAAAGCATCAGCTATTTTAGTAAAACAGTCTATGATTGTTAAAATATATTTAAATCCTTTGTTTAATTTACTGTGTGGTATCATTTCAATGAGATCAGCTTGGTAAAGATCATTCATTCCTTTAATGATTGTACTTCTTCTTGGAAATCTTCTTCTTGCTGGTTTATGTAGTTCATTTACAATCTTATCCTTTACACTTTCCATCTTAAAGTGTTGCTTGTACACCGTTTGTAGAAATACTGATCCATACAATGGTTTATTCTCTTATATATAGTTGAAATATGGGTCAAGGTCATTTTATATTAGTGTAAAAAAGAGGGAACATGGCATTGGGCTTGCCATGTTCCCTCTTTTTTACGGAAAGGAAAAAGGAAGAAGGTAAAGGACGAAGAATAGGTTTACTGGTCAATAGGGTTTAAGGAATAGTGGCCAAATGGTAGAGTATTAATTTTATCTTCTAAAATATGTCGCTTGTCGTCTTTGCAGCTTAATGCCCACTTTGTTTGTTTGACACTAAAAAGTTGGTGGTTATAACTTCTAATAGTGTTGAATGTTGCAGTTGTTTCAACATTTTCAAACAAACATCTTTTATAGTGTTGAAACTGTACGTTCTTCTTTAGGAAAGATGTCTTTATTCCTTTAGCTTTCTTTGTGACTTGATATTCGTTCCTTTCATTTATGTACAGTTGAAATGAATACAGTTTAGACATTAATGCTACAATTTCCATCATCGGCACACCATTTGTTTCATCTTTAAATTTTCCCAATACTTTTTTGTTTTTGTCATAGTCGTAATTTGGATGGTCCTTAGGATAATCGGAAAAATCAAAATCATCTTTATATACAAAGGTCCGTAAATCCTCATACATGTCATTTGTTTTAATCCAGTAAATAAGTGCATCCGTATCCATATATGCAATACCAATGTTATCTCTTCCATAATAATTAACCATCTTCTTATAATGAAACTCGTACATGTGTGTTTTAGAAATATCCAATATTGACATTCCAAGATATAAAGGACGATCCAATACAACTGATTTTTTGTTCATAGAAATGACGACAAGATTTTCATTTATAATTAAGGATGAACCAAAGTTTGGTTGTTGCACTAATTTCTGTAATTTTACTGGATCAGTTACTAATTTGATATCCTTATGTTTCCTTTTGTTTTCTAAAGTCTTGCCAAATATTGCATTGTTCATCAGTTTGAAGAAATCTTTTTGAAAACTTGATGTAGCAGCAGCTCTTCTTCTTGTGTTGTTGTCGATGTACGGTTTCAACCAACAAGATTGAGAGAATTGTAGTGTTCGATTAATTTTTGTAATTTTTAATCCCAAGTCTAAAGCCTGTTGTATCATCCAATAATGTCCAACATACCTAGACTTATTGTTTAAAGTCATTAATAATTTCGGCCATCTTCCAGTAGGGGAAATTTCAGTCTTTGGAAGAAGTGGTAAATCGTAATGATGATCATGAAGATGTTCAGGATATTCAAAATCGACGTCAAAAATGTAACCAGTTTCACCATGCTTTGGTATATCCATTATGTTTCCAATCGATTCTGGATCTATCCATTTAAAATTATCATATGGAAGGGGATTTGACATTGCCCATCCGTATAAGTTATTTGCATCGAAATAACCTAGGAATGTTGTTGGTTTTGATGCATCATAATCGGGCAGATACTTATTATTGGCCTTTAACATGTCTGGTTACACTTTGCGTTAATCCCCCTCGAACTCCTGATTCTAACATCAAAACCATATCTATATCAGTAAGAAGTTGTAATTTACAATTTGTTTCTTTCAACATGGCTTGCCATGCTAGTCCAGGTGAAGTATATGAATGAAGAGGGTCCAATCCATATGCTGCAAAACATGTATTTCTAAATTCTTCCATTATATCACATAGTAAAGTTACATCTAATTTAACATAAAAATCTGAATATTCTCCCAATGTTGTAAATCCTAATTCATTCCATACTTTACATGCATGATCATAATCCTCTTGAGATATGTCCATGTCGTATAGTTTACTTTTAAATTCTTCTTTTGGCGGAAGTGATGTTTCATTAAATTTTTCTAAACTGTCTATATAATCATATGGAAAAACACCTTTCCGAAGTACTAGATCCAGTTTGTCGTTACTAACAATCTTCTTTGTTTCAATAAAATCTTGTTTCCTTAAATTTTCAGAAAGTTTAGACAAACTTGACGGCATAAATCGGTAGGAGTCTAAGAATCTTAATTTGACATTTCCAACTGTTTTAGAGAAACTTATAAATTTTTCTGAAGTTTCAGCCAACACATCTATTGAACCATTGTCTCTTCCTAATTCAGGTATTATAAAATGAGCATCATACCCACTGAGGTTATGCAGAACCACAGGAATAAATAGTGGTAAACGATAGCTCAAATTGCATTTATTACAAGCAGCACCCCTGTAATAACCTGTAAGGTGGTCATGATCTTTAACTTTATAATTGTCAATGGTAAATTCATTTTTACATAAGAAACAGTGAGTTGCATTTTCAGGTTGAATTTCTTCTTCTTCCTCCATTGGTTTCATTGGCACGATATTTGCATATAATCTTTGTATATTTTCAGCTATTAAATATAAATGGTCAAGAAATATTGTTTCCACATTTTCACCACGATATACTAGAGGTTCTGAAGTTAATCCATATTGGTTTAAATGTTCTTCTGATAATGTTGATTTAACCATTAAACAAAAACTATTTGGTTTGTGTATTTGATATTTGACACTTTTTCTAGCTTCACAATTTTCATCTTCTATAGGAATTAGTGTTGATTCAAAGTCTGCATATACAACTATAGGGATACGGTATTGATGATGAACCTTTTGAAATGTAACAAATGCTCTGCTTTCTGATGGTAAAATAATTTTTGCTTCATAATTATTGTTACATAATCTTTTGTGCTCTTGTAACCATTCCATTCCTTGTCTTACTTCTCGTTGGAAATTAAAACATCTCTTGCAAATCAGCTTTTTGTTTCGATTTTTTGAAAGTTGTTTGTTAACAAGAGAGTCAAATTTCTTTATATACACATAATGAGATACATCTCCTTGGGTTAGTAGTAGTAAATCTGTATGATCTGCTAGCTCTTCTTTAGCAATACGTAAAGGATAAACTTTATTTGAACTATTTAATCCAAAAACATTAATAGATGTGCCGGGATTTTTCTTCTCAAATTTTGATATATCTTTTAGTGATACAGGATAACTAATTCCTTGAAAGTTATATCTATATCTTTGATTTTCATAGTGCTGGTTTGGTTCATTGCAATGATTTGGTACAAATTTACATGTCATCGCATATCTAAAACATTCGTTATCTTGATTTTTCACATTAACACATGATCTTGTAGCTTCAATTATTTTTGGCAAACGAATATAACTAGATCCCATTAGTCCATATCCATGTTTATGAACTCTTATATTTAATCCTTCAATACTTATAAGACTCCACCCTGATCCTCGTCCTTCATGTTCCTGAATTTTAGTTAATATTTCTTCTATACATTTTTCAACTATTGAATCAATGTCTGAACTTCCTATGATAGTTTGGTTTTTAGTTATAAATCGTCTTGGTGATAATTCTTCTTGTACATTTATAAACATAGCTTCTAGTAGTAAACCAAATTTGAGAAAATTTAATCTTTTTAATTCTTCTTTTAAAGTTCTACTGATGATTGGTTTTGCTTCTCTAATAAATTCTTCTAAGTTTAAATCTTCATTTTGAATCTTATGATGCATTACTACCTTTCCGGATAAAGCTGATACTTGTAAATTTGGTAAAGTTGTTGTAGGTCTTGCTGTTATTTCATTTTGTTCTTCTTGTTCTTCTTGTTCTTCTGTGTTGTTGTGAATTAGTTCTTTATGTATTTCTAACAGAATATCATCGTTAAATGATTCCAAATATTTATCGCAATGATACATGTTTGGTGGTGTTCACTCTTCAAAATTTCGCTAAGAAATGAAATGAGCTCTCCCTTTTCTTCTTTTATAATAGTTCCCCCACTACTATTTCATCTTCTTCTTCTTCTTCACTTTCAGAATAAAACAAATGTCTTGGACAAAATATTAATCTTCTACAAACAGATTCTTCATTAGTATTCTCTATATGAATTGGAGTTTCAATATGTATTTCTTCATATTCAAATGATGACGAAGACTCTGATATTACTACATCCATATCCAAATTTTCATTCTCCACATCATTGGCATTTTCTTCTTCTGATGTTGTTACATCCACATCCATATCATTTATAGTTTCTACTTCTGATGTTTCACTGTTATTTTCATCTTCTTCCATATTTAAATCCTCTAGTTGAATTTTATACAATATTTAAATCAGAGATTTCCTTGGATAATCGGTGTTGTCCACAGGAGCCATTTCCAGTAAATGAGGAATAACTGTTTTTGATCCGGCTTATATGATATTTTGGTAAGTATGTCAAGGTCATTTTTGATTAAGCGAGAACTGGGAATAGATCACTAAGCAGCATGATGATTCATTACTACAAAGTGATCTATTCCCCATTCTCTAAGAAGTGTCCAATCAATAACCAAAGTCCAAGTTCATTTTTTTGTTTAATTTAAGTCTTTTACATCTTCTTTTATTACAAAATGTATAGGTTGACTGTTCGATGTTTCAATATGTTGTTTTATCTTGTGCTCCAGCTCTTCTATTCTTGCTTCCTTTACCATTAATTCCGAATGTAAGTAACTGATGTAATCAGCCGCCATGTCTACCGTTCTTGATCTTATTTCTCCTAACTTAACACCGGGAATCAATCTCTGTAGTTTGTAAAATCTCAACCTTATTCTTGACTCTCTGACTTTAGCCATTTATCGAAATCTTTGTTTTCTATCTTCTTTGCTTGTGGTCAAGTCCATACTTGTGACAAGTTTGCTTTCAGAGTGATTCCTCTATAGTAGGCTCGTCCTTTATACACTTTCCCCCACCATTTTCAATTTCCCCCACCCTACTAATGTAGGTCAAGGTCATCCAATATAACGTGAGAACGAGGAATAGAGCACTAAGTGGCATGTTAGTCCATTACCACAAAGTGATCTATTCCTTGCTCTCTATTCTACATCTACTTTTTTTTCATTTTGCTATTTTATTATTTTTTTGTTTTTTTGGGGGGGGAAATGAGTGTTTACTTTTTACAATGTTCATTCTTCTTCTCCAACTTTTCAATTCTGTCTAACAATTCGAACAAATATGCATTGGTTGCTTCCAACGTTTTTATTCTAGTACATCCCACTTTAATAGAGGGAACTGTTAACTGTAATTTTGTAAATTCTATCCTTTCTTTCTTGCACCTTTCTCTCATGTATGTGTTTTTCCTGATTCTTCCTGATTGAGCTGATATTAACTTATTACAATCCAAATGGGGCTTTGATACTTTAAATACTGATGTACAAAAATGAGTTGATGTTGTCGGCTGTTGATTTTCATACAAATTTTGTATTGATGTAGTAATTTGTTGATTTTCATAGCAATTTACACTTGAAGTGGCGGGTTGCTGATTTTCATACCAAATTGAACTTGAAGTACTAGGCAACTGATTTTCATACCAATTTGAAGTACTAGGCTGCTCATTTTCATAATAATTTAAACTTGAATTATTTGGTTGATGATTTGCATGCCAATCCGCAGATGCCAATACAGGTGGTGTTGTGGAAGGATGCTCCATCGTTGTATAGAGTGAATTCTGTTCTACAATTTTGCCGGTTTTATCTCATTTCCCCCACCAATAACTTCTACATTTCCCCCACCACGATAATTTAAATTAGATACCAAACTTCTAGGGTCACATCCAAATCTTCTACTTTTAAATATTTTATAAATGCAGAGCTTTCTGATGTTACGTTAGGTGTGTTTAAATATGCCATTATTTTGTCATGACTTTCTTTATTGTGAATATAGCAATGTACATTTAGCAATTTTTGATTATCTTCTTTAGACTTGACAAATCCTGCAACAGAGCTCCAATCTTCATATTTAATTTTAAAATGGCAAACTTCGAACTGCATGTTGTTTCAACAAATGCTGCAACAATATTAAAAGTCTCTTCAAACAACCTACATTTATACAAGTTCTCCCACCACTTTATAATCCCCACTCTTTTTTCCCCACCTTCTTCATATGTAGAAGGGGTATTATGATTTTAATGCACTATACTTAGTAAATTCAAACAAATTTTGTGCACAAATGTTACATTTTTTCTTGACTGTTTCAAATTTCATCACTTGGCCTTTTACAAGGTGAACTAATTTACCTCCATCATCTTCAAATTGTTCAAAGTCTAAAACAGATGCTTTTCCACAATCATGACACATTTTTGTTCCATCTTCAAAAATAAAAGCAAGATAAATACCAAATCCACTATTGTCCTTCTTAAATTTCATGACCATTTCACGAATTGGTTGAGGTATTTCACATTTATTTGATGTTATTATATAACGGTAAAGAAACCCATTATTGATAATTTGTTGTAAACATAAAACTAACAAGCTGTCCATAGTGTTAGACTCGTACTGAAAGTTATATCCATAACTATCTCCTTATATGCTTTTACCCCCACTACTTTTATATAGTTCAAGGTCATCGGATATTAAGCGAGAACTGGGAATAGATCACTAAGCGGCATGTCATTACATTACCACAAAGTGATCTATTCCCTATTCTCTAAAAGGGTGCTGATAATTTAGATTCCTAAAATTTCTTTTCCTTCTTCTTCACCTTCTTGAACTGTTGTATTACCAGATATGTGTGATATTAATTTCTTCAATTCTCGATTTTCCATTTCTAATGTTTTCAATTTTAGATCTCTTGCTTCAACTTGTACTTTCAAAAATTTGATATAATTTCCAGCCCAGTGGAGGGTTTTCAATCTTGGTGCTCCAAGTTCAATTCCAGGTATTTGAAATTGTAGTCTATTAAACTCCATCTTCATATCTTCTCTATCTTGTCTTTCCTTTTCTAGTCTTTTTAATCTTTGTTTTTCCCTAAAGGAAGAAGTCGGATCACAAGGTACATGATGAAACATTTTGATCAACGATTTCTCGAAGAATGAGCTCCTACACAAATAATCAACACATTTATCTACATTCCCCCACCAAATTTAAGTCAGTAGTGGGGAGATGTCAATGGTGGGGAGACATCAGTGGTGGGGAGAGTTAAACTAATGTAATGGTTACTTCTACCGTTACACTCGCTCCATTCTCAAAAGATATTTGTAATATGGTTCTGGATACTGTTCTCTTTCAGATCCTGCATGTTCTTGAATAAAGTTAAAAGCCAATCTTTTTGAATAATCATTATGAAACACTTCTCTCACACAAACAAGAATTTTTTCTTCCAAAAATTTTACTTGAACTAATGGTATTTTGCTTACATCGTCCTTGTCCATGATGGGTAGCTTGTAGGTAAAAGTATTTGGTGGTAGTTTTTGCGGTTTATCGAGTAGAGAACAAAATTTTTTGTACAATTTCTCCTCAATGTCTGGAAAACGATGTATATCAAACAGATTGTAGTATGAAGGATCAAAAGGTATTTTACGAAACATCTTCAGTCACTAGTCTCCCTAAGACTGATCTCCTGCACAAATATTTAACACATTTATAAACATTCCCCCACCAACTTTCAAATTGTGGTGGGGATATTTTTCCCCTACTACTTCTTTAAAATGGTGGGGGTACCTTAGTCCAATTCAGATTCAGATTCAGAAGACAGTAAAGGTGATATGGGTGATTCCAATGATGAATCCAATATAAATATTTCAATAGCTTCCTTAATTATGTCTTCATCACTATCGTTTATCATTTCTTTAAATAGTTATTTCATTTGTGCTTTCAAAAACATCTTTAACTTCAAAATAATTAATAAATGGAGTATCTTTAGACAACATGTTTATTTACTACTTCTTTAACTTCAAATAACAAACTATGTATTGCTTACTTAGTCTTATATATATACTCCTACCCCCACTATTTTTGCAAAACAAAGGAATGGGAGTGGGGTTTGTATCTATTCTTCTCTATCTAGGTTATATTTCATTGCTGTCACATCTACTATAATTTTTTGCTCTTCAACTTTATTGCGAATAAATATTGTCCAAGGAAATCGTTCATTAATACTGTTAATTGTTACTTTTATACTATACAAAATTTCAAAATGTTCTACTAATGAAACAAAAACGATAACTCCTAGCTCATTGTTTGCCATAATTTTTTCTTCAATTTTTATCCGTAAGTTTGTTATTAAACTCCATACATTAATATCATTGGCTATGAAACCATCAATTCTGGTAAGCATCTTGATGCCGCAAGGTGTGGGTACAGACTAGAAACTTGGAGGTTCATAGCCCGCCTTTTTATCAATTTTAAAAATAGGGAGGGGGAAGGAATAAGGATTGGGAAGGGATAGAGTGTAGGGTGGGGGAAAGGTAATTTTGTTATTACACTACTTGTGCAATAAAATAGCCACCAGTGTCCACACCTTGTTCATAGCACTCCATCATAGATTGTGCCCACTGCAACATGCGGTCTCTGTCATTTGGTGTGACAAGGAAAGAATGACTGTCACCATACAATATAAAAGAGTCAATCCGTATATATCATCCTAAATTTAACCATTTATTAGCTTCAACCAAAAACTTTTCTATTGTATCAAATGGAAATTGTGGATCAATTGCTATAACTTTACGTTCTTCACTAAGTTCAACACTATAATCATCATCGTCTTCACTCTCACTCTCACTATCATTATTTAAAATGTCTTCAGGTTGTAGAAAAACATCGGAAATTTCGGAAGAATTAAAATGGTAATTCACATTAGGAGGCATTTTTTTAAACAAATAATATTTTAAATAGAGGAGAAAAAACTACAAGAGATGTACTTAACAGCGCAAAGTGCAAGTACAGACTAGAAACCTGGAGGTTCATACCCCACCTTTTATAAATTTTAAATATGGGGAGGGGGAAGGAATAAGGATTGGGAAGGAATAGGGTGGAGGTGGGGAAAGGGTAATGTGGTTATTAAGCCACTTTCCAACGATGAATCCAATATAAATATTTCATTAGCTTCCTTACTTCAAATAACTAACTATGTATTGCTTACATGATAAAATTTCAATTTCATTAATTTTAATTTCATCTTCACTGTCATCTTCACTGTCATCTTCAATTTCATCTTCACTGCTACTATCCATATTTTCTATCACATTTTCTTCATGTTCAATTTCATCTTCACTGTCATCTTCTTCATGTTGTTGGAAATCATCTACTACATCATCTTCAGGTGGTTGAAAAACATCAGCGTTTTCAGAAGTATTAAAGTTTTCATTAGGGTAAGGAAGCATTTTAAAAAATAAAGATATTAAGACTGGCAGAAACGAAGCAACAAGAGCGGTGGAAGAAACCAGAATGAAACACTAGCCATAGCCGGCTCAGCTTTTATAACGGTATGCAAATGAGAGGGGTTAGCAGCCGGTTATGACCGGTCATTGGCCCGGGAGGTGGGGAAAGGAGTGGGGGAAGGAGGGGGGGGCTCCATTTTTTCGGGGGGGGGTCATTGACCTTTCAGGTCCGGTCATTGACCCTAAGGAGTGGGGACGGACACAGAACCCTCCTTTGCTTACTACTATACAGATCAAACTAGCCATGTAGCAGAACTTATTTCTGCTAAGTTGCATGTAAGCTAAATAGCTTACATCCCTAAATTCAAGTCTTAGGTGGCCCTGAAAAGGGCCGTTTGGTGGGTTTGGTGGATCTCTATGGAGCTTGTGTCACATAAAAATGAGGGACTCCAGGGTTGTTTTCCAAATCAATTTGTGTAGCATCAACATGTGTAAACTCAGACAAGTTTAATGCGCAAATATCGCATTTTTCTTGTGTAACCATAAACTTGTAAAACAAATAATAGTTATCTTCATATATTCCACCTTGAAGTCTAAACTCCACTTGTCCCTCCACATTTACGAGTGCAGCCACACCACAATATGAACACATAACTGTTCCATCAATAAATACATATCGCAAGCAATGAAGAATTCCAAAATTTTCTTTATAAAAAGAATACACTGCTTGACGTAGTGTTAGTGGAAGGTTTGCATCGCTTAATGCAAGTTCCATCAACACCATATTTAAAACTATCTGTTGCAAACATAATTCTAATAGAGTAAGCATATTGTGGCGGTGGCCTCTCGGATTGGAATGAAGACTCTGGAGTAGCTAGTGTAACGGTTAGATGTAGGTAGACAACCGGTCATGACCGGCCATTCACCCAGAGGAGTGGTAGGGGAAGGTGTGGTAGGGGAAGGAGTAGTGGGGGAAGAAGGGGGGGGCTCCATTTTTTCGGGGGGGGGGGGGGTCATTGACCTTTTTGGTTCGGTCATTGACCTGAAGGAGTGGGGACAGACACAGAACCCTCCTTTACCTACTACTCACATGAAAGTAGGTCACGAGACTTAGAGTGTTAAAAAATAATGGGGGAGAAACACAACGCTATAACGCATTGTGTTTCTCCCCCATTATTTTTTTAGCAAAATTTGGAAAAACTATGTGAATTTACTGTTTACGTCCCCACCTTGTAATACGATCCTTTTTATCCCTGAGGAGAAAGTCTTGAGAATCTAAATTGTTAAATCTCTTCTCTTTACACAAATTCTCACAAACTCTAATTTTATATTTTAAGCCGTTACATTTTGCCAAAATGTGTTGGTGGTCAACAACACTTACAAAAAAATATTTCAAACCTTTCTTAAGCATCTCTCCTCTAACGGATATTATTTTAGGATCGTCTTCAACGGTGGGGATTTCTGTCAGTTGTGGTCCAGAAATATGTTTCACTACATGTACACGGCAAAAACTTTCGTTTTTAACACATTTCCTCCCACAAGCTGATCCTTTCTTAGTTCCCCTAGTAAGCATTTCAGGGCAAGTAGTGGGACGGCTAAATGCCCTACGACGCTCTTCTTGTAATGTTCGAAATTGCTCTGAAGGAGCGGGTTTAGGAGTAGGTTTAGGAGCGGGTTTAGTAGTGGGTTTAGGGGTGGGTTTAGTAGCAGTTTTATAATAAGTATGGTCTTCAGGTAAAGTAAGTGGTGGGGTAGGAGGCAATGGTGATAGTGGGATGATGGGTGTACTAAGGTGATGAAGAATAGTTTCAAATGAAGGAGTCTTAGGATGGGGAGCTGGCTTCTTCGGTGGCGGCATGATAGATGATAGCGGTGCAGAGTCCTTTGAGAGCGAAGGCGAAGGCGGTGAAAAAATACTACGAAGTCTAAAAGAGTTGGTTGGCGGAAGAATAGCTCCAGAAGTTGAAGGTTGAGATGAAAGCTGCTTCTTATACCAATCCGGAGTGTTTTTCAAGCGAAGAGTTTTGTTTGATGCAGTAACAGCCGTAGAAGTCAAAGTTGAAGTTGAACTAGTAGAAGTAGTAGAAGTAGTAGAAGTAGTAGAAATAGTAGTTGGCACAGAAGACATCGTTGTAACTCCAAGTTCACAGCGTAACGTCTGGAATCGGAATCAAACACTAGCCGCGGCCGACGCGTCTTTTATAACGGTATGCAAATGAGAGGGGTTAGCGGCCGGCCATGACCGGTCATTGGCCCAGGAGGTGGGGGAAGAAGTGGTGGGGGAAGGGGGGGGGGGCTCCATTTTTGGGGGGGGGGTCATTGACCCTTCCAAAAGTGGGTCAAGGTCATTCAAGATTTATAATGATCCAAGGTGATGGGAACAGTAATACTGTTCCCACCACCCTGTTTGCCTAACGGTTCCCACTCCCAACCCACTAGTTACGTTCTGCAAGGGACATCGACGCAATTTTGTTTGGACCGTCCGGGTCTACCGTAACGGTCCGGTCCGGGTCTACCGTAACCATGAATTCCAAGGGAAACTGGAACAGTTAATGCAGAAACGCAACTCTAACACCCACCCAACTAATCCCACCCAATCATATTCCTAAACAAAATGCAAAAACCTAGTCCGCAATTTGCGGATGTCCCACCCCTTCTAAATGAAGTTCAACGGAACTTCTGAATTTACAATTAATCTACCCCCTAACATCTAGCTGTAAGGCAAAACAACATTAATTAGTAATACCAACACTTAAAACTAACAACACATCATTATTAAAAAACCAAATAATTCAACACAATCAAATACCATTATTATTCTTAAAATTAATACACCTTAATGCTAAAAAACCTCTTAAAAATTAATACACCTTAATGCTAAACTCAACTTATAACTAACATCGCAATGCGCAAATTATTTCTTAAAACTAAACACACACACACATACCACATTGCATTAAAAAACGCAACGTAGTAGAAGAAGTTCAAATATATATAGGCCTACTATATATTTGAAACCTCTTGCTGAATCACCAACAACCTTTCGCTACGAAAATTTGTTGGCGACTGACGCAAAGATCGAGCTCCTATCGCTCCTCCAGTTTTCTAGTAGTGGGGGAAGTTGTTTCACTCCAGTACAGTGTTCAATCCAGTCCAGTTCGCAGCAGTGTAAAAGGAAGGTAAAGGAGTGGGGAGCGGCGCATGCGCAACAACACAAAACCAAGGTTTGAGGTTAGAATTATCCATGTGCAGTAGCGCTAAAGTGAGTAATACAGGACTAGGCGCATGCGCATAGCATAGACTCATTCCGATCCGGAGAACTCAT
The DNA here is from genome assembly GCA_030545055.2 of Neoaliturus tenellus. Lineage (NCBI taxonomy): Eukaryota > Metazoa > Arthropoda > Insecta > Hemiptera > Cicadellidae > Neoaliturus > Neoaliturus tenellus. The sequence continues at coordinate 163,641,285 of CM061532.1, read as the reverse complement.
TGCATGCACAGCAGGTTTGAGGTTAGAATTATCCATGGCAGCTGCCATGTTTAGTCTGGTTTCACCACATAGAGTCAGCAACCGGTCGTGACCGGCCATTGACCTGGAGGAGTAGGGAAAGGAGTGGGGGAAGGGGGGGGCTCCATTTTTTCGGGGGGGGGCTCCATTTTTTCGGGGGGGGGGGGGGGTCATTGACCTTTCCGGTCGGTCATTCACCCGAAGGAGTAGGGATAGACACAGAACCCTACTTCTCTTACTACTCAGGTGAAAGTCGGTCAACCAGTCATTTGCTCGCCATCTGCCGCCATCTGACTGGAGTTATTGTCTCTATAAAAGTGGGTAGTTTATCGCGCCACGAACATTCATTGCCTTGCATCCGCTCAGTCATCATCTCTCATTAGTTTTACGTTATGACTACTTCGTTAACTACTTTTGAGGTTAGAATTATCCATGAAATAGACTTCGTTACTTTTAGCATTCATATAGTAGGTTAATTCTAACCTACAAAATTACTACTCCAGCATTTTATTTCAATTCCTTTTACACTTTATTTTATATCTCAGTCTTCTTTTAACTTCTGAATGTAACACATCGGTTATGATGAATACACAATGTTTAAAATTAAAGCTTTTGCGAACACAACACATATTACGAAGTACTTCCAAACCTTCAATTTCAAAGTGTAAAACTAATTTAAATAGAGTTAGAAAGAAGTACAGTTTTAACCCATTATATTCTTCGACAACTTCGCAGGTTAATGTTGATAATAGTGTTATTTACGACATTTTACGTTCTATGTTACACTTCAATAACTTTGAACTTGTTACACCTATAGACTGTGTTCAACAAGTTTTTTTATTTTACCCCCACTATTCCCTATATAAGGGCCCCAACAATAATTCCTATTTCATTATCTTCTACGCTCTTGAGCTAACAACATCTCCACTCTAATTTACACTACAATAATAATGGAGACCGACCAAGAAAATGTTCAAGTTCAAGAAATATCATCAACAACTCATCCAAGGGAAAATCCTCCTAGAATTTCAACTTCAACAACTCCTCAGAACCCTGTACAAGTTCCAGATGTATCTTCTACAGCAATAAATGATGTAGAAGCTATTCTTCGGTCCCTTGTCGGTTTCGACTGACCTGTATGACAATCACCGATAAACTGAACTCTTAATAGTTCAGTCTTTTTTAAAACCCCCTCCATATGACCTTGAAGCAATTATCCCCTCTCCTTTATAAACTAACTCCTACTTCAAACATTAACACCATCTGCTCACCCCTTCTCCACCCCATCATTTGATACAGCCTCTCCCCACCGGAAGCTATATGGCATGGCATATGGCGGCAGCGACTGATTTGGCAGCTGGCCGATGGCAGCTGGCCGGCAGCGGCTGGCAATTGGCACGACTTCCGTTTTGAAAGTAACCAAACCCCACTACTCAACATGTATTTTTTCTGGCGTTGAGGCTGTTCTATACTTGTTTGTAGGACAAAACGCTCTTAAATGCAAAATTCACCCGGTAGGTTTCTACATGTGAAAAACACATCGCCACAGACCCTCCTCATATAATTATAGATCATTTATTTTATCATATAGGTATCATTTATTTTATGCCATGTATATAATGTCAAACGCAAAAGTTTGTATAACAAACAAGATGTGAGCCAACATTGTACTAGCAAGCGACAGCGATAAAACATGGACGTACTTACACTTTGCATATACTTGTTACTATTTTAATTATTTAACTTCGTTTGAGCATTATTGAGTATTTATTTAATGGTATAAGAAGTCTCTAACAGAGGTCAAATGTGAGATTTTTCATGTTAAACTAACATAATTATTATATGTCAAAAGTCTGCAAAATAATATTAATGACTACCCTCTCATCTGACCTATATATTGACAATTTGCACCCCTGATGTAACATCGCAGTTTTGTTTAAAAATGCATCAAAATCAATAAAATCGATTAAACTGGCCAGGACTAATGCAACAGTTGTTCCATTGAGATGGTGTTACAGCGAAATCTTAGTACTGTATTTGAATCAGACTAGGGTAACTTATTGAGGGCTACGACTTCAAATTATATTAGTTTTACATTTGTATTTTTAATACACTACATACTGTATGATTGGCAATTGAAAGAAAACTATTTTCATCTTTAATTTAATCGAGTATTGTCTGATTTTTTTATAATCTTTAAGAGAATTTTTAAGTTTATAAATTCATTTCGCACACATATAGTTTGTCATTTTATAATTTCACTGGATCTAAATCACCCGCTATGGTAAGCAATGACTAGTGATACCACTGTAAAATATTTAAAGATAAACAAACGGTAGTCTCAGCATTTTATATTGGCGAACTTATCCACTCAAAGTTTGCCAATAAAGGTGCGCGATCTTTGAGCCCAGGGAGCCTCGGCCCGCGGCGGCGTTTACACCATCAGCTGTGGGCAAATAAACATAAACCGGAGCATTGGTCTGACCTTGACTAAACCATCCAAACGATTACGTAATAACTACACGTAAGATTATGACAAAATCATGTTGAATAGTATGTGATTCAGGTATGCAAAATTGGCAAAAAGTAAGTATAGAAAAGCGTTATGAAACAAAATTTAAAGTTATCCAAAGTATATGTGCCTATTTAAGCAGTATTCAGTTGCAGCTTAAGCGGACGATATTGCGACCTGTAACATTATGCTGCTACGCCATTATGAATAAAACATTACGTATGGAATTCTGTTCCATGTCGAAGGACAAATTGGAAGCGGGAGGAAAGCTATAGCGTTGTGTGTGTTAGTAATTCACGGCATTGCGTACTCATGATTGCAAAGGGCTGGTTATATTTATTTTTACTTTAATAAATATTTTAACCTGGTCATCCATTTGCTTACATTCACTAAAAACAAAGTCATATGGACTAATAATTTAAATAGCTTGTTTTTAACCTGACTGATTGGTATTAAATATTACACTTTGCTATACTATTTTAAAATACAAAATATCCAAATTTTGTATTTTTTACAAGTACAATAAAGTTTTAAATATCGATTGCAACAAAAGTTCAATTACTATTTTATTTCAAACATAAAAAGCTGTCCATTTTAAGAAAAAAAAAACACACAGTAAAATTGACACAAATTCTATGCCGGAAGTCTATTAAATTACACCAATGAGTGAGAATCCCCTCCTTCTCTACTCGATTTGCAGGTTGCACCTCAAATGTGAAAATATTACAAATAGTTAAGCTACTTGCGTGAATCCTAATAATTACGCCTCCTGATAATTATTCCAGGAGTTTTTATTCTAGTTTCTCTATATTTATTTTTCGCTTATTTATAGTAAGAAAACTGCTAATTTATGTTGAAGTAATTAAAAAAATCAATAATATTTTTAATGTAATGAAGTAGTCATGAAATACATGTGTTACTTTCTACAAATATAATAACACATTTACCACACATAGTCTACGTGGTTGCGTAACATTTTCGTCCTGGAGGCGAAACTACCACTTATGTTATACTGTGTGTATCTATGCCTGAGAAATTTTTTTTAACATTTTGACGGGTATTGGTCCAAACCTCGGTCTTGTTAACATCGACCAGTTGTGAGAAAGCATAATTTAATAGCGCAATGACAAAATGGCAACTGGGCCCGGAATGGAACCTTTGAAAAGCTACTTACTTTTCTCAGGGCCGAAAAACACTATAACCACTCAGCTACCGAGCCAGTTTTTTTCTTTTTTATAATTTATAAAAAAAAGATAATGTAATTTATATAATTATATAAATTTATATAATTTATAATGATATCGTTTAGAGAGATTTATAATTACACCCTCTATTGTAGTAATTGAGATGTTAAAGTACCCCAACTAAATGAAGAGCCGGCAGTATTGTCAGCACCGGGCCGATCCGAATGTCGATGTCGTCAGATGAAAGAACGAACCGGCTGACAAATGATGAGGACCGATTGATAAATCTATCGCAAGATTGATAACTCGCCAACGGGATGTCCTCGCCGGACTGTACCCCACTATCAGTCTGCGCCTTATTGGATTTGGAGATTGCCTGATATATTAATTGTGATAATGCCCCTTTATAAACTTTGAAAAAAGAGGATGTTAAAGTTAAATTTTACTGGCCACTAGGTTATCTGAAAAATTTCTATCTGAATTAAATTTTCAAATAATCTTACTGCGTTTAAAACTATGTTCAACTTCGAGGTTTTTTTTGCGTAGTTAAAATATAATTTATAATCGTGTTAAATGTGCAGGTTAATACAATACATTGAAGGATAAATCATCTAAAAAAAAAAAAAAACGACAGTATTATATTTTGGTATTGGTTAAACTTACATTAATTATATTTTATCAAACATCTACGCATCTCGTAAGTTATAATTAATTTTTATTAATTTGTTGTTGCAGGTATGAACAATATACGTTTGATCGTTGAATATTGGTAAGTTTTAATAATGGCATTTAATATGGATTATTTTCTTGAATATTCAATCAATAAATAATGTTAAGGCTTTATTAAAAGTTGGAATGTCAATTTGATTAAATTCTATTTAAATCATAAACAACAATGAATAAATTAGGTTATTTTTGTCTAAAAAGTTAATCAAATTTTTTCGTGTATTGAATAAATTTGTGTTGGCTGATTTCACCAGTTATGTATTATTCAGTAAAAATAAGCAAAATAAAACATATTTTTCGATTATATTAGTTTAAATTTTGTTGAGGGTCCCCTTCAAGACATTGTATAATATTCATTTATTCCTTCACAAAGAAATGAAATGTTGTAACTTCGTCAATTAAATTTAATCAGCTTACTAATAAAGTCTGAGATAACTAAGCCATAAATAATGACTGAAAGGCGATTGGTCTACCATGACGGTTTTTAAGATTAAGTTGTTTACTAATGACGTCAATCCACTTTCATTTTCATCCGTCTTATTCACATGAGTGGACCTATTGGAACTTCGAGGATCATACTCTATTATAGTTTCAGCTAATTATTATTTATTTATTTATTTATTTATTTATTTATATTATTAATTTTAATCATAAAAATTTCATGTCTCATAACTTTATCATCCGATTTCTGCCTTGCCCGTTAAATTGTTTATTGGGATAATTACCATGATGCTGTAATGACGTGATTTTCTGTAGTTTAATAGTGGGACGAGCAGTTGATTGCAGCAGATAGTGACGTCATCGCAGTAATCACGTGATCGCGATTACAGCATCCGAGATTACCACTTGATTAGTAAATCATGGCGATTGCTGATATCGGCGGCTTACACTTCCTCATCAATTGATTACCGGCATCATATAAACTGTTTCACCTGTAATCCTGCAAAGTAAATACATTTCATTCAAATTACAGTGTTATTTGAAATATTCGGTACGTAATATTCATGATAGAGGTACTGATGATTTTTACGGATTTTTTAAAGATATGAATATGCAAAAAGTAAAGTTTTAATTGTGGTTTTTGTTGTGTAAATAATTAGAATTTAAATCCCAAATTTTTAGACATTTTTGATTAATTATTACTTATATATATATATTTTGCACTTATCATTTTATAATTTGCTATACCGAGAGCGTACTGATTTCAGTAATGCATTATACTTTTTTTGTAATTTCACATTAAAGAGAGGGTGTCCATTCGCCGGTATATTTTCTTTATGGCTTATTCTGGCATTTCGCTATTCAAAGACCAAATTGATTTTTGTAAGGAGTTGATTTATATTCAAACATTAGCGAATAAACAAAGTACGATTTAACCAATGAAATATAGTAGATTAAATATAAAAATTTTTATAGCATTTTACTTAATTTTCACCTTTAAAACTCGATGCAGCTAAATATGCCTTTTTTTCATTGTTAGGCTACATAAATATTTCGGTTTAAATTGTTTTTAAATTTTTTACATATTCAAACATTATGTTCCTGAAACCTAATGAAATAATGTTTTTTATTTGTTTGTTGATGAAATTGGCCATTAATTGTGACTGGGCGGCTGCAGCAGACGGTTACTCCCAGGCGCTGATTTTGAGATTGTCATTACAAACTCTTGTGTCATTGACAGTTCGTCCGTTACGCAACCTTGTGTCTGGTCGGTCATCTGATTATTTCGCTCGTTATGAAAATTTACAAATTCCAAACTTTATCGCCATGTTGCCATTTTACGACTTTATTTAAATTGTTTAGTTTTGCATTTTTTTCGCGTTTTGTGTTTATTTTAAACGACCAAAGCTTGGTAATTTTGGGGTATAGAAAATAAGTTAGTTTAAAATTTTTAAAAAAATTTTTACAATAATTATAGATTTTTATTATCTGTATAATAGTAGCAAGCAGTAGCCTGTATAAGTAAATAAAGTAGAAAATTGTTTTCGAAGTTTTTTTTTTTTAACTAATTCCTGCTCTCTAACTTGTTTACGGTATTGTTTTATGTCGTAGTTTTGTCTCAAAGTGTGATATTCTAATAACAATCCTAATTTTGTTGCGAAGTTAAAACCCCGTCACCCTGTCTTAATATTTTTAGGTAGTAACTTTTAAAATGGTTCAGGTGTATACTAAAACTCACCTGTTCTAATTGTCAATTTCTACCGCTTAAAGAGTGTAAAGATATGGCGCCAAATCGGTAGCAGTTGATTAAGGAACCAATGCCTCCCTTAACCGTGGCGAGACCCATTTCCTTGTGGAGCCCCATTTAAACGGCTCCTTAAAATACGCACCATGGTGCGTCGGAGTGTTACAAAAAGTATAAAAGTACCTAACACCTTTACGACTGAAAATGTTTTGTTCATTAAACGTCAATGGCTGAGTTCATTAACCCAACTGAAGTTCATGCTTGTTCATTACCCAACTAGAAACTTCTGCATTGGTTTCTTTTCGGTTTGGCACGTTTTGAATATCCTAGTCGAATTTAGAAAAGTCTTCCAAACTCATAATAGCATTGTGTAATTTGAACACATCTATATTACGTATTTGAGATGGAGTCCAAGGCGCTAATCTTTAGACCATCAGCCAGACGTCTAGTTTGAAATCCTCACAAAATTCAACCCTTACTGTGTTACTCTAACTTACGGACGTATGGAAACTGAAATTTGGATCATACGAAGAAGTACGAGTACGAGATAATCATATAATTTAATTTGTTATTAACAAGATAATGGAAAACATTTAATATCCATCACAAACCCTTTGTTAAAATATCTTGCTCAATATTTGTCATTACTGGTTCTGCTAATGTTCTACTGAAAGTAATAAACTTTATAAAGTAAACTTATGATCTTCTGATAAGAAGATTATGATTGGTCAGACAATTCATTCTTCTGTGAAAGTCTCAAATAATAAGGTGGTCTTCTATACAGTTTCGAGGCTTAAACTTCTAAACTAGTTTTATTTTTTAGTTATAAATCACATAATTTATTTTGTTCAACATTTTAAAACTAAATTAATTGCGTATTACATAACAAAATTTGGTTTTCGTAAACTAAAGAATTAGTTTTACATAATCTAATTTTAAATTGTTATTCGATAACTAAATTGTTATTTGGTTTTATTGTCAGAATTGTAAAGGTTGTTTTTAATTTTCAGAAGGGCCTCAAAAGAAGTGTGACCATAGTTTATAATGGTTATATCGTATTTTATATATTTTAAGACGATAAAAAATCATTTTCTACCCTACCTCTCGGTTCGACGTGAAACTGCACAGATAAGCTTCTGACTATAAACGTAACTGCTGATGAGTTTGTGATGAAACTATAATCCATTAATTAGCATCATGATTGGGCCATCGTAACATCAGTACTCATCGTACCGCGCATCATGTCACAATTAACCGTAACAACTTTGCAAGACACCTGCCAAAAATTGTCAAGTCATTCATGGCTTGTATAAGTGCCAATGAGAATTTGTATTTTCTTTTGCATAGAAACTTCTTAATTTTTAATTACAACACTTTTTATAAATTTTGTGATTACTCCTGATCACTAAATTTTGTTGCTTTTCAATTTTGCTCTTTTCTTAATGATGCAGTAAATATCAAACAACTACATGTTTTTATTACCACTAAATGTCTAATGGATTTTCAGCAAGTTAACTGCCTTTTGGACCATTTACTACGCCGAAGTGGAGCTTTTATTAGCATACTTTACCAGCCCCATGTTTAGTGTACCAGCAACTAATTTAAATTGCATCTGCAGCTAACCCACTAGGCTAGTAGTAGCAAGTAACATTGCTGTAGGCTTAGTGTTTGTTGGTTTACAATTGTTGTCGAGACTCCGCGCTAACCCCGTTAAATCCACGGCCCCAACCACAGTAGATCTTATCCTCTCTGTTCCGCCCGCATTATTTGGAATCATGTGATTACATTGTGGCATACAAAATTTATTTTTACATGGAATTTTCATGCGCTGGTGCAACGGTCTACTAGGAGTTTAATACACTGTCTATGCATCACAAAAACCCCATTTAAATAAGAAATAGGTTAATAATTATAATTAGCCTACTTCTTATTCAATATGTGGTATCAATTAATTATCATCGTTGAAGCAACATTTGGAACAATTGTACACATTGCAATGTAATGTAGTTTCACAAAAATCTTTTTAGCTTTCTTACTACGTTATTCATATAGATTTTCTCATACATCAGTTATCCTAATTACGCTACTTTCTTTTGAAAAAAATCTTTAAAAATTTTTTTTAACTCTTCAAAAGTAAAAAATAAGTAGATCCACTTAAAGACTCTGGTTTTTACTCCCTTGATTTTTTATATTTTCTTTGACGTTATTTTACGCTGGGTAAAAATTAATTAATAATATTTGTAATCAGGAAATATTGCTGGAACCGTTGGGTCAGATAAAATAGTGCAAACTTAATACTAGACAAAATACCGAAAAAAAGCAGTTTTGTCTGGATAAAAAAAAATACTTATGTGGTTAGAATATTTTAATATTTTCGTTACTAACATCTGTATTCTAAAGTATAAAATACTACCACTTCTAGTCAAAAAATTTCTTGAAGATGATTGTTATACTCGGTAAACTATTATAACGTGTTTACCTACTTAGCTGCATTGCATTACCATTGCTAACTATTCCATTTACACAATCATTTCAATGAAAGTTTGAAGCTGAAAAGATAGATCATTGAACGTTGCGAACACATTATGCAGTCTGGAGTCATTTAGGAGTAGAATGCTTTCATACGCTGGCTGAAAGCGAAAGGGCGACAAAAATGTATGAATGCGCCGTCATGTAGGTTATGATAATTTGAAATTCCGACCATGTAATGCAATACACTTCGGCGACACGAACACGTTTATACACCCGATACTGCAGCCTATATGTTTGAGTTGTCATCCGGTAAAACAAAACTGGTTTCTTGTTAACAGATGAGCAATAGGTTAGTTTTTGGTCTGTAATATACTACAATGGGCCAAGAATTTACCGGACAATGTTCGAATCGTCAAGTAGGCCTATGTTCCTTACGGCTAGTTAGGCGTTTTAACAAATATCGCCTTAAATAATTTTGATAAATAAAATATTGTTGTAGACCCAAGGGTTACAGATTATTTAATTAATTTTTCGTGCAACAAATTTCTTACTATCGTATTTTTTATAGTGATATATAATATAGCAGGCCTAGTGTATTTTAACAATACATTTTGTTATAAATTCTATAATAGGTACATGCCATTGGAATATAGGATTACAAATACTCTCATAATATTTCTTGCAAACTTTTTCGAAATGTATCTTCATATACAAGGTTTTTTTATTCGCATCTCTTTATTATAGCATCTTTTAAAAAATTTAAAATGATTGTTCAAAGTGATTTAAACGCCGAAAATTGTTATACCTTATTATCTTTAATTTACTTTGTACTTAATACTTTAAAATGTTATTTTCTCGTACATTTAACAGTTATTCATACCCATTGTTTGACTGATTTATTCACGATCAATCAGAAGAGTCGAGTTGTGTGCTGGAGGCAGTGCGGCGCGGCGGTGGCGGCCAGGGAGCCGCGGTACGGGAAGGTGGTTGCAGCCAGCTGATGTTATCTCCATATTAATTAAATCTCGCATCATCAGCCTTACACAGCGATGTCCCCCCTCCCCCTACCCCTCCGCTCGCTCCTCTATAACTAAACCTTTACTCTTTACCCCTCCCTAAACCTAACTAACCCCCCCCCCTCTCCCATCACCCTCACTGACTAACCAACCCCAATCCCAACCGACACCGCAACCACGACCTCCTCTTGACATTCAATTTTCACTTTCTAACTGTCGTCCTAAAGTTTAAACTTGTATTCTTTATTTTTATTTCTACTTCCCAGCTTGTTATTTGTCGACTCAAGTCTAACCCAGGCCAAAAGTAATTTTTTTGTCGAATACTTAAATGTACATAGTACACCCGTATTAAGAAAATGTTTTGGCATAATATAATTTGGTCTTTAAATAAAACTAATTTGTGTATGATTGTATGTGTTTATTTTTTCTACCAAATTTAAAACTTTCATATTCTAGTCTATTATTAATCATTGATAAATAACGATAAATCAATCAATATCGATAAAAGTAGTTTTTTTTTTACTGATTTATGGTATGGTTTATTATTAGCATGATTTATTTTTTTATAGTTTAATATCCTATCCTATTTACCTCTATTAAAATATCAACTTTTATTTTTAAGGTAGGTGTCAAAATTTAGAGGATAAAAATACTTGTCTAAAAAGATTACAAGATTTCAATAAATGAAAAAATTAGTTTCTACATGATTCACGGTATCATTAATGTTGGCGATGGATACAAAATCACTCATAACAGTGTAAAATAAGTTTATTATGTGAAACAAAAGATCATAAGGTTTAAAAACAACGCTACTCGAGGGTTTCTCTAACAACTTGCCAATGACATGAAAACTACCAATACATTTGTGCCATCCTCATCCTGATAAAAAAAAACCCGTTCAACATCCTCAACTGATATTTTGACAAACATTTTTGTTACTACCCATCCGACATACAGAACTAATGAAAATGTGTCTGACAATAAAACTTATTTCAAGCTGAGGCCATCAAAAAGTATTTCCTTCGAGCCGGATTTGAACCAGCGACCTATGGATGCCCACGCTCACTTCCCTCTACAGTCCACCGCTCTACCAACTGAGCTATCGAAGGAGGCTGTAAGCGGACCACGTACTTTCACTACTTGGCTTCTCATAGTCTATGAACGAGTAATTCGACGTTAAAAGAGTTAATAATTAGTAGTGAGGTTTATTACAATGACTAACTAACCCATATGATTTAGTATTTTCCTTGCAAAACTCTAATATGCAATCTAAGTTATCTGCTTGATCGTTAGGCCTATTTATAGTTAGTTAGTTATACGTGCGTTGACACGTTAGAACAAATGCTCAACATTTAATTGTTTTTTTTTATTTATTATTTTATTTATTTATTTATTTATTTATTTATTTATTGTGTTTTTGTTGTTAGAATATCAAAGCTATGCAATTTGTCTGTCCTTGCAAATTTTATTTTATTGTATGTTTAACAATTATTAATCCAATTACAGTAGTTTCTAACACTAAACACATATAATCAACCACCATTTAATAAAAAAATAGTGCGTAACCTTGAAAATGGATGGTTGGAAATCAATTTGTGTAACATATTCACTATAGCACATTGTTATTTTTGCACTATGTTACAACTTGCACTTGCTGACAAAATTTAACTTTAGCTAGCTCATGATTTTTTTAAAATATATATATTTGTACAGTGTACACCTGTACGTAGCCTGTAATAACATATTAAGGCAACGCGGATCATTAACAAAAAATACTATCTTCCTAACAGTTACTGACTTTTCTGGTTTGAGTTATAGTCATGGTCCTGTTTAACAAATACCCTTTAATATTTTCATCAAACTGACAACTAACTGCCAAATAAATAAGTAGGCCTAATGTTAAGTATGGCTCTGTGACACACAGTAACTTTTAAATTCCATTTTTCAAAAACCTAATATTTCACAATATTTCACTCGGGTGTAATATTAGGTGTAAATCGGAATTCCAGCGACGGCGGCGGCGGCTGTTAGTAGTAATTCCATCACCGGGTGTCGGCATGCAAACATTTGTTGCTTTGTTTATCGGCGGTAAAAGACCGACAAACAAATTTTACGGTGCCTGCTATTTTGCTGTAAACGCAGTTTGGAAACTTGATTCTGTTTGGAATTTCAGTAAATTTAACGGTTGTTCAACTGTGAAATCCCAACCCCAAGCGTCACTCGATAGTTCCACTCGGACTTCACCAATTTCGAATCCATGCACTCTTTTTTCTACCTTATACTTAGAACATTTTACCCATTATTTTGCCATTGTTAATACACTGTTATTTTTTCATCGTAATGTTATTTAGTGTGAACATTTTATAACTGAAACCAAACCGATCTCTAAAGATACTCAACTGATGTTTTACATCCACCGAGTCCTGTTTTGATTAGTTACAAAAATGTTTGTGTTCAATCCATCCCTCGCTGTTTTGGATGTGTCTGATACTGATAAGTATATTTACAACTCGTAAATCGGATTTTATAAAGTACTGAGCATCGCTAGGAATGTAATTTTGCAAACCAATAGTGTTTTTTAACGGTACAAAACTTCACATGTCAGTATGATTGTTTACCAATATAGGTACTATATAAACACATTTAGGCTTAAATGTTATGTTTGCAATTTTTAGAAAGTTCATAATTATTTAAGAGTGTAACAAATCATCGTCAACGATAAAATATTCATCAATTTTATAAAATTATTTACTCGTTTAAAATTTTGTAATAAAAATCTTAGTTATTTTAATTGCCGTATTTTGCAGCAAATGTATCCGGCATCAGTTGAGGAATTTGGCGGGAGTTTGTCGGGTAGACATCCACGTGTTTTAACTGTAATAGTTCCACTGGAAGGTTTCAGTAATTAACTTCAACTTCTTCTCACTTTCCTCCCTTCCCTCTCTTCCCCCTTTCCATCACCCCTCCCCGATCAATCTCACCACTTACGCGATTTTCCTCTCTTTCATGACAACCTTCCCTTAACTCTGGGTGTAAGTGTAAGGTGCATTTTACATTTACTACTGATTTCTTTATTTTAAATTTTACATTACAGTACATTAAAATATAAAAAATGGTGGTAGAAATGTTCCTGGGTTGTGTGGAGAGAATAATTTTTTATATTAGAATTGTTCGGTGGTGCATTACATTTCAATTTACAAAAATACATTTGTTCTTTTCTTTTTCTTATTTTTTTAATTATATGAATTACGTATTTTGATTTTTAACTATATTTAAAGTGATTATTGGCAATAAAATAACTTTTCGTAAATTTGTCCTAAGGTTAGATTATATGAAGTGAAAATACGTACACTGTCAGTGTATTACTATTCAAATTGTATTTTAATTTTCCAAGAGTGTGGCAACATTTTTGCCAACTTATCACCAACCGATAGTTTCATTGTTTTTGTTGTCAATTTCGTTTCTTCTGAGCCAAATTTGCGCTCTTGAAAGTACAGCATTTTTAAATGCATAGTTGCAATAATTATGTAGGTACTGCATATTTTGTGACAAAAAACGCATTTTCTTGCTCTATATGAAATACAAACCGTTTTCTGTAGTGAATATTGTTTTATGATTTATTGATTTTTTTACATGGTTAACCAAAAGCTGTGGCGTTTGAGCGAATGGTTGGCTGCGGCGCCGGATAGTCCGTGTACACCTGACTGTGTGTCATTGCCATCTAAAACACACCGGCGTGTAGCCTACAACACGTTTGTGTTTGTACCACACTGGCTGTTAAACCGATTATCTGACTAAGGAACCACCGGCCCGCAAATTGTAACTTATGCCTGAAAGCTTTTTATGGGTTTAGGATTTAAAATTTTAGCAAAGTTTAAAATTTATGATTATTTTGTGCTTTTAGTTCTTGTTTGGCAATCAAATTGAACCTCATTATGACTTTTTTCTGAAAAAGACTTTTTACATTTATTTCTCATTTGTTCGTTACATCAACAAAGGAACAAATCAAGTCTGAAAACTCCTGATTCAGAGTGAATGCTGATTTAACTTTCTAAATCACCGATCGTAAGGAAAACAATATACAAATTAAGCCTAAAAAGGATTCCTCAGCAGCAGAATGAAGGGAGTGTTCGGCCGATTTCACCGAGGACGCGCGCCAGATTAATCAGAGTATGAATCAGTCAGTCACCACCAGCTGCTAAGATCTGCTGCTTCTCTTCCTTCTTTGTTTTAATATCTTTAATCTTGACAATGATAAATTGTTCAATTCTAAAACGCATGACGTGCTATATGTCTTATTAATGCTATACAATTATAAACGTATAAATGTGGACGAAACTGTCGAGAGGTCTTTTTATGTTTACCATAACAATTTTCCTTGTTTCGGACTAGCAAGTAACTTGAGTGGATTATACTACATAGAGAACCTGTCAAAATACTTCGATTTAAAGAGAAACGATCAGACGGACTTTGGTTCCAGTGCCAATGTTTTAAAATGTCACTTAAAGCTACAAATATTAATAAAGTTCTTCAAGTTAAGCGGAGCAAACAAAAGAAAGCAAATAATTGTGGTCTGGAGATTAGCAGACATACCTATGAGCGTGGTCAGATTCTGCATTGAATTGAAAAATGATTTTAACACGTATTTATTTTAAAGCAGGAAATATAGTATATTTTGGAAGTTTATTGGAGGGGACTTAAACATCTGATTATATAGTGAAAAAAATGCTCGATAAGATAGTATATTAAAATTCATTAAAAAAAAATTAGAACCACCAAAGCAAATCTCTTGAATATTTTTGTATTACTGGCGGGACAGAATTTGTGCCAAGCATTTACCATGAACAAAAGATCGTAGGCCTATAAGCTTTAATAGAAACTCTGGTTAAAACGCTGAACTCTGAAGACATTCTTGATTGGTATGAGCGTACATTTTGTCTTCTAATCGAAATTTTAAGTATTTTAAAATCTCTCGTCCACAACCAGTTCTTTAACTCCGTACCAGTGCGGGGGAGTTAGCCGATGATTGGCCTGTATGAACATCTTGTACCAAACTAAGTTAATTGCACCACTCATTAAGGTGAATGTTGTTGCGCCCGCGACACTGCTGTAGACATTAGCAATTCTCTTTCTTCTTCTCTGGTATCCTCACTTTTCTCAAGTATTTTCAAACTCATAGATAGTAGCCGTGGTATAAAACCCAAACTTGTTGTAGGTTTTACAGTGTCCGGTATTATTCAGTAAAAATCAAATTTATGATGAGAAATGTCTTTTTTATCTTTATTATATTAGTTACATCACTTAAAACTTGGTCAAGTAAACGTGCTTGAACTGCAAATGTGTTAACTCACAAAATACAGATCACGCAATGCACGCAATTAACACATTACTGTATAAAATGTGAAACCCAATGTTTAACGTAAATTGAATTAGCAATTTTATCTGCTTTAATTCTAAATTTTTTTTACTGATGAATTTTTTCACACGACTCATAATGTGCATCTACATAATGTATTGTTTAATCTTTTTACAATTACTGTTTCAAACTCGTATATGTTCTTGAAATTCTTGAACCTGAACTAATTATCTCCATGGGGATTTGTATTTAATTTGTGTACGACGATATGGGCCAGATATGTAAACACACTTTATACGTTAGAAGATAGGGACAAAAAGTTTTGTTCCCTTGGTCGGAGGAGGGGGAGAGTGTGTTGGGATCGAGCATTGCTGTGTTTGATGTGTTTAATTAATATGCAGATAACATAAATAGTTATCTGCACCTCGGATATTTAAGCCACAGTAAAGTTCTTGAAAATATCCTTAAAATATAAACAATTCCTTAGTTTTAATCATGTATTTGTTCTTTTTCTAATAATTTTGCGATATAATAGTGAGTTTAAGTTTTACGTATTATAATTTTAAACGTGAAAAAGTTAAAAATATGCAATGTTAATGTATGATGTGTTTAACAGTAAAAACCACATTGTTAAGCTATTATTTATATTTTTATATGTCAGATTCGAAGGAAGGCCGATAATTTGGTTTATAAAACAACATTATAGCCTCTCACTGTTTTCATCGGCTAACCTTACAATTATGAAGAAAGTTTGCCAATATAAACTTTTCCTGTTATATAGTGCGGGTAAATCTTCAGTGTGTAACATTTATAGTAACATAAAGTACTTATGTTACTAATCGTAATAGACCTGGCACAACACTAGTAGTGTCAAAAAGTGTAAAACAAGGAAGGTATCCATTGCAGGACTCATTATTTCTTATTCATTATACTTTGTTGGCCTACTGTAAAACTATTAAGGTCAAACTATTTCTTGAATTAATTAATAATATGTATAATATATGTATAGAATAACAATCGCTTATGTTATTTTTATCATCTAACAACTAATAAGTGCTTCAGTACGTATCGAGGAGAAATTGCAAACAATATTAAATATTAAACAACGGCAAAAATGTGAGATCAGTTGGTTCGGCGGAAATTGGAATTCACATTCTGTGCTTCTAAATCGCCGCGTTTCCTCTTCACGCCGCGCCGAGCCCTTGCTAAACTATTCCCAGCTTTGAAATTTGCTGTGGGTTGTGTTGCAATGTGAAGCAGATTATCTAACCATTATTATACATCAAAATTGAAACAAAAATTTATGTTTATAACTTAATATGCTAAGTGAAATAATTGAGTAAATGTTGGTGGAATGTTAATAGCAGGCCTAAATACATTCAAGAAGTTTCATAATATTGTTGAGTTTTTAGGAGTTAAAATAGTTGATTCTGTCTTTCTGCCAACAGTCCAAGGACGTATAGGGCAATAAGCATTATTATAATTAGTAGACCCTGAGTGTGGCATCCAATTAATATAACTACCACGTCATCAATCATCATGATAATGACTAAAAGTAATCTAGGCATGAAATAGGGTTGCATGTTAAACATTAAACATACTCTTCAGATCAAACAGGTACCTTGGTTGAGGTTGAGCCTTGTTGTATTTTACTTATAGTTTTTTTCGCTTTAACGCTGCTTTAAATAAAACCTTTTTACGATATTTCCATTTCAACAATTTCATTAAAAGTTTGCCCCTACAAAGCATAATAAACAAAGCATAATAAGATCACTTTGTACTATAGTAGGAAAATATTAGTAATTTTTCTTTCGACAGGCGATATTTTCTCACTCATGTCCATGAACTCTCATATCACACTATAAATATTTAAAATTTTCTTCAGAGTGTAAAAGATTAAGATTATCTTACTGAATCAATATAGTTGGTTGAATTTACTGAATTTATTTTCTCCGATACATAGAGATGCTTATTGTGTGACAGAGAAGGGTCGCAATTTAATTAAACTACATATCAAACAAAGAAAAGTTCGTAGCATAAGTGTTGTGGTGGTGTAAACGTTTAAAATTCTCGTCAAGAGTCTGTTAAATCAGGTTTCGGTTTGAATTTCCGGGCAGCGGCCAGCATGACATGTTTTGGCTCTGACACGTGATGAAGATCCTCATGCTGTTAAAAATATTGCAAATAATTTATTTGAAAACTTAGTGAATGTAAGGTAAACTTTTTATTAATTATCTCTTGTAAAATAACATAGATGCGACTGAAGACAATTAAAATATTTTTATACCAATTTACGGGGGTGGTGTTGTTCGAGTCCGCAGCATTTCAAGAAAGTTGCACGTAGTGTGGGCGGTGCAATACGAACAACTTTGGCAGTTTAAATGTCACGCGAGTGATCTCTCAGCTATTCCAGCTGCCAAACAATAAAATAATACTTAAAAATAATTTTGAACTACGCGAATTTTCTTGTTTTTATCTAATCATTTGTTTATAAAACGTTCTGAAGATGGTGTAAATCCCTCAATTTAAACTGATAGTAAATTAATTTGGTTTTAAAATAATTTGTTAGGGTACAAATAAAAAAATTTTTTTTGATTATGGACGTTATCTTCCTTTAGTATGTCAGATGCACAGTGGTGGAGGGAAAGCCGTCAAGGAGCAAACGCCGACTCGGCGCGCGGTCAGCAAGTTTCGCACGCCCATGTTTATACAAGATGACTGCTCTGCATCGTTCGATAAACGCATTTTGTAATTATAGTAAAACTCATTTCAATTTAATAAAATTCATTGTTCCAAAAAGTAATTAAACAATGTTTTCTGCTAATCGTGCCCATTACGATACCATAACTTTTTAGATTACCACAACCACATTCTCTTAGTTCAATTTTTAAAACATTTGTTAGGGAAATTTTGGATGAAATGTGTGATTGCGATCTACTCAACCTATACTCTTCGTTTGTGTATACTAATTAAAATTTACGAAACAAATTTTTAGAATCCAAACTGTAAAATATTCTCTTTAAAACTAGTTTTAAAATAGCATATGTTTTTCCCCTGTAAAATCACATTTTACATTTACACATTTCACAGCTCATCATTTACGTAATCTAAGAGATTATTTCTAAACTATTGAGTGGAATATGAGTTTTATCTCATAATAATATTTAATTCTTTATATAGTTTTATTTAATCAAATGAGGTTAAATTTACAATGGACGCATTTTTTGTACAATTCTCGTTAGCTTTCACCGCGTTTTCCTTTAATTTCGTGTTTGCCTTGAGAATAAAAGACCGCGAGCTGAGGAGGAATTAAAAGGAGTTTTGTGAGCGTCAC
This sequence comes from Neoaliturus tenellus, assembly GCA_030545055.2. Taxonomy (NCBI): domain Eukaryota; kingdom Metazoa; phylum Arthropoda; class Insecta; order Hemiptera; family Cicadellidae; genus Neoaliturus; species Neoaliturus tenellus. The sequence continues at coordinate 163,622,482 of CM061532.1, read as the reverse complement.
AATCCCGCCCGCTCGACGTAATGAGTCCTTTTGATATGATAATTCTGCACACTCGGATTGAGTCAAGACAAGTATTTATGTCCTTAGATAAAAATACCGCTTTAAGTAGCCGGTTTTGCAAAGGTCAGGACGCGGCATAATTTTGTTTCAGATTTTATTAAACCGTGAAGATTGCTCCCGAGTAGCGTCATTTAAAATCTAGTTTGCCTGCGGTTTCACTGGTTAACTTTGGTGTAGGGGCCTATCTCTTGCCAAACATTTTACATTAAAGACTAAACCCATTTGGTTTTCTGCTATCCCTACTAATATTATAAATGCGAATGTGCGGATGTTTGTTGGGCTTTCACGCGGAAACTACTCAACCGATTATCATGAAAATTTGTACCCATATTCTTGGAGGTATGGAAGTAACATAGGATAGTTTTATTAAAAAAAAAAACGTTTTTACAAAAGATTAAAAAAATTAAAAAATCTCAAAATCTATTTTATTATTTATTTATGTGTTGCAAAAGAACAAATTCAATGGAAATTTTCGATTTTAGGTATTCCGGTTATTTTTTATGTATAGGGTAAGCGTGACAGCGGGTGAGCGTAGCGAACGAGCTAAACCTGACGACGAGTAACGCGAGCGTAGCCGCCTGAAAAAGCTAGTAGTTCATAAAAAATATAATTAATTACTAACGTAACCAACTTTTTAGTTACCCCTATAACCCCCCCCCCCGCACGTGCCCACGATTAATATTTTCGTTTAAAAGTGTGATTTTTTGCTTCGTCAGAAAACTAGTTGTTTCGTAGTAGGCCTAGATTTTTAAGCATTTATTTAAGCAGGTACTATGTATTCATCCAACGAATAAATCAATCTCACTACTTACTATACTATGTAGTTACAGTTTGGATTTAAAAAAAGGTATTTGTACTTAAAATGTTGCTCAGTAATTTTAACGTTATAGTTAAAGACCGTAAATCATGTTATATTCTTAAATCGATAAACTTAATTCGGAGAGAAATAACTAAACTACAAGAGTAAAGTTAGATGCAGCATTTTTAACTGTTCTTAAGTGGATTGTTTTATGTACACAACATTTTGGTAAACTTATATATTTGCATTACAAACGATGGCAAATACCTGGGAACAAGTTAAAATTTTCTTGTTTTGAAATACAGGTACAATACTTAAGCTCCTACAATACTTAATTTCCTCTGAACGCTGAATACTGAGTACTCAGAAGTCTTCCATCCTAAACTACATCAATTATTATATCCTTTATGTAAATAAAAAAATCGTACGAATAAGTATACGCGGTTATTTTAGTAAGCATCACTTTATTCCCTGTTGTATTGTGTTAAAAGAGGTTTTAAGCGGACTCATTTGTCGGAGGGTGTCAAAAATGGAGTGGAGGTTAGCAGTAGGGGCTGTTGGGCGTAATGACCCTCATTCGGCCTTTTTGTTCCTTCAACTCTGACTTTATTTCCGCAATACGTGCATAAGCACAATCACTGAAAACCTGCTTCATTATTTCGGCGATGTTTATTGTAATTTTATACTTTTAAATGTGTAAATAAGAACCCTTTGGTATTGATAAAATTTTTTGACTATCAAACTAAATTTAGACTATAATTTTTTTCTATTTATATATGAAATACTGTTAAATTTTTATCAAATCGAGAATAACCTTAATATTTAAATTCTTTAAACCATTCAAATTGGTGAACCCGTGAAACACAAGTAATCCCTAAAATATTACTCGTGTTACAGTTGAAAATGGTAAAGCAAACAAGAAATGGTTTAGCTTCCATGTAAATTTGAAATTGTCCGAATCGAAGTGCTTTAACGCCCCACGAAGTATCGGCCACGATATCGCAAGGTGCAGATTATTTGTACCCAATGAGCTGTCATGTCCGACGACAACAAATGGCGTTGCCGCCACACCACCGCCACCGCCACTGGACCTCGAGCCGGCTGCAACGGTTTAATTGTATTTGTAGTCAACATTGACATATAGGCTATCCAGATGGGCCCGGCTAATAAGCTGTCATCGCACACAAATTACCACTCGACCGTTCATGAAACCAGTTGAACATCGATATATCAACATAATTCCTTCATGTCATTTCATTTGTTGACGAGTGGTTTTGGGCTTCAAAAAACTCAGTTTGATGGTCTTTCAGCAAACCCCGATTTTCACTGAGCATTTACTTTAGTCAGATAGGTGTCAACCAAATTTTAAGCTTTATTAGTCCTCCTAAGAGTGTGTTTAAAAACCTAGCTACGAGGAGAATCTGTTTCCCGTTTGAGTTTTACTGCTATGTAATGTTTTCCTTGGTTTTAGACCTTAGACCTTACAGGGAATGAAGCTCAATGAGTTGCGTCTCTCATGCTGGTTTGGTTTTAAATACGGTAACAACTTATTTTGATAATTTAAGTGAATGTTATTTCAACCTTTACCAATAGGCTCTACATAGCTAAAACTAGTAAACCTCATTCATGTGTACAAAGTTGGCTTATTTTTGTATTATAGTGTTTGTACAATGATTGACATAGTTAAATATTAATAATATATAACATATATTACCATAAACCATAAACTAGTATCTGCAACTTACAAACTTAATACAAACAAAATCGACATCGAATTTATTCCCAACAATTACCATAAGTTGTTGACGGTTTTGCCACTATCAATTATTGACAATCATTGCACCCTCTTAATCGTCTGTTACTCCAAGTGTGTAGACCTACTACGAGTCCTGCCACTTTACCGAATAGCCTACGGCCAGTGGGTTGTGGGAGAATGGGAGGGGGGTTTAGGCTATCAAAATACGTCGAACACGACCTGTGTATGATGGGACTTGCTCCAGCCACACACGACCTTATATAAATACTGCTGGAATAAATGTTCGACATCGTGTATTTTAGTTATTTTGTGCTTATTCCCATGCATGGTTTTAAAGTAAACTTGAACTGATTTTTAACAGTTTTTATGATGTAACAAATTAATGATCTTTCCTCGATTCTTCATACAGTTGTAAAAAATTACAGCGCAATTCACAGCAATTGTGTTGTTAATTCACAGCAAGCAATTTTGTAAACAATTAACAATAAGACCACGAAAATTTACGTAAACATAGTTATTCCATTATTGTTAAAACTCAAAACTCGATAGTAACTTCTTGTGTACTGGTATTTCTAACTCTTTACAGACACAGCTTATTCTGTTAAAAAATTATCAATGTGTCTACTTCAATAGGATCAGGATCTTACGATTTGACCAGAAAACATTGTTACAGGATCGACTAATTAATTCGTGTATCTCTTAGAATTTTGGTGGCCTTGTTTAGGTAATTGAAATTGATTAATACAAACCTTAAGTTATTTAAACGTTGTGTTTGGAATATTTTTCATATTCTTATAAAATATTAAACATAAATACGAGGTAAAATAAAAAAAATCATAATTCGGAAACAAAACAGTTACTAATCCCTTGTTACACAAACTCTTAAATAACCAAAATAAACACTAGATATACGAGATATGGGCACCATGACAGTTATTCAAATGATACCTGGACTTGTTAGTATAAAACACACTACTGTATATTATTTTCAGCTCTGAGCGTAGTAGTGCCGTTGTGCCTCTCTTGTATAATAGGTCACCACTGTATCGTATTACCGTATTCGGATTTCGTCATCCGTTCGGTAGTGTTAGTCCAGTATCGGATCGATCTGCGCTCACTCTGGCGGCTCATCGTTCAACTAATAAACGGCTAATTAGGACTGAAGTTGATTGACTATAGTAGGATTCACGAAAATAGTCCGATGAGAGTCGATGCATTGTTGCCAGATTTATTCTAAAATACATTTTTATACTATGTTACACATGGTAAACATAAACATAAAATGACAACATTGCAGGGCGAGAGGGGGTGAGGGGGGAAACAGCTGTTAAAATTTCCATCGGACTATTTTCGTGCATCTTACTATAGTGCAGTACGATTGCATACGCCGGACTATTGATTTTATCAAACATCGGCCTGTCCGAGCTTTGGACTGGTTAAAGTCCGATATCTGGTTGAAAAAATAAGGAAGTGTTGTGGAATTACGTGATAGTACCAGGTTAACCGAGCCTTGCTCGTTGGTTTTTATTCACTTTTGTTATAGTGTCAAGGTAAATAGCAATTAAATTTCCACCAACTACACCTCTTCACAGTTAACAGCTGTTTCAAAAAGTCTGCTTAACATTAATGTTTCTTTCTTTTTGTTTACATTTCGTTGTTATTTCGTTACCAAAATAGCAACCCATAAGACTAATGTTAAAAATTACAATTTTAAAACTTAATTTTAGACCAAATTCGATTTTTCCTGGGGTTGAGGCTGTTTCTAAACTTATTTTTGGGCCAAAACACTCTTAAATGCAAACTTTAAGCAAAATCTAACAGCTAGATTTCGAGATCGTGGAACACACATCCCTTCAGATATTCCTCGTATTATAGTATAGGATTTATACCATATGCAACTTAAATTAATACAAACAAAACCGTTGACGAATTTATTTAAAACAATTACCGTAAGTTGTTAACGGGTTTGTCACTATTAGGTATTGACAATAATTGCATTCCCTTATAATTGCAATTCGTATAATTAAAATGAAAAAAGGGTTTTGGGAAGGAACATTTTGTCGAAAGCGATGTGTACATCTCACCACGAGTGTCAACTTTGTTAATTTATTATGATTTTGTTGGTCATCCTTGTAATGGGTAAATTTAAATCCTTACCAGTATCAAATTTAAATTGTAAGTCTGTGACACCGTTAACAGTTCACTCCAAGAGTTTGCGTAATTTTGCACAACATATCTGATGATTGAAAATGTGATTCTTTTGACATTTAAGGGACTAGCTACTAAGACCAGTTAAGGGACCACTTAGGGGGTTGGGGTCATTGTCAGATCAACAGTGTGTAATTTAGTAACAAAGAAAATGGTCCAATTTCCTTCATTTCACTTTTCCCCAGATGGGACAGTGTCTATAGGCACAGCTTCTTAAACATTTTTGTTGAAAAGCATCCTGTTCTATTAAAAGTGGATGTTTTAAGAGGTTCCCAATTCACATAGAGACTTACCTCCCTGATGTAGAGTGCAACGCCAGTTTCTCCAAACTCCTTTGCGACTATCCTTTCAGTCACTGGAGGTCTGACGTGTGTTTATCTTTTTTATCTATCATATCTTTTTTTCACGGAGATGGTCTTGCGGCAGCCAGTGTGTCTAGGGTCTCCTGTTTCTTGTGGTTCATGTTGGTTTCTGTGTAGCAACCTCTTGTCGGCTCTTGGCGTGCCCGACGCACCCATTACAAATACAGTATGAACAATCTACTAAACGTAACAGAAATATATTTGCGTTAAAAAGGTAAATTTTAGAAAAGCCAATATTAGAATAAAATTGTTGCTATGGTTATTTGCTTATTGTAGGATTTTTATTGGTTAGCTCCTAATTAGCAAGTCCGAACAAATTCAAAATTACCGATACAGTTAAACCTCTAGGGAAAGGAAAATGTATATGTCTTTTTTGACTAGTTCAGTTTATTTTATATAGTAGCCAAGTTATTCATATTGCTGTTGTTTCAGATTTTGTCTTAACACGGTTATTGAAATTTTTGCAAAACATAACGAATTGAAATTATAAAAATAATTTAGTGGATGGAGTTGATCGGTTACCGGGGAGGGAGGGAGACCGGTGAAATAGTTTTTTCGTACAACAGAAATGGTGTATTCTATGTGAATGGTCTGAGTATGGATGTGGAACATAATTTGTTTATTGCCATCACTCAAATTAATCATGTATCAATACAGAGTGTACAATTCTATTTTGAATCTTTTCGTTACTGTTACATGTTACTGAGAACAAATTCACATTTTCATTGAAAATATGAGAAAACATGCGCCGAACCCAAAGTGAGTTAGGCTCAGGAAATTAAATGCATCCGTTCAGAGTGATAGTATACCTTTATTACCGAGACCACAGAGAGCGTTACGTGCACTCTACCGTGCCGACTAGCACACGCGCACTCACACACACACTCACGGAATGTTATCAACTCGGTTGTCAATTGCGTATGCAAATTTACATTTCTCTATGCTCATATTTCGACCTATTACGCTAATCATCTTATAAACTAGCGATATCCTCCTACAAGAAGTGACAATATATATTTCACTGTGTGAAAACCTTGGGAAAGTGAATCCTATAAAGCTGGTTAAGAGTTAATTCTTGTACTTTAGCTTTAAAATTTCGATACAACTTTTTTCCTCAATTTAAAGTGGCTCGTAGTAAAATTTGTCAAATTAATAATTCTTCATGTAGGCTAGCTTATTATATTTTCAGCCACTGTGTCTATTATTTGTATGGGAACTGTTTTAAAAATATCCTGGAAAATATTCTTGTACTTGCTTATTAAGATAGAACATACTTTTCGCCTCACCATTCACATGCTACACCGTGCACTGTGGCCGGCTTGACTCTCTGGTCCCTCCGTATATTTCTCGTCGGATGCGGTTTCGTGCGGACTCTGGACGTCTGCCAAATGTCAGCCCTGACGTTTGTTTTGGGATCACATGTTTTTCTTTCCCCACAAACTTTCAGAACTGTTTATTGTATTAATTTTAATTTAATCTCAGTGAAATACGTTTACTCACAGTTTTATACTGTTTCTGTTTGCAATTTTTGACGTCAAAATTACGTCATACTAACAAAAATTTCAAACCAGAGTTTTCTGGTTTACTCTTCCATACGTGTAAAGATGAGTAACACGTTTTTGTTATATTAATGTCAAATGTTTTTTAAGCATAATACCAGTGTACATAGTCAATGATAATACTTTAACATCCCATTGGTCATTGAATAAAATTAAATACTGTAAATGTTATTTGTTACCTTATACAAGATTAACATTTTAACTTATATAACAAACGTGGTTACTATATAATCCGTAGTATTTTCTTTACTAGTTCTAAGAGGATTTGAGCAGATAAATGAAATTAAAGACAAGTGGCCAATCCTATTATGCCCGCTTTTGAGCTCCCATTGTCTGTTTATTCTCTAAACCGTTACTTTAGTTTTGTTTTAATGTACATCTCATCAAAGTGTAAATTTTATACAAGTAGTCATGTATAAAATTATAAGACTACTTAAAATGCAAATGCTTTCTTTACTATCCACTGGGTACATTTAAACATACTCAGAACTGTATTGAACTTTTCTGCAAATCTCGTGGTATTTTCTAATGAAATCTTAGAAGGGTTCTTGGTTAAAATATAAAAGGAAGAATCACAATGGAGTACCTATATATACAAATTATCATACCAGTTTTCCACTTGGTTTTCGAAGTTTTACCCAATTAAATTGTTTGAAATAACACAAAACATATCAATAAAATATAAAAAAAAATTCATTTAATATTTCGTTTTAATCTATAAAGAGATATTTTAAGAACAAAGTTTTCTTTGCACTAAAACATCGTAAGGAAATCCCACTCCTTACTATTAATAAAGACAAGTTTTTTAATGCTTCGGTGTTAGTATATCTTTAATCATGTGCATTCAAAAGTACCCGTAAGGATATAATTTCAGTAATTGCAATACAATTTCTATGACTGAATTTTTTATGTTGAATATTTGTTCATAAATCTTTATTAAATACTAAACTTTCTATAGCTTTTTCAGTGGTTTTTAATTATTAATATCAACTTATCATTTTATTGTGCATAAAATTATCAACACCTATGTGTTTATTAACACCTAACATTATTTGATTTATTTGCAAAAACGAGTTTATGAATTGATTTGGTTTCAATTCATTAAATTGAAAAATATTTTGTCGCGGAGTTAATGTCCTCTATAATTAAATAAATTATAGTGTACTTTGCACTTGTCTTCCCACATATTTTATACGACATGTTATTTTGCTAAGCCAGTCACAATTTCTCAGATATGTCTGGATTGCAGCCAAATGTCAGTCAAGTTCGTTTTGAATCCCCCTCTTCCATTAATATGTCAAAACTACAATCTGAGCTGCGTAAACTCGGAGACATCCATCGACAATCGTTGTTTCCCGCTTACTCATTATTTATTTATGTTTCATTTGAAAATTCTGAGAAAACATTTTACTATCCTCTCAACAGATGAGGTATATGATAAGTTTTTTATTGTGTACCTGATTTACTAACGAATATTTTAACATAAAACTATTAGCTTATTTATATTGTGTGCCTCACTTCGAAAGTTTTTATTTCAATTTATTTATTTATTTTTTTTTTTTTTTAACTACGAAAAAATAACATTTTCTGACACATTTGTACTTTCCTTACTACATCAAAATTTAAAATAATACACATTGTAATAACAATAACAAAAACAATGAAAATACAAACAAGTAGAAACAATGATTATCAAGAAATTAATACATCAAAATGTGTATAGCGAATTATTTTGAGTCCATACCGAATAGGAAAGTATTGATTAAATGTGTTGATAGTTTTTGTTCCTTTCGAGAGCTCTTATCTTAATGTATATGTTACGTAAAGTAATTAATTAAAATTATATTAATGACCGGTTATCATACAAAAAAATCAAGTTTGCTGGCGAAAGTATTTAATAAATGACGTTAACCGGTCACTATTCATAAAGTAGCGCAATTTGGTTAAAGTTATAAAATGTTTTTTATTAATCACTTGACCGGTTATTATACAATTGCTGACCGGGAATCGGACATTACGAATAATAGCCGACCACGGGTAGGCAAATGTATAATAATTTTTTCTCGGTGTTGAAGGCAGGTGGGAGAAAGCGCGGGAAAGGTTATGTTAGGTTGATTCCCCAGGTTCCGTTATTTTATGTTACCAACAAACAAGGTTGGCAAACCAATCTACTTGGTAATTACATTATATTCACCAATGTATTCTGGGGGATGTAAGATATTATGTAAAATGACCGTCTAAAAAGTGATAAACAATTCTCCATAATAATGAGAGATCACACAACTTGGCTAAACTAATTTAGATAAATTATGTATAATTTAATGTTAAAAAGATAAATAAGGGATAATTTATTACTTTGATTGAATTCATTTGTTATTAAACATAATAACAAAATAATTCACTTTGACTGTAACATATACAGGGTGTTCGGAAAAAACGTTTCAGGAATTCAGGAGGTTATTGCCCACATCAAAATAAGCAAAAAAGTTCCAGTAAACATATGTCCTAAAATGCTTCGTTAACCCGCAAGCCGCCATTTTGTTTTTTACACTAAATAATTTGTATTTCCGTAATGAATCATTGTATTAAATTAATATTTGGCATGCACCTTCATCATAGCAATACCCATTTTCAAGAAAAAAATAATTTTTTTCCTAAGTGTATTTTCAAAATGGCGGCCATTTTAAAATTTTAAACTAAAATATCTGAAAACCGGTAAATTTTATAAAAATTTTATTAGTCACAAAAAAGTTGAAAAATTTAATTATCTAACCAATGGTACCAAGTTTGTAAGGATCTGACAACAAATAACGGAGTTATTGAGATTTTTCTGCATAAAAACATTGATTTTGCATTGTAATTAATGCAAATTAAGGTAATTTTAATTGAAAAATCTCAATAACTCCGTTATTTGTTATCAGATCCTTACAAAATTGGTACCATTGGTTAGATAATTAAATTTGTCAACTTTTTTGTATCTAGTAAAATTTTTATAAAATTTACCCGTTTTGAGATATTTTGGTTTAAAATTTTAAAATGGCCGCCATTTTGAAAATACGCATTGGAAAAAAATAACTTTTTTCTTGAAAACGGGCATTGCTATGATGAAGGTTCATGCCAAATATTAACTTGATACAATGATCCATCGCGGAAATAAAAATTATTTAGTGTAAAAAACAAAATGGCGGCTAGCGGGTTAACAAAGCATTTTAGGACATATGTTTACGGGGACTTTTTTGCTTATTTTTATGTGGGCAATAACCTCCTGAATTCCTGAAACGTTTTTTCCGAACACCCTGTATATGCATATCTTTCTCACTCATCTCTTTCTTTCTGTTTGTTATTTTCTTCATATATATATATATATATATATATATATATATATATATATATATATATATATATATATATATATATATATATATATATATATATATATATATATAAAGTTATATTCTAATAAAAAAGATTACTAATTTTAACAGTGCCATTCATCAAATCATAGTAAACTGTGATTCTGATTAGTTAAAATATTTAGAAACCCCCCAGTATTCAAACAAAGGTGCTTGGTTTTTATTTATCTTTTTTGTGTGTTTAAAGCCTATATCACTTGCTCCTTATTAATTTTATGCATAGCCCTGTAATAGAGACTAGATCAATGTAAACGTATACTTAATTTAACTGTAGTTATTTTTCAGACCATTGTTTTAAATATAATTTTCCTCAACAATCTGGTTTTAACCTTTTACACTGAGTCTTAGCTTGATTATTATACCAAAGCCAAAATAGCAAAAAATATTTTATAAGTTTTGAAGAGGTTTTTCTTCAGCTACATTAATTCGCATTGACGCCATGTAACATATCCCAAGTAATGTTCGCAACGTTAAGCAAGTTATGGGGGTGCCATTTGGGGATGGGGGGGGGGGGTGGCGTTCATGCCTTTGGTTAAGTGGTTACATCTAGGAAGGTCACTTTACATACCGCACATATATAAGGTTTCGCGTTTCAATTTTACATGACATTATAATTTATAGATGCGCCATATGGTACATTTAGCTTTCTTTATTAATTTGTTAGAGTAACGGGTATTTTTTGAACTATTGTTTTAGTTTAATGTTTTGTTCACTGCCATTTCTCACACATTTATCACGGTGAAGGGTATACATTTTGAAATTATTCTTCAAAAGTTTATAAAATAAAAAAGGAGCATAGAAAATTACTTCAAATTGAACATTATCGTTGGCGCGGGAAAATATTGAATTGGGTTAAAATTAGTTTATATCGTCATTAAAAGCAATAAAATGAGCATAAGATCTAAATTCCATAGTGACAAACCCATAAATATCTTTGTTTCAACAATCATCACATTGTATTGGAGTTTGCCTAATTAAGTATTCTGTATGCTTAGAAAATTTTATTAGAACTGCTGAGGCGGTGTTAATTTTTTGAGCGCCGGCTAGCTAAATATATTAGGTAAATAAACATTGAAGACACCACAACATTTCCATTTGTAAATATAATTATCTGTATTAACACAAAACAAAATGTTCGGTTAACAATATTTGTAATTAGATACTTTTCCAGTTCTGTCACATATAAATGTTGATATGCCTAAATTTCATATAAGTCTAAATATAGAGTACCAATCCAATCTTAATGAGAGACTTATCTTATTGAGGGTTGATGACTGCGAAGTTGACCGCTCCTGGCCTTGAAGAGAACGCTCGGCATAGATGAAGACAGATGTTCGAAGACGACATTCGGCGTTATTCAAATGAGTCTGCATTCAACGTCAGGATCAACACAGTTCAGACACCTTTCCCAAACCCCGATGAAATTCAACTCCGGTTTGAATGAGGGCAACTTTCACCGACGATTTAGTCTTAGACGACTGGCAAATTCGGAATTACTAAGTTCAGTTGTGGACCGGTATAATCCATCGCAAAATGGCGCATGTTGTATACGGCCTACACCCCGAACTGGTCCGTGTAACTAAAGACCGAGTGAGACGCGACCCGTGTAGCTGGTGATCTTTACGACGAATGAGCTCCGGCTTCGAGTGTTGCTTGGTATCGACCGAGCAAGCCGCTCTGTGATTGGCTACGAAGTTTCCCGAAGATTTCCGAGTTCGCACGACCGAGTATTGATCGCCGACATTTCTAGAAATAACCGGTTACTGCCTGGCCTTGACATACTATCCGGTTCAAACTGGATTCGTTTTTTCTATACGTCTGGGCCAAAAATAGACTTTCCACGAATTGTTTTGCTCAAAAAGCGTTAAAAATCAACTTTTTTATTATTTGACCGATCTTTATGAAATTTTCACAAAAGTTAGGGAATTTCGTTTGATTTATTTTGGTATATGTTTCATTTTATTCGGATTTCTAGTTTTTTAGTTATTCGTAATTTTCTATCCATGAACCATTAATTACGTTTCATCGCATAATTACATTTATGTTAGTTAATTATTTTTATTGTTTTATGACTTTTATTATTTAATAGACTTATTTAATTGAGACACCCATCACAGATACCCCCCAAAATTTAAAAAATGAAAATAAATTTTCTTTTTTAAATTTTCTCCGATATGTCATCAACTCTCAAACCTATATTCATACAATTCTAACCTGTACTATCTTAATTTCTACTTATTTTTATTCAAAATGACAATATTAAATTTAATACTTGCAATCAAACAATTTTAACATCAATTTATTTTCTATGCATTACAAATGCATCGTCCTTAAGTTCTCTTCCTTTTATATATATATAAAACCAACAACTCACTGACTCACTACACTGCACATTAGTTTGGGCGTCCGGTTCACTATTGATACAAGTCCAATAGTCCACGGCCATAGGATAGTCTCTGTTGCTGCCATGCGCCGTGCAGTCTCAGCTCACCCAATCTGGACATACATAGTTTCTGTTACCATCATGATACAATAATTCCTATTTTATGAAAAGAAAAATCATTATTACATATATTTCATAATTTTTAATCAGTTATATATACTTAATAAATTTTCAGAGACTTTTTTTTTTTTTTACTACCCCATTTCAAAATATATAATAAACTTTCACTAGTATATGAACACATTTCTTTCCCTAGGGTTCCACAATATTACAATTCTAATTCCTATTTTCTTACTAACAAATTTTCTATAAATGTACAAAAACACAAGGAAGAGTTCACCAAAGCTGTTGATGGAACTGAGGTTTTGACCGATTACAATAACAAAAGGTAAGTAATTTCTGACGTGAATTGGGATGAAAATCCATCATCACTTGATAGATATGGCACTCAAGTGTCATACATTAATTACTATAAAGAGAGATATAACATCAAAATCTCTAAATCAAAACACCAATCTCTGCTTATATAAAAAAAATTCCTTTTTTTTATATATATTTTAAGATTTACATCTTATAAAGCTATTCTTATTCAGTTTGATTTTATAAAGATGAAATATTTCTTGACAATAAGGAATACAAAATGTTTTATACATTGAATAATTCATATGTACCTATCAATCTACTATTATTCATCTTCTAAGAAAAACAAATAACATCATAATTTAATACAGTAGTCAAAGTTCAATAAACCCTTATGAATGAACCAACAAAATTCTTATTCATTCAAGAAATGCAAAGAGCATAACTTAGTGTTTACATCGCGCGTCAAAATTATAGACACAAAAATCATCTTAAAACTATATGTGGCTAAGTATGTTAACATGTACCCCCCACAACTACCAGGTACAGAGGTAAAATGGTGATTCTACTAATTAGTCTAGTCTGGATAGCGAAAGAAATAATTTTATTATACATACTTTTCTCTTTTATTTATTTATTACTTTATTCATTACTCATCTTTCATGCCAACAATATACTTCAGTCATTAGTTAAGTTATGTCAAATAATGTGATTATAAGTTCAAAAACAACTAAACAAAGTGACAAAACTATTTATATAAAATTATTTCTTTATGGTCGTCCTTCCATATGGATCATAAATTAATTTAATCCCCATATGGACTTGTATCTTTGATTTGATTTTGTTTAAGGGCACAAACAACAAGTACCTAACAACAAAAGCCCATAATATCCTACTCTATGAACCTTCTAAGCTGCCTTACATTATAAGTGCCTATAATTTCATCCGAAATGAGATCTCTCAGTACATAAGCATTATCTAATTTTACTCCTACTATTTCATATGAAAACATCGGTAATAATTCATCAAACCTAATACTGATTGAAGCTCTTTGACATTTCGCGGGTCCTTCAGTTCTAGAATTTTATTTACTTTCTCAGGATCCATCGATATACCTTTCGATGAAATTATGTAGCCTAGGAAGTTAACTTCAGATTGAAAAAACTCACATTTACTTAATTTAACAGTAGCACCATATTCGGCTAACCTACCAAGAACTAAGTCAATATGTTGCACATGTTCCTCTATAGTTTTGGAAAAAATAAGTATATCATCTACATATGTGGTCATAAATGAGTCGAAATCTCCTTTAAATATATGTGACATAGCTTTAATAAACGTAGCAGACGACGTTTTTAACCCAAATGGTAACCTACAATATGCATAATTAGCTCCATTAAAAATAAATGAAACATACTTCCGGCATTCCTTTTTCAAACCTACTTGTAAAAAACCTTGTGTTAAATCAATACTACTTAAATATTTTATTCCTGCAAATCTTTGTAATATATTCTCTATCTTCTCCGTCCTCTCACAATCATTCACAATATACTTATTTATTTTTCTACTGTCTAGACAAATTCGTGTTGAACCATCTTTCTTTGTTACTGCCACTAAACTATTATTATATGGACTGTTTGTTCGCTCAATGATTTTATTTTCAAGTAGGCTATCAATTTCTCTTTGTACCTCGCGCCTTTTATTAAAGGGGATAGGGTATGATTTACCTATGTATGGATCCTCATTTGTCAAAGCTATCTCAGCTTCAAAACCTTTAATTAAACCTGGCCTATCAGAGAATACTTGACCATTTTTGTCAAAAATGTTACATAAATCACTTAAATTTTTATCTGTCATGTCTGGATTTCTTTGTTTAATATTGGTAACTATTTCATTAATTAAACTATTTTGTATTACTTCTGTACCCATTAACTTTAATGTTTGTTCACTTTCATCATACAAATCACTTAATCTGTCTGTAGCAAAGCCTATTTGATTTTCAGAGTTCATTGTACTAACAAAGTTTGAAATAATTAATCTAATACCATAAACACCTTTATTTTCATTGCTCCTATGTAATTTAATTACAGCTGATACATCATTTTCATTTTTTAACATAATAGTATTACTTTCAAAATCAATCACTGCTTTAAATTTTTCAAAAAAGTCACATCCTAAAATAAATACACTTGGAATAGCTCTTACGACGAAACATGGTATGTCAAAAATCATATTACTCATTGTACATGGTAAAAATACTTGTTTATGGACTTTCTTACTCCTAATCCCCGTTACACCTTGAATTGTAACATTACATACAGGTAATTGTGGAATATCAATTTTATTTTCCCTTTTAATTAGGTCATATATGTCCTCAGACATAATCGTCGCTTGTGATCCAGAATCAACAATGCATTTTATTGGTGTAACACCTATCCTAACCTCTAATTCGGGCAAAGGTGAACTCACTTGATTAGATACAGGATTATTGTAGTTATTCTCATCTAACAATTCCTTCCTAATATCAGGACCCCCCATCATGTTAATTTCATCAACAGGATTTTTTATCTTACATGTATTCACTTTGTTAACTATACTTTGGCGTTTTAACCTAATAAATTCAACACATTTTTCATACACCAACTGTAATCCCTGTTTATTCAAATGCACAAAATCAGGCCTATACATTCCTTTAATAAAAATCTCCTTCTCATACAATTCCAAGTTAATCTGACCATCTTTCAGCAACAATTCGTTAATACTCATGTATTTAACTTTATTCATACCATCAAACTTCTTTAAATAATCATTTATTGCATTTACTTTATTTATATGATCGCTATCATTACTTGCAAGCTTAGGAATTACTGGAACTTCAATTACCAAGATATTTTTCTTTAACTTTATTAATCTTTCAATAAGTGTCTTATATAGGTCACAAATATGAGGTACAGTATCATTGTACAATAAATTATTAGCACCTAACCATGTAATAACACAACTAGACATATCATGTGGGCGTTCATCAATTAGCTTAATTAAATCTTGAATTTTATATCCCCCTACACAATAATTAATGGAGTTTTTTCCATTGGGTGCGCGCGACACAGGATTGTTTAATATCTTACTACCTAACCGTACACAGAAGCTATCACCTAGCATTTGAAAATTTTCAATCATTGGCTGGTATTCATTATTCTGTTTCACTAAATTTAATTTTATGTTATCATCTGTCCCGCGCGCAAACCTATCTCATTTCCTATCATTGTTCTTTTCCTGAGTAAACCTACCATTTTCATTTCGCTTTTCATGCTGTACATAACCTCTTTCATTTTTCCTATACCTATCATTTTGATCATACTTATCATTGGAAAACCTACTATTGGAATTAGAAAATCTACTATCAAAGGGTTTAGGCCTATGGTGTGAATCTTCACCGTCAATAACTACTATCTCAGATAAACGTTTCAAAAATGCAATCAAAGTGTCTTTGTCAGTAATCTCTTTTGTACAAACTAGGGACCTTCCTATATCTTTAGGTAAATGATGACTAATTTGCAAAATAAACTCCTCAATCGTTAACGGGCGGTCTAAGTATTGATTCATGTCATAGTACTTTAACACATACGAAACTACATTTGTTTTACCAGGAACAAAATTACCTCCACTATATAATCCGTTTTCATGTTGGCGTTGAATGGCTTTACTCCAAAACTTGTTCTTAAAAGCATATTCAAAGTCTTCGAATGAGTTAAGGCTCATAATAATTTCTCTTAACCAAGTATTAGCTACACCTTTCATGTATTTTAATAAAATCAACTTATTTACCTCCCATGTCTCAACAGATAGTTCATTAAACTTCTTAGCAAAATTCAAGAAATAAATAGGGTGAATGACCCTTTCATTTTCACCATGAAAATCCACTAAGTATAACTCGGCCTGATTTAAAGCTACCTTTTCAGAATGTAACCTATGCTCACTGTCACCGACATTAGAGACACAAGGTGAATGACCTCCCAGTGTGTGACACTTGTCAGGCCTGTCAACAGGTCTGCCAACACTGCATATTTCAATTTCCCTACATAGCTCATTTTTTAGTTTTAACAATTTATCATTAAACATGGTTTGATTTTGAGAGATCTCATTTTGTAGTTGTTGTTCGATTTCCGACTTAAATTTACTTTTCCAAGTCTCATTATCTGTTAGAAAAGATTTATTGCCGTTGGTCCATTCATTTTTTAATACCGCTAGTTGATCATTTACTATTTTCTTAACTGCGTCAAATTGCTTTGTTACATTTGCTGACAACAAACTTACTGAACTTTCCATATGGATGCTGTTTTTCATACAGTCATCAATCCTACCCTGACAACGCCTATCCAACTCATCAACATTTTGTTTAATTGAACCTAACTCTGTTTTACAAGACTGTAACTCACTATCATACTTGTCAATTGCTATTTTAACCTCTTCGTTTATGATCCTACGATTCTCTTCCCTAATCTGTTTAATCTCTGACTTAACTTCTTTTAATTCATTAAACATACTCTTTAACAAATATAACATTTCAATTGAACTGTCTTTAGGTTTATCTAGGCCTACTTCTGATGACAAAGAATGCTCACCCCCCTTCTCCATTTTACTATTATCTTGTAAGTCTACATTAGAAGCTACTAACTCATTATTAACAACTTGGTGAAACTCTATCTCTGCATTATTAATAGGAAAATCTATGCTTACATTTGACTCTGAGTCGGGCTCATTCTGTTCATGAGTATCCATTTTTATTTAATAAAACTAACTTGAAAATATCTATAGCCTATCATCAAAATTAATCAGTCTACTATATACCTATGTGGAATCCCTTTACAAATAAGACCTATTACTTAATTTAATTACAAATCCAAGGGTAGTAAGTTATCATACACAAAACAAGTTTAAAGCATAAAGTCTACATCTCAGGGTTGAAGATCTTTTAAAATAATTCAAAAAATTGAATTAAATGCCCAGACGTTGGGAGCCATGTTTGAGGCGGTGTTAATTTTTGAGCGCCGGCTAGCTAAATATATTAGGTAAATAAACATTGAAGACACCACAACATTTCCATTTGTAAATATAATTATCTGTATTAACACAAAACAAAATGTTCGGTTAACAATATTTGTAATTAGATACTTTTCCAGTTCTGTCACATATAAATGTTGATATGCCTAAATTTCATATAAGTCTAAATATAGAGTACCAATCCAATCTTAATGAGAGACTTATCTTATTGAGGGTTGATGACTGCGAAGTTGACCGCTCCTGGCCTTGAAGAGAACGCTCGGCATAGATGAAGACAGATGTTCGAAGACGACATTCGGCGTTATTCAAATGAGTCTGCATTCAACGTCAGGATCAACACAGTTCAGACACCTTTCCCAAACCCCGATGAAATTCAACTCCGGTTTGAATGAGGGCAACTTTCACCGACGATTTAGTCTTAGACGACTGGCAAATTCGGAATTACTAAGTTCAGTTGTGGACCGGTATAATCCATCGCAAAATGGCGCATGTTGTATACGGCCTACACCCCGAACTGGTCCGTGTAACTAAAGACCGAGTGAGACGCGACCCGTGTAGCTGGTGATCTTTACGACGAATGAGCTCCGGCTTCGAGTGTTGCTTGGTATCGACCGAGCAAGCCGCTCTGTGATTGGCTACGAAGTTTCCCGAAGATTTCCGAGTTCGCACGACCGAGTATTGATCGCCGACATTTCTAGAAATAACCGGTTACTGCCTGGCCTTGACATACTATCCGGTTCAAACTGGATTCGTTTTTTCTATACGTCTGGGCCAAAAATAGACTTTCCACGAATTGTTTTGCTCAAAAAGCGTTAAAAATCAACTTTTTTATTATTTGACCGATCTTTATGAAATTTTCACAAAAGTTAGGGAATTTCGTTTGATTTATTTTGGTATATGTTTCATTTTATTCGGATTTCTAGTTTTTTAGTTATTCGTAATTTTCTATCCATGAACCATTAATTACGTTTCATCGCATAATTACATTTATGTTAGTTAATTATTTTTATTGTTTTATGACTTTTATTATTTAATAGACTTATTTAATTGAGACACCCATCACACTGCATATATAAAATTTATGTACCCTATATATATATTGTTGTAGGCTACATCACAGAAAATAATTTAACTTTATATTTAAAGCAAAGACGCCAATTATCGAATTATGATGATAAGAGTTCAAGGTTAAGATTTTTTCTGAACGCTCAAGATCAGTATCATCAAAACGTAGTAAAAATTTTCCGCGAATATATTGAATACAATAGTATAGAAGGTAAGATATTCAATACTTTAAATTCACGTAAAATTTCGATTGAAAAGTTGTATGCTATAGCAGTCATTATCTTGACGCTCTCTATTTTCTCCGGCACGTATCCCCTTCCTAATATTTATTAAAACGGTTTTTTCACAATAATTTTAGCTCAAAACAACATTTTGTAAGCGGTTATCAGTAACGTAATTTCCAATCGAAAACGGTTTTGTGTATAAATAATGGGATATAATATATTCAAACGTGTAGTCCCATTCTTGTTTGAATAACACACAAAAGCTCGTTCTTTATTACACTAACTATTATAGGCTTAATTATGTCTACACAAAGTAATATTTTAACCATTCAATTATAACTGTACAGATTGTTGTACCTTGTTTTGATAAGTTCCCTCGTTTATAATAACTAATCTTTGCTCTGGGTTATTACCTAATAATTCTGTATGGAGCCAGTTTTTTTTTTTTTTACAAATTGCATTTTTATAATGATAACATTAAAAGGTTAATATAACGTTGTAGTTATTCAAAAAAAAAATTTTTTGTGTAGCAAGTTACGAGGGTTGTCCCTGTTCTTTATAAGATAAATTACCATGTTTTTATTTTTATTTATATTTTAACTGCACCCTCGCTTTTTAATCGCCCGATAAATGGACTCTATTGGAATCGCGCGTTTGAATAGAGTTTGTCGTTCATGCAGTTGTTGGTCCTTTGTGTCAAATACCAACGATAACGATTGTTCTCTTTGTGTAAGATCTTATTGTCAAAATAATGTAATGACTCTGTTTAGCTATGTTGAACTGGGCATTATAGAAAAACACTACACATTAGGCCTCCCGAGCTATGAGAAGTTACTACACCACAACTAGGATTGGAGGGACCCAACGATGCTACCTCAAAATCGATGTTGCTACCCTTATGTTGGGTTTTTAATCTCTCAATCATTGGGACTAAATGTTTGGTCTTCATCGTGGACAGCTTCACTAGTTGCATTTAAAATGTTATGAAATCATTGGCTCTGTATATCGTGTTTCATACATTCAAAACCGATGTTTTAACCGCAATAAGCTATCATCGACTTTACTTCGTTTTTTCCTAGATGACGTCAAAACATAATCCGACGTTCGTTATTTAATATTTTATTTATAGAAGATTTTAAGCTCTATTATCAACATTATGTTCCTCGTGCTAACTCTAGTTCCGTTCAGATTAAATTTAAACTAAACGTAATTGTATTACTCGAAGTTTACAATAACTGTTCTAAAATAAATAGCATACCTTAAATGACAGAATTATGTTATTTTGCGGTTCTTCATTAATGACAGGATCTTTACAGGAAAGTCTCTTGGTAGTTGAGGAACTGAACTCTTCCTAGACAAAATCAGATCTTTAAAAATCTACACTTTTCAAATCTTAAATGATTTTGTTGTTCTATACTACGTTATAAATAATAAAAACTAAATTAATTTAATAGTATATAAATAATTATTTCTACAAAAATGACAAAAAGAACTATAACTTTCAAGAAACTTCAAGCACCAAAAATTAAATAATTTTAATTTGTAGCTTGATGCTTCAAATAAAGTGAGAAAGTAGATATTGCGTTTCACTGGTTAAAAAAAATAATAAAAAAATAAAAATAATGCGTAACAACATAAAACAAACCATCTAAGAGAGAGGTTTGAGCCGCGACGTCGTGCTTACACTGAACACCGTCAAAGGTGAGTTTCTCTCTGTAATTGAAGACGAATTAAGAGCCCCTCCCCCTCGGCTTCTTTGCATCTGCAGTCTTATTTACCGCTAACGATAAAATTGTTGTAATTGCCCCTCAAATTTCTCATTTCAGAGAGTTTGAGTCAGCGATAATTCTGTAGTTCGAATAAACCTAAATGTAATTTGATGTTAAATGTTCTTAGTAAAACCAAAGTAGGACAATCAACTTACTGTCGCAACATTATAAAAATCATCAATAATGAATAATTCATTGTCATTCAATCCCAGTTGACGGACTCAAACTTTTCGATCCATACCGACTGGACTGCCTCCTGTGAATCTTTCCAAGGTCGGAACTGCTTTCTGTTTGCTGACCCGACCATAGCAGTAGGTGGTATGGATCTTCCTCGAAATCAGTGGACTTTACTCAATGATTCCGCACTGGAGTAGGAAGATGTAATTATTAGAAATACATTTGGCGAATGGCAGATGATCAGTTATGCAGCTGTGGTGCGGAGTTCCAGACTATGACTCACATTGTCACCGAGTGCCCTTTGAGTGCTCTCCCGGAAGGGCTGATGGGCCTGCATTGTGCAAGTGAAGCTGGGCTGCAATGGCTTGGCGTGCTGGATTTAGCTTTATAGAGAGATCATAAATGTTTATTTTATTTTAAATGTACTGACGCACGTGCTCTGCACTGCAGAACATCTTTCATTTCTTTTATTATTACAGTATTATTTTAAGTTGGTAGCTACAATGATATTGCCATTCATTGAAGTTTGAACTACGCTCACTTGGTGTGTTTCAGTATGAAGGCATTACCGTCGCCTCGTGTTTGTAAAACCGCGCGGTTCCAGGAAATTAAATGTATCCGTTTAAGAGATAATATTGCCCACACTTTACTGCCTGAGCACCACAGAATTGTAAACACGTTCAACAGTAGGTTATGTTAGCGTCTCTTGTTACGGTAGAAAACTAATCTCACATTTCAGTTACCGGTCTCAAACTATCAACAACAAACTCAAAACTCGTTTCTGAAATAACTCAACCAATGTCGCTTATATTTGGAAGGTGATGTGACTAGCGATAAACATTACAAGGTGTTCAAGGGACAGCAAAGCCATAAATGTTTTGATTATCAAAGAAATCGTCAAAATATCTTTGGATTCTTTTGCACAAGTAATGGTTTGTATTAGTTAGTTGGTCCAATAAAGGGTAAATTGAACTCCATCAATTAATTACTGGAGTCAAATAAATTATGGATACAATATTTTTCTACCCGAGGGATGGTAAAATGTGTAATAACGGACGAGCTGCATTTTATAAATTTGACTCAAGTTCAGTCCCTTCATATTTTATTTTTTATTTTTAAGATTGTACATAATAAGCGTTAGAGTTATTAGCTCATTTGAGTTTGTTAATCAGTTAAAAAAGTAAATTTACTTTTACAATAATCATTCTGTTTGCTCTTTTACTTTCTCCCCCTATACTTTAGAATATGGAGAATTATTGCTATCGTAAAAATTTTCAAACTAGTTTGATGATGTATATATCCATCTTGGAGCCCCCTTTCCCCTATAAATTTGTATATAGATAAAGTATTGGTTTGGTCAAAATTTTTGAATTTGAGTTGTTGGTAAATTTATCCGTTATGGTTCCGACTGAGTCCAGAAAAATGGTTTTCAGAGTGATGTGTGTCTGTGTTTATGAGTGTCTGTGTGTCTGGATGTAAACAGAGCTAGAGAATGCCCTAATGGTCCGATTTTAATGAAATTTGGTATATAGGTCCAAATCCATGATAATTCGCGGCGTTTTTTTCTTATTTTTTGAAATTTTGATTTTTAAAGGTAGTTTACCCCTAAAAACCCTCAAAAAACGTAAAAAATCCCAATTTCTCATAAACGCCTCTAACGATTTTGATTACATTTTTGTAGTTTATTAAGATCAAAATGCTGAATAAAATGACATCACCTTAATCTTGAGAAAATGCGCGTTCAAAAGTCATAAAGCAAAAAGTGTTAAAAAATCAATTTTTATTTTTAAAATAACGGTTATCTTGAAATAAAATATTAATCATCACTAGAGATCGCCTCCTGATCGAAATTCGATCAAAATTTCAGTTGATCTGGACCCAAGAAGCTTAAAAATATCTTAAGAGAGAGAGAGAGAGAGAGAGAGAGAGAGAGAGAGAGAGACATACTTTATTTACAATCATAGAGATTATAAATAGTTAAATTCTAGTTAATAATTTTTCCAGTTTAAAAACTCATTAATATCTTTTGATATTAATAAACAAATGAAATTGTAAAATGGGTGTTGTAATAGCCAGGACTTTAACTTCTTTTTAATTTTTTGAAAATTTTCTTCTTTGATACTCTCTGGCAATACGTTATAAAATTTTGAACCACAATATGACGGTTTATTTTCATACATTTTCGTGTGATGAGAGGGCAGGTTGAAGTCGGAAGCATGCCTGGTGTTGTATGTATGAATTGTGTAGTTTTTCGTGTCATTATTTTTTAAAGCAAACATTATGCATTCCATAACATACATGTTTACAACAGTCATTAACTTCCAATCCCGAAAGATATTTCTGCAGCTTTCTCTTTTACTTAGTCCTGCCATCATTCTGATTGCCTTCTTTTGCAAAATTAAAACTCTTTCTATATTTTTGGCACTTGTTCCGCCCCAAACAGCAATTGCATATCTGGCTTTGCTTTCAAACAGTGCATGATATGCCATTTTCGTCGCTTGTTCGGTGGATATTACTTTTGTCCTTCTTATTGCAAAGATGGCCGAGTTTAATCTATGGCATAGGTTATCAATGTGGTCATTCCATGATAACTGATTATCTATGATTATACCTAGGTGTTTAGTGCTCACCGTTGAGTCAAGAAATGGCTGATCTGAAATTACATCTTTTTTATTTCCAAAGTTTATTTGTTTAGTCTTACTTTCATTAAAAACCAGATCATTGGAGGAACAGTAGTCAATAGCCATACCAAGTGATATATGAGCATTTATTTCAATATCTTCAACAGATCTTTTTGAAGTCAGGATAACTGTATCGTCTGCATACATCACTGAGTGACTATACTGCTCTAGGTAACCCGGCAGATCATTACAGAACAAAATAAAAAATATCGGTCCTAAAATAGACCCTTGTGGCACTCCTCTCATTATTGGTAATATTTTAGAAATTCCCGTTGTTGTTTTGCCGTTGACACATTGATTAATTTCCACAACTTGGCTACGGTCAATTAGGTATGAGGAGAGCCAATTTAGAGCTATATCCGTGATTCCTAGTTTTGCAAGTTTCTCTATCAACAAGGTATGACTTATGCAATCAAAGGCTTTGCTTAGGTCTAAAAATATTCCTACTTCACTTTTTCCATCCTTAGTACTATCAAATAATATACTCATACAGATCAGTAATGGCAGTCAAAGTTGATTTCCCATTTATGAAACCATGCTGTCTTGGCGTCATCAGATTATTTGATACTACATGATCTAATAGTCGAATAAGTACCACCTTCTCTATTACCTTGGAAATAGTAGATATGAGTGAAACTGGTCTATAGTTTTCAATTTCATGTTGGCTTCCAGTTTTGAGAATTGGGACAACCTTAGCTACCTTAAGTTCAGAGGGGAAAATCCCTTGTTGAACCGATAATGTACAAATGTGTAGTATAGGTGGGATCATTTCTTTTTTACAATACTTAAGGATTTTCCTTGATATTTCATCAAGACCTGATGATGTCTTGGGCTTGAGACTGTCTATGATTCCGGCTATTTCTTCAGATGTGGGAGGTTCAAATTGTTTTAGTGGAGTTTCCACTGATTTATTAGGAAGGTTTGATATCTTATATCTATTTTTCTTACTTTTATTTAGTGTGATTTCTGCTATTGATGAAAAATATTCATTAAAAGTATCAGCAATATTATTAGGTTGTTCCATTTTCATGCCATTATGTAAGAAGTAATCAAACTTTGAGTCTACTTTTTTTGTTTTCCTTTCTTCATTAATTATATTCCATATGGTTTTGCTCTTGCACGAGGCATTGCTTATAATTTTAGCATTTGATTCTCTCCTTAAAGATTTAAGTTTAGTGTCATAACATTTTTTTAGTTGTGCAGTTCTTTTTTTATCTTCTTCTTTACCAGTGAGACAAAATAGATCATTGGCTTCAAGGAAACTTCTTTTTAAACGTTTAGCTTCTTCATCATATTTTACCTTCCTACTCATACTTTGTGTTTTAAATCTCTTCAACGGACAAGAGTGTTCCAAACTAAGTTTAAATATAGTGTGGAAATTACAATATGCTTCATTTACATCGGATGTTTGTAAAACACTGTTCCAAGATGTGACTGCAAGATTCTGTCTGAGGATTTCCAATGACTCAAGATTAATTTTTCGCTTTAATTGAAAAGTTGATGAGTCCTTCTGAAAAGGGATAGATATGTGGCAAAGTTGTCCAGTATGGTCTGAAATACCTGTTTTAATGACATCTACTTTAAATTTGTCAAGATTTATATTTGTACAAACAGCATCTATTGAAGTTCGAGAATCTTTTGTGATCCGAGTTGCTGGTAAAGGAATTCTTTTAGCGTTGTGGGCTGCAAGTAGTTCATTGAAAGAGTTTCTTTCCTTAGAGGGTACAAGGTTATCTATATTAATATCACCCACTAAAATGAAATCAAATCTGTCTGAATTTAGTGAAACAAGGACATTATGTATTACTTCAAGTGCTTGAGTTGTTATCTCTTCGTTCTTGTTTGGAGGACGATACACACCAATGATTTTAATATGTTTTTTACGACTGAGTTTTAAAGTAATACCACATACTTCACAGACTAATGGAATACTGAATGAATTTATTTCCAAGTCCGTTACTTCACTTTGAAAGTCATTTTTCTTATAAATAGCAACACCACCTTTTAAGTGTTGCTCTCTACCAAATACAGAGATGAGGTTATACCCTATGAATCTAGTATTTAAAATAATGTTAGGATGTTGACCATGCTCCGTTAGTACCAAGAAGTCTGGTGAAATAATGTGTAGGAGATGGTTTAAACGCTCTATTTTATTGGACACTCTATCCACATTTTGATGCAGAATGGTCATTGACCTAAACTCTTCTTTTTTTACCTTTTCCATCTCGACTTTGGTTTGCTTTGCTTAGAACTAAAACATCTGTTCTTTTCACAACAGCTGTCTAATGATTCATTCAATTCTCATTTCTCCATAAGATTAACATTGGAACTTTGAAAGCCTGTGGGGCGTAGCCCTGGAGTCCGATGTCAATTAGAATGTGATTCTGCTCATCTACAGGACTATACCTTTCTAACGGTATGCGCGGATTTATCCTACGATGTACACGAGCTGAGAAAAAAGGAGGAAATGAAACATGCTTGCGTATTAATATACTAGTGCCCGTCACGGCTTCGCCCGTGATTGAATTTATTTTATAGGTAATAAAATCTTTTTAAAGAGCAACAAAATCTACTTCCTTAAGAATGACATTGAAACAATGAAGTAGTGTGAGTGGAGCTCTGAAGGAATTTCGCAAAACCTGTTCTTAGTGAGAAAAGGTTTCTTAAATAGAAAAGGCCGAGAGAACCTATGAGCAAATAGGAACGACCATATCAAATTTCAACCCTGTAGTAAGTTCAAATTTCAACAGGCATATTGATGTCATGTGGGGCGGAGCACTAAAGAACATAAAACACTACATTTGCAAAACTGTTTCTTAGTCTTAGAGAACTTCAAAAACTATATTTACAAAACCATTTCGTAGTGAGCACCTGTTAGCAAAATGGAACATCCACGTTAAACTTGTACCCCCTAGAATCTATGGTAATCTTGAGATTCTATGGGTGGAGCCCTAAAGGAAATTTGCAAAATTATTTCTTAGTTAGTAACTATGAGCAAAGAGGAACGTCCGATTCAAATTAAAACCCCGGAGGCCCAAAAGTAATGTTGAAGTCCTGCGGGGCAGAGCCCAAGAGAACTTCGAAAACTGTATTTGAAAAACTGTTTCTTAGTGAGCACCCATGAGCAAAAAGAAACGTCCATGTCAAATATCGACCCCGGAGGCCCAAAAGTAATTTTGAAGTCATGTGGGTGGAGCCCTAAAGAACTTCGAAAACTATATTTGCAAAACCGTTTCTTAAGGAGCATCCATGACCAAACCAAACGTCCATGGCAATTGTCAACCCCGGAGGCCCTAAAGTAATTCTGAAGTCCAGTGGGGCGGAGCCCTAAAGTGCTTCAAAAACTATATTTTCAAAACAGTTTCTTAATAAGTATCTGTAAGCAAAGGGAATCGTCCATGTCAAATTTCAACACGTAGGCTATACAGTAATTATGAGCTTCTGTGGGGCGGAGCCCTAAAGGGGATGTTTAAAGCAATTATTTATTTATTTTTTAGCACCTAAGAAAAAAGAGATCACTCCAAATTTCAACCGTGCAGGTTTCCTAATTTGTATTTAAAAGTTTCCATGCGGATCACGTTATGAAATTTTGAAGGCCTGTGGGGCGGAGCCGTGAAGGAATTTTGTTCAATCATTTCTTAGTGAGCACCTAAGAGGCAAGATGAACCTGTGTTTAAAGTTTCAAGTAAATACGGTACGTTTGGTAGTTCCTGAGATTTCATGAGTCAGTCAGTAATCACTCCCAGTCAGGTTTAGCTTGGTCGCTAAGCTCACTCGCCGCATCTATCCTCTAGTTTTTTATTACCAATACCCCCTACTACCCCCAATAATTTAAATGAGAACAGCTGTTTACAAAATTAATATTCCTTAATGCAATCATATGTTCCAATACAAAAATGTTGCTTCCAAAAGAATAACATGGTAACTTTGAAGACGTGTGGGGCGGAGCCCTGTAGGAATTTTGCAAAATCGTTTCTTAGTGAGCACCTAGGAGGCAAGACGAACCTATTTTCAAAGTTTCAAGTAAATCCGTTTGGTAGTTCCTGAGATTTCGTGATGAGTCAGTGAGTGGGATTTCGCTTATCTATATATATATATATATACTCGAAATCCCACTCACTGACTCATCACGAAATCTCAGGAACTACCAAACGGATTTACTTAAAACTTTGAACATAGGTTCGTCTTGCCCCTTAGGTACTCACTAAGAAACGATTTTGCAAAATTCCTTCAGGGCTCCGCCCCACACGTCTTCGAAGTTACCATGTTATTCTTATGGAAGCAACATTTTTGTATTGAAACATATGATTACATTAAGGAATATTAATTCTGTACACAGCTGTTCTGATTCAAATTATTGAGGGAAGATTGGTAATAGAAAACTATAGGATATTGTAGAATTGCGGCGAGTGAGCTCAGTGAACAAGCTAAACCTGACGGGGAGTGATTACTGACTGACTCATCACAAAATCTCAGGAACTACCAAACATATTTACTTGAAACTTTAAACACAGGTTAGTCTTGCCTTTTAGTTGCTCACTAAGAAACGATTTTGAGAAATTCCTTCAGGGCTCCGTCCCACAGGCCTTTGAAATTTCAATATAACGGTACCTTTATGGTCAAATTTAAATACAAATTAGAATCCTGCGGAATTGAAATTCGGAGTGATCTCTTTTCTCTTAGGTGCTCAATAAAAAAACGCTTTGAACAACCCCTTTAGGGCTCCGCCCTACAGAAGCTCACAATTAGTGTGTAGCCTACGTATTGATATTTAACACAATATCAATACGTGTTAAATATCAACACCGATGATTTTCTTTGCTTATAGATACTTATTAAGAAACTGTTTTACAAATATAGTTTTTGAAGCACGTTAGGGCTCCGCAGAATTACTTTAGGGCCTCCGGGGTTGAAATTTGACATTGATGTTTCATTTTGCTCATGGGTGCTCCCTAAGAAACGGGGCAAATTTAGTTTTCCAAGTTCCTTAGGGCTCCGCCCCACAGGACTTCAAAATTAATTTTGGGCCTTCGGGGATTAAATTTAAATAGGACGTTCCTCTTTACTAATAGTTACTTTCTAAGAAAAGACTTTGCAAATATAGTTTTTTTTTATTCTTTAGGGCTCCGCCCACAGGTTTGAAAATTACTCTAGGGTCCACGGGGTTCAAATTTGACATGGACGTTCCTCTTCACTCAAATGCTCATAGGTGCTCAGTGAGAAATAATATTGCAAATTTCCTTCAGGGCTCCACCCCATTGAACCTCAAAATTATCATAGATCCTAGGGGGTATCAATTTAACGTGGATGTTCCATTTTGCTAACAGGTGCTTACTATACGAAATGGTTTTGCAAATATAATTTTTTAAGTTCTTTAGGGCTCTACTCCACATGACTTCAAAATGACTCTAGGGTCTACGGGGTTTAAATGTAACATGGACGTTCCTCTTTGCTCATAGGGGGTCACAAAGAAATAATTTTGAAATTTCCTTTAGGGCTCCACCCCATAGAACCTCAAGATTACCATAGATACCAGAGGGTATAAATTTAACGTGGATGTTCCATTTTGCTAACAGAAATACCAGGTTAATAACAGAAATAACAGAAATACTTGGTTTTGCAAATATAGTCTTTGACGTTCTTTGGGTATCCGCCCCACATGACTTCAAAATGGCTATAGGGCCTACGGGGTTGAAATTTGACATGGTCGTTCCCATTAGCTCATAGGTTCTCAGGACCTTTTCTATTTAAGAAACATTTTCTCACTAAGAACAGGTTTTGCGAAATTCCTTCAGAACTCCACTCACACTACATAATTTTTTCAATATCATTCTTAAGGAAGTAGATATCGTTGCTCTTTAAAAAGATTTTACTACCTATATAATCCATTCAATCACGGGCAAAGCCGTGACGGGCAACAGCTAGTATATATATAATAGATAGATCATTAAATCAAGCCAAAAAAACTAAACAATCCAGTACTTTAAATCATTGCTCTACGTCAAGCGGTTGCGGAGAAAATTCAATTTTTCGTTTAGCGGTAAACGCAGTACGTTGTTAAACGTTACAGACGCCCTTAGAGTCAAACCCGTGCTGCTCAGCTGGTCCGGCTGAGCCACGGATTACAATATTACAAATATATTCAACGTTGGTTTAAACTTTAGTTGAAGTTTAAACTAACTGGGTGAAATTGACCACTCTTTGACGTTATATTTTGAAGTATAAGCTTTTCGATTCAAACTTCAAAGCTGTAGTAACTGTTTTATTACTACGTAAGATTATGCAGCATAAGATGTGGCCACTTAATGATGAGGGATCGCCAGTGAGGGCGGAGGTCTGATGTCGTCTGTAGTCTGCGGGTAGTGCGGATCGCTCACCGGGGACTCATTATAAATATGGCGCCCAGATGAAAGTCAAGTCCCAACCTCTTTGTTTGCAACGTGTTGATTATTTCTTACCTCCTCCGTCTTTCCTCCTGACGTTACCGTACTTTTAAAGGCTAGAGTGTTAAAAGTAACTGTAAGATTATTTTTATTTATTTATTTTATTACTTAAAATTGTAGTATGTTCATAAAAGGTCTTTTTATTTAGCCTACACAAAATCAGTTTTGAAAAAATGTTAAATAATAGTTTTTCCTACTCATATTTTACAAACAAAATGATTCTACTACTTTTCAAACTTATGAAACCAAACATTAATTTTTTCTACTCCGAGTTAATTACGTTTTTATTTTCCACCGTGTTTATATAAAATTTTATCGCCTGGATTTCATACAGGAAGTCTCGGGTGTCATATCTGAGGGTCTAGAGGTCTCTCCAAGGGTAGATCCATATTTCAAGCCTACTGTAAGCCCGGACCATGATGGACTGCTCTCATTCTTTTTCTTCTTCGAATACAAATGGACACTGATTTTGTTTATCTTTCATCTCGAAAAAGATTGTAACACCTCTTAAAGCTAATTAAATTTAAATAATTGAAAAGTCAAACATGACAAAAATAAATTTATTTCCTGAGGAATTTGTCTTTTAAAAATCTGTTTTCAATTCAAGCAGAATCTATGGTTGAAGGTACGAGTTTCCAAAGTGCAATACCGTTTAAAGTTATAAGTTATTTAATTTGACACTGCAATATTAAAATAACATTAGGTTTAGGAGTTTGTGTAATCAGACACAAGAAAATGTACGTTCAATTAAAACATATTTTTAACTATTTACGGTATTTTTTCATAATAATTTATTTTTAGGCAAACCATTATCCAAGACCCTATTCTCTTATATCGCG
This sequence comes from Neoaliturus tenellus, assembly GCA_030545055.2. Lineage (NCBI taxonomy): Eukaryota > Metazoa > Arthropoda > Insecta > Hemiptera > Cicadellidae > Neoaliturus > Neoaliturus tenellus. Next base: position 163,591,260 of record CM061532.1, on the reverse strand, counting down.
ATTTTCTTCTTCATTAACATTGTATTCTGCTAAGAGAACAGTTTTGAAGCACCAGCAACTAACTCTCTACATTACTAATAGTTGAATAACTCGTCCTACTTTTAAAGTATTATTACAGTACTAGGGTTTCAATCGCATTTTATCCATAAGATATTCTGAAGCATTAGGAGATTTTGACAAACGATCCTAAACATACAAAATGATTAACGCAGAATAGTAAAGTGGCTCATCACTTTGTAAAAATGAATGGGTCGCGTTAGGGTTAGCATTTCACAGTCTTTTAAACCTAATGGGAGAGTCATCGGCCAAAACCATTTGAAGACTTCCGAACATGAGTGTTGATCAAAATCATCACACTTCCACTCATTAAGTCTTTAAATGAAATCTTATTATCATTTAAGCTTAAAGTTGGTAATTGTTTAGAATTTTAAAGATTAAGAAGGTTATTTTTAAAGCATTGTACAAAATAAGACAAAAGCTAATAAATATATTTTTAATGTAGACAAATTAAATGTCATGCTTGCTTATTGAGAGATGAAGTCTAGCTGCACAAAAGTCGGCCAATAAAATGTAAAGTTAATTAAAGAAGAGATTTAACTCCGTTGCTTTGCATGTGCAGCCTTCTTTGCCGCTAGAGATATAATTTCCTTAATTGCCCACTTACTTTTTAGCCAGATCCGTTTGTTGTGTTTATTTTAATGAAATTAATAAAATAGGATATGGGTGTTCAAAAAAAGGTAACCCCGTTTTCTCATCAAATATTAAATCCAAGGAAATATTTCTTTAGACTGAAAAAATATATTTGACAATTTTTTCTCGAAATTAAATAATTAAAATGTTAGGGTTCTTGTTTATTTTTAATTTCAATATTGTTAAACGACAATATATTTTATCTACCAACGTGGATTGTAACAGCTAAATTATGGAACTTATTACTTACTAATTTATGCATAATTTTTTGTACAAGGAACTCCTCCTACAGTTTTCAACCAAATTTTATGATTTTAGCGTCATTGAACAGGGCTCGGCGAGAAGTTGAAAGTTTCTAAAGTAAATTGGGAAACGTCTATCAAAACGGAAGGGCCCTAGAAGCCCTTAAAGTTTTAAATTTTCCCATTTGATTAACATTGATGAGGGAATTTAAAAGATTTTCAAGTTAACAGATGTAACGAGTAAACGCAGTATTTACACCTTGGAGAACATCTGTCTATTCATACCAGAGGTTATGATTTCTTGGAAGATGCACTGGTTAACGAACTGATAAAAAAGCGTAAATTGCAAAAATTACCCAGTCATATCGCTCGATATTAGTACACTATTTACTATATAATTTGTGATAGCCTCTACGATCTTGAATATAAAATAAATATGTTAAATAACTATATATACATATTTTACCCACCAAATATTACTCTTTGGGTTTATTTTTACTAAACACTAAAAACAACACTACTGCCAGTAGGTGTAAATCAGGTTAGCTAACCAGTTGAAATTCGACCTTAATATTATATATTAATTACTAAGACCAATTAATAAACTTGTAATGCAGACATTTTTATCATTAATTACATTTTTAATATTTTATTTCATGGTCAATAAAAGTTTTATGTTTGTTGTAAGGTGAAATATTACAAACATAAGGTGAACATGTTTATATAAAGTTTAAATAATAGTTGAACAGTTTTTCACATTTTTACTAAAAGTAAAGTGAATAATTTTATCTTTAGGCCAATGATTAATATCTGTCTACGCATAACACGTTGCAGCCGCTTTTATCTTCTATATATTAATAGGCAAGCATGTTTAGTTTCCTCCTTTTTTCTCAGGTCATGTGGATAGTAGAAGAAATCTGCGCATACCGTTAGAAAGGTATAGTCCTGTAGATGAGCAGAATGCCATTTTAATTCACATCGGACCCCAGGGCTACGCCCTACAAGCTTTCAAAGTTCCAATGTTAATCTTATGGGGGAAGGAGAATTAATTGAATCATTAGACAGCTGTTGTAAAAACAACTACTAGAAAAGCAGGAAGAATAGATGTTTTAGTTATAAAATGTTTTTAAACTTCATGGCTCAAGATCAACTGAAATTTTGATCTAATTTCGAACAGGAGGCGATCTCTAGTATTAGTAATTCAATAGATGGTTTGTAAAAATAATCTTTTACCAGAAAGTCATATTCAGATGTGTTCCACGTTTTTGTCCTGCAATATTGAGTAATGCCTTTCAAACCAGTGTTTGATTGTAAATGAAAATATTTCCAATATATTTAGATGCTTTGGAACGGAGATCACTAATTGATTGAACTAATAAAGTCCAATTACAGTTGAATTAATTACCCGATCAGCATTGATCGCTCCAGTGACGGCCGCTTTTTTTTTGTTTTTGAATGCTTTGCATTTTAGTTTATTTAGACCATCTCTGTTGAGGTGGAAACACCTCTAAACTCTAACTCTTGTTTGGATTGAGTGTCAATGGTTCCAAAGTTTTTTTTAAAGCTGTTTAACATTTTAATGTTAAACACATCAATTAGTACGATGAAATATTTTATTAGAACTTAAGTTACAAGTTGGACTTCTTGACTTTAGTTGACTATGCGATTGGAATGACGGCCAACATATGCGCATTATATAACCGAGAAGAAATGTTTGCCAAGATAACGTGGTTTTATATCACGATTGGGTATTATGCTATCTAAAAAAGTCTACGCTTAGTTAAATGCTTAATTGTTCCTTGACAAGAAAGAATTAGCTGCTTAAGCTAACTATTCTATTCAAGCTATTCTTTGCTATTCTTAAACTATTCTTTGCAAGCTGTTCACAGGATTCGTTTGATATGTAAATTATATTGTGGAGTGTAATTTACCTTGCATTTAATGTCCGGGTTAGCTCGTACCATGGGTTTAATAATTTACACGATTTCCACACCTTGAATCGTAAAATCTATTCCACCTCGTCATTTGGTGTTTCATGGTTGCTGGTTCATTGCTGTTTGATTACAATTGTTTTTATTTTCTTTTATTATTATATTGTGTTATTTATAATACTATTTTTTCCAGGTAAGAAATCTTTCCTGTGGTGTCCTTAAAGAATATCATGTAAGTATATAAATATTGCTGTTCAAATTTCCATCCTAAATGCATTTACTTACTTTAACTGTATAACAAGAAAAAAACGTTGCATGTTAATATTGCAAATTATATATGATTGACTCTCATCACTATTACATTACAATTGAATAAATAAGTTGCTATATGATATGGAAAACGCTCATCACAAAGTAAATGCTTGGCTCTTATTTGTCTTTGTGAAATATCGAATGATTGTTTTATAGCTATGTATTGTTGAAACTGTTTTATTAAAGAAAACATTTTTTGCCTAACATTGGTATTTATCATTATTTAAAACTAATAAATTAATGGACTATGAATTAATATATAGTCAGGCTGAAGAGGGCAACGCCCTAAAACAGCCGCAGTGGGCTCTTCCAGCTCACTGGAACCTCACGACAACTGCAACAATATATAGAAACTTGAGTGTATACACCATAATTTATTGATTAGGTTCACCTGGCTTTTGAAGATAAAGCGGTATAATATGCAGGCTGTATATGAGGCTCAACCCATAAGGGCGTTTATAATCTTTATACAGTACGAACCTATACGGAGTCAAGTGATGCTGTGTAGAGGGAGGGGGAGTACTTTCGTCCTCCTCTTAACATAAGTGGCTGCATCTTAAAGTAATGCTCATACAAGTTTAGGTAATTTAGTGGGCGCCTCTACTGGGTTTTCATATTTTAGAGAAGACTTTACTTTTCACTTAAACTTGTAATTTTATATAATAGTTTTACTTATTTTCCAATTTTCTTATAACATTTTATATTTGAAATTTGTTATTCTTTTGATTTCAAAATTACAAAGAATTGTTATGTTCTATGTTCTGGTACCGACAAATTAAAATCAATAAGGTATTCAAGCATTACTATCATCAATTAAATGAAATATTTTGGATAACAAAAAATTATGTTTGCAAGGGTGGTAAAAACTGTATGCGATTGTGATCGACAAAAATACATGACTTGTTTTAAAACACGTATACTCCAACATAGTTTAGTTAAAATTTTAATTACAATTGCATTTTTTTAATACACTTAATTGTTTTTTAAATTGTTTTTTTTCCATAAAAGAATAAAATTTTAGTTTATGATACAAAAAGTAACTAAGCGGCGAAAAATCATTAATTTTCACATTTTTATCTTGCATTCCTTATTTACATTGCACCACTATTAAACCGTATTCAATCAAAACTAACTTAGCTAAATTAACGCTTAAACTCCTCTATGATGCATTGTGTATCTTATGATAATGCACCATAAGTCTAAGGTGTGGCCACTTAATGATGAGGGATCGCCAGTGAGGGCGGAGGTCTGATGTCGTCTGTAGTCTGCGGGTAGTGCGGATCGCTCACCGGGGACTCATTATAAACATGGCGCCCAGATGAACCTCTTTGTTTGCTACATGTTGATTATTTCTTACTTCCCCCTCCCTTACCCGATGGTAAAATATAGCAAGTATTCACTTGCTATAACTCTCACAGTAGTTTACAGTACACAATTTTATGAATATTGAACGTTAAATTAGATTAAACCTGGTATCACTCACTGATAATTCGGACTTCCTATCAATAAATCGATGGATTTGAACTACTTTGCACACCATTCAATTTTTCAACAAGCTAATGTTGCTCACTGTGTTTGAAACTAGTACATAGATCTATGATTATTCAGTGATATTGTGTGAAATACATTATGTACAAAAGTTATTTGGATACTTTAAAAATAATTTCAAAATTATGAATGAACTATTACTCATATAAGTAGGTATTGTAATGTCAAAACAACAAATATGTTTGTATGCACCACCGGTATGCACTGTAACATTATACTTTGAGTTACTTTAATGTTTTATAATAATAATAATAATAATGACATAGCGATAAATTATCATTATACCAATCAGCTGTGTTATTTTCTTTACAACTTTGTTTCATATATTTTACACGGTCGCCACGGCCAACCCGAACCATATTTCAAGCTTATATTTAAGCTAGGTTGATGTACTGCTGGAATAGTTTTTGTTCCTTTGTATGAATTGGGTTTTCTTGTGACAATTCGCGTGACAATTTCCCCTTTGAATAGATTGATTACTGGATCAATCCATTCATAAAATCCATATATATTTATATAAATTTATATGGAGATATATTAAATATAGCTATTAAATTATCATAAGAGTCTAAATAGATGGATCAACATGTTTTAAGGCGTCGTTTTACTATGGTGCGGGCAATTCAAACATAAACTTACCTTTGAAATAAAAAAATACTCTAAAATAAAAACCTACGGACTTATTTACAAATAAACTTTATGGACATTTGTAACGTTTTCCATACTGTACGTGGTCTAAATTAAAAAAAAAAAAAAAATCTGTTTATATCGGCTATGGTTTTTGTTTCTTATAATTGCATTCATAAAAATATTATTTGTAAGTACATATGGATGAATTTATTTCATATTAAACCCAAAATAGATTAATCTCATATATCTGTGATAATTTATTCATTCAAGCCAACAAAAGATAAGGGATGTGCAATCCTTAATCATACACCCGGCTTTGCCCTAAGCTTGATTTACTAGTTCACATATCCGGGTGACGAACACATATCTTACGTAGCTCATTTTGCCTTTCATGTGGATAACAAGTCAAACAATTGTTGAACATACAATCTTACATAGTTTAATAGCGGCTAAAATAAAAGATACAACGATAAGTAATGTTTTATAAATAACAGTAACATATACATAAAACAAGTTTACAACGGACTGGAAGAAGAGTTTAAAGTAATTGTTCGGCGAAGTTGCAGCCGGACTCGGTTGGATCCTGCTCCACAGTTGGGGTTGGATGAATGATGTCTAGTTGGATCCCGTTGAAAGTTTAAAGCCCGTTTTCGCAGTGACGTTGAAATCCCAAGGGACGACCGAGTGTCGGTGTGTCGGCGGACGTGTGCGAGCCTACCTCTAATCCGCTCTAGCACCGGCCCGGTAATGTCGTCCTACGTTCTATGGCGAATACAAGCGATCTTTTATGGCCGTGCTTTATTGCGTGGATGGTTTTAATAGTAACAAAATTACTTAATTAACATTTTCTATTTATTTCGGTGTTTTTGTTTTTGTTTTCGTTTTTTGTTATTGCCACGATTTTTTATTCATCTCTTTCCTCGTTAAAGAAATCGTAGTAGTGCATGAATAAAAATCGAAATAGAAAGTCCTCCATTGTTTATAAAATACTCTTCGCCAAAAGTACGTTTTAAAAATTAATATACTTCCGACAGCTGAATATGAAAAATTTGGAAATAATTTTACCAGACTTTTAGTTTATTACAAGAATTGCGTTGGCTCAAGCTTTATTTTTTTGGGTGTATATTAACGCCAGTGGCATTTTTTTACGTTTTGACGAGGAAGACCGTTCCTAACCCAGTCTTGTTACTATCTAACATTAACCGATTGTTATAAAGCATAATTAATTAATAGCCCAATGATAAATGTCAACTGGGTCCGGAATCGAACCTATAAAAATCTAATTTCTTTCTCAGGATCGTACCGGCAACTTTTGGATTCAAAGGCGAGCAATATAATCACTCAGCTACCCAGCCATCGGTATTAATGGGCTGTAACCCTAGGGAAGATAGTGTATTACATGGAAAATCTGCAAATCTACGGATTCCTTTAATTTAACACATATGAAGATCAGTTTAGTAGTTACTGCGAACATAGCCTTGTAACCGTATATTATCCAATAGGATTTTACTCACAGTTTGAATTTTTTACATTTCAAGTTGAAATAATGAAAAAAAAACCTATAAAAAGTCAATAAATCTATAAGAAGGATGATTATTCTGATTTCAATTGTTGTTTAATTTTACGATACTTTATAAGGTTTTTTATGATACAGGTAAAGTTTAAAGTGTATTCTGTATCCTCTACAGATTCTTCTTCAGAATACACCCTGTAGTCCATATGTTTTCAACATCTTGCACACCGTTTGCGGCGTGCTCCCCCGGTCCGATCGGCCCAGAGCTCACAGTAGCCTAATTGGCGTCCGCGCCCTCCGGGGGCTCGCATCTTTGTTTAATTGTCAACCCCGACTTTTTCGCCGCATTGTTATATTTTTATCCGCCATTGGGAATTAATTAGCCTCGATTAAAATATTTTGAATAGACCTCTTTTAATTGCTAAAACTTCAGAGTGGGAGCAGTTGAATGTGGTTCTCAATTAGCCGCTTCATTTAAATCGAATGAATTATTTCCAATCGGGTTACCAACTTTTCAGCATCACTATTTTTAATATTATATTTTTCGTTAGATGAACATATAGGATTTTGCGATAGCAGAGTTTAAATCTTGAGCCATAAAAATTTATGGTCATACTTTATTACATTTTAATTGAAATAACTATTATTGGAGTGAGTTTCGCTCATTATTTTGCACTTTGGCTACATTTTAATTAAATTAATTAAATGAAACACGTGATGAGTTGCATATCATTTATATGTACAGTAATACAAAAAATTCTAAATGTTGTAAACACAATATTATTTAGAAATTCTGTGTTACGCAACCAAAATATTTTCCTCAAAAACATTATTTATCTTTAGGTGGAGTGAAGGAGTAAACTAAAGCGCCAGAACCGAAGCGGTACGCCATTTGTGTTTAGAGTTTAGCTTAATAAACGTTTGACTAAAGTTTCTTAAACGAGTTGCATCTTTCTTTATGGTTTAACTTCATTGCTACTGTTAGATTGAACAAACATGTTTGTAATAGTGGTCATTAAACTTTAAGCACTACATCATAGTGGAGTTTACTTTACCTTTGTGATTCAAAAGTTTAATACATTCTTTTTTATAATAACAAGTAAACAGTTTGTAAACAATAATGTGTAAGCTATAGAATTTATTATTAAATTTCGATTTGTTTAGTGTATTTCATAATTTACAGAAATACGTTGTTGGAAATCACACGTCCGTGCCATTATTTATTGATTATGCTGATATGTGATATTAATGTTACTAGTATACGCGTTGCTCGAAATCGAGCAGTTTATTTTGATACAATACAAATGCTACTTTTACCTCTAAATCAATGACATTCGACCAAACCAATATTGTGAATCTCTTCAATCACCAAAACTACACGTATTTGCAGCTGATTATTAATATACGTTTAAAATGCTTTTATTCAATCCCAATTTTGGGAAATTTTTAGATTTCAATGGTGGATAGCGCCTTTATTTCCAGTCCGATTCTCATCAGTTTTTGGCGGAAACAACTACAGTACAAGTTCTATCCAACAACACAAAAAAAAACTTGAAAATCGGTAGAAAATTTTAGGAGGATTTCTCAACACAAAAAAACTTAGCGTATTAAATTAGTATAGATTCTTAAAAATTCTATTCTTGAGAACTTCATATAAAAGGCAATATTTATTTCAGCTATACTGACTATAAGAGACAATAATTATAATCATGGCAATTTATTATGCAAATTAAAGTTCCGAAATCTTTCCGCAAATTCGTATTTTGCCACCAACAGTTTAGCCCAAGCGTAATAGCATATAATAGACAATAGCGTAGTAACGTAAGAGACATAACTGTATCACCCAGTCGCGGCCATCCCATCTTTTGGACACTTCGCCGCAACTGCCCCAGATAGGGAAATGTGCACTACAGTGATCTCCTAACCAGCGATAAGGCCAGATATGTTTTTATACCCAACGCTGACGCAATGGAGCTTCAAATGTTACCGTTGAGTCCATGACGATAAGGCGCAATGATACGATACTGTCCCCTTGTCTTTGCGACCCAGATAATACGGAAAAGCCGATATGATTAAATTTAATGGGTACCACAACTATTAGTTTCTCTTTAAGATCTAAATCAAGCCTTTTTACGGATTTCTTTGTTGTTATTAATAACATCGTGCAAACGTGTTTTCGCTAAATTTGCACAGTCAATAGACCGAGTCGGGTGAAACACTTCCATATTATCAAACTACTCTGTTATTTAGATTACAAAAAAGTACTAATTTATTACGCTTAGGCGTTTTTTTGTTAAGAAAACTCCTCCTTCAATTCTCTACCGATTTTCAAGTTTTTTGTTTCGTTTGAAAGGGCTTTGTCTGTAGTTGTTTCCGCCAAAAACGGATAAGGATCCAACTTACAATCAGGGAGCTATCCACAAATTAATTTTGAAATTTTCCCATAGAATAACATTTTGATTGGGTTGAGCATTTTAAACATCCGTTAGTACAGCTGTAAACACGTATGGTTTTTTGTGATTACTGATAATCACAAAATTGGATTGGTCGGATGTCATTGATTTAGAACTAAATGTAACTGTTTTATTTTATCAAAATAAATTGCTCGATATCGAGCAACAAGTACACTGGTTGCTTATCACGATATGAACAATAATAGACTTGATAAATATCATTGAGTGGAAAATTAACATTTATTTTATAATGCTAAAAAATTTGCAACAATTTTTAAATATTTAGGCTAAATAATTTGCCCTAGTCGAATGTCAGACGTCGAATGATTGATAATATTCGGTATATGTTTACAAACTGCACCCCTACACAATCTGGCGGGCAGTTGAAGGAAAGTTATGACAGATCGCGCATTCAACCAACAACTCAAGGCATTCTCTGCTGAAGAGGTTGATGGATTGAGGTAATCGCTCCCTTAAGACTTCCTAACTCTTCCCCATCTCGGTTTGTATGCGCTGGTTTGATTTTCTCTTGATAATCCAGTAAAGTGTAGGAATCACGCCTAAAGAGAAATAATGTTTTGTCGCAGGTGATTGCAACTTGAGATTCAATCCAGAAACTAGCATGGTGCAAATTATGTCAATATAATTTTTTATTTGAGTCTCTTTAAAAGTGTTATGCTGAAATACTTGTTAGATAACTAACAATAATTAAAAGGAATCGATTAAAAATTTGTCCTTGAAAAATCGTTACTCTTTTAGCATATTCAATACATTATTATGGCACTGTTTAATGTTTTCAGACTTACTACTAAATGTACAACCACTTTCATATTTGGCATATCATTGAAAAAACCCATATGCAACATATTATTGATTACGTTAAATTCAAAAGTATTATTCCACACTAGTTTAACTGTTATTCAATTGAGTGATATTTACTACCCTTATTTACAGCTGTATATCATCAGATGTTTAAAATGCTGAACCCAATCTCCATGTTTTTATAATGGAGAAATTGAAAATTGCAACAATTGATCGCTATTTTGACCTTTTGTTTTAAGTCCTGTTTCTTAAATGTTTGGCAGAAATAACTACAGACCAAACCCAATCCAACGACACGTAAAAGTTGAAAATTGCTTTATATAGGGTGGCGGTAAAAGAATGGTCACATTTTAAATTAATATAACTTCAGTATTTTTCAACATGACTAATTAATTGCATTTTTGGGTTTCATAGTGTCCAAAATATAAACTAATACAGTAATGTTAATTGTGTCAACATGTATTGCCCGTAACACAATTATTGTAATTCACACCGCCGCGTGAACCGTCGCGTCGGGGACTCTGGAGCACTGACGTTTTTACAATTTCAATGTTTTCAGGCGTGACCTCTGAACGTGGACACTAAGTGGTAGATTTTGCCACTCGCCACTGACCCTGCGGTCCAAAATTCAGTAATCCATCGTATTATGGATCTGCAATCAGGGATTTGTCCATCTCGTGTAACATTAAAGCGAATGAAAATTTATTTATTAAAAGAAAAAAATTCGCTCCATAGTGAAAAGATATTTACACTGTGCCATCTCACAACAAACTGCCTAAAATGACTATCGTACATACGGCAGGTGGATGACACCCCCAATCCCCATCACTTCACTTGGCTGTACCATTTAAGTCAAATCTAATCCTTTTTTATATCATTAATAATATGCTTATTGCATTATTTTGATGTGACCTGTCCATCGAGCCAACGTTTAAATCGCTTCCTATGTGCATGAGCCTTGACAACAATCTGGCGTATGTTTGGTCGCCTAGGCAGTGCACAATTGGACTATGGAATGGTTGATGCTATATTATGTCTATTGAACCAATGATGAATCTCCTCATACGTGCTTCTACACTTCTTCCTCTATAAAATTTTGATATTTTTTCCTACTACTTTACCACCCTTCTCTACAGAAAGTAAAATTTCACCATTTAATATTGAGGAAGATTTAAGATTTCCTATACTTCCGACGTTTGGATTTGTAAAAGGTCTTTAGTATCTTACAACGAGCTCAGAGTGAATGTTTATAATTAGTGAGTAATTGCATTGTTTTGTATTATACTTTATTATGAGTATTCAATCTATATATTAATAGGCAAGCATGTTTCGTTTCCTCCTTATTTCTCAGCTTGTGGCCATCGTAGGAGAAATCCGCGCATACCGTTAGAAAGGTATAGCCCGCAATCCTGCTTGTCCTGTAGATGAGCAGAATCACATTCTCATTCACATTGGACCTCAGGGCTTCGCCCCACAGGCTTTCAAAGTTTCAATGTTATTCTTATGGAAAAAGGATAATTGATTGAATCTATAGGCAGCTGATGTAATAACAAATGCTATAAAGTCAGGAAGATTAACAGATATTTCAGTTATATAACATTTTAAAACTGGTTCAAGATCAACTGAATTTTTGATCGAATTTTGACCAGTGGGCGAGCTCTAGTTGAAATAAACTGTCGTCATTGAATTGTTTTTATTCTTAAATATATATTTACCATTAAATATATATTTATCATTAAATATATTATAAGAATATCTTAGTAGACAGATTGGTTTATGACAAAGAGATTATATTTTTAATTGAATTTGAGTGCAATTGAACTGCATATCGTTTTAAGAATTCTCTATTAGTTTTTAAAACGCTTGTTTACCATATGGTAATTTGTTTAGTGGCAAATTTGCGTTTTAATATAATTTTGGATATATGGCTAGCTATTGTATTTGTATGTAAGTGAGTAATTTTTGAAAGAAATTAAACGTCAAGTTTATTGTATGGAGAACAGAAAGATATTCAGTAAAAGCAAGCAAGATATACTGTGGTACTCTTCCAGTAAACATTGAAAACACAAAAGCTGTTTTAATCTTTATCTTTACAATTCTCCTTTTATAATTTTTTTCTTAAGAGCCAAAATAAGGTGTGTGTTTAAAAAGAATCTTACAGAATATGCTACGAATCCCAAACGGTGCGTGGTGTATTATTCACCCCTTTAAGACGATCCCTTACACGAATCAAAGGTGTTTAACATCTTCCTAAAACTCTTCTTATTTATGAAATGTACTAAGTGTAAACCAAAACTCGGTAAAACTGTTCCTTCAACGCAGTGCAAAACATTCCCCAGTTATGTTCACATTTATGTTTCAACACAAACCAAAGTAAATATGGTTCATACAAGATGTTCTAGAATTTAAAATAATATTTATAATAAGTCGTCCTTTAACCTTCGCTGTCATTACGGTGATTTAGTCAATATTTAATTACGTAATACTTAGCTGATACATGAATACATAACTACCCCCTTGGCTATGCTATGTACATAGGCAGTAAGTAGTGTAAAAGTGGGGCTGCTGGCTCATGACGTCATCACGATGACGTCAGCAGTGATGACGTCATCAATGACGTCACGAATGACGTCACTAATGACGTCATATGACGTCACATGACGTCACACCTATGACGTCATGGTGACGTCATTACCGGTGACGTCATCATGATGACGTCACTGACGTTAATTAGGTCAAGTTCACGCAAGAATACAAAAAAAAAATTTTTTGCACTTTTGCGAATCCTCAAATTTTGCTGAGAAATTGAAATTTCTCGAGGAATCACAAAAGTGCAAAAAAATATTTTTTTTATTCCCTAGCGATCAGACTCTCGACCTAATATATCCGTCAGGGGTCATTGACCCGTCCCAGCAGCCCCACTTGAAAAAAAAAATAAGTTTTATATTTCACTTACCCACCGAGAGACTGAGAGCCGAAGAATAATTTCTTCCAACACCCGACAGTGCGACAAACGACACGCGACCCGAACAGCACCGCGTCCGAAGACGTACTGACTTGGGCGCAGGCGGTTTCCCAGGTACCCGGCCCAGTGGTGGGGATAAGGAGGTGGTGGGGGTAAAGTGGTCAGAAGGAAGAAAAATTAAAATTTTTGCAACAACTCATCCGAGTCTGTCCTTTACCGTTACTCGGATTGGAAATATTTCCTGAGAAATATTTATTTTTTATTCTTTCTCAGGTGATCTTGGAACTTGTGAAATTTTAATCAAACCAAAAGTGAAAAAAAAATTTTTTTTTTGTTATTTGAAACTTTGCCGAAAAATTAAGAAATGTTTGATATTTTGATAAATATTTAAATTTAAACTCAATATAAGTAAATTGAGTGCAAAAAGTGAGATGTGCACACCACAAGAGTTGAACAGCAACTGAACAAGTCGCTCCGTGTATCTCAGGTACTCGGTAGAGTGGTGGGGATAAGGAGATGGTGGGGGGAAAATGGTCATATGAAATGAAAAAAAATTTTTTTTTGCAAACTATACAACTGAGTTTGTTATTGAGCAATAGGCATAAGAAAAAAAATATTTGTTATCCACATTGCTCAACATGTTCAAACGTGTTCAAGGTCAACCATTTGAAGTTTTAAAAAAAATTATTTTTTTTTTAATTTTATTTACAAAAATCCTCCTTCATCCCCATATGTGCTGTCCGGACTTGTGCTTGATGTTGTTGAAGAATTTTCTTCACAGCAACATGTTCCTTGTGTATTTTGGACTACCCCTTCTGCTTCATCCATACTGTCGTCGATGAGTGGACAGTCGTATTCCAAGTTCATTTTTATTATCATCCCTGGATTTTGAAGTAGCCGCATGTGCAATTTTTCATAGATTTCTTTTAGGTATTGAAGGCTGTCAACAAGTAATTCCCACTTCATTGTGTGTAGTGTAACCTTTAGCGTAGCTGAGTTGGAAATGAAGCCAGACTTGCATGTAGGATTGGTCTTTTGGAATTGTAGTGGTGGGGGTAATTGATACAACCAGACAGGTTGAAACATGTTCAAGGTCAACTATTTGGAGTTTTAAAAAAGAAAATTTTATTTAAAGAGTAGTGTTGAAAACTGGCAATTTGGCTGCTTTATCTGTACATTCGATGCATCTTAGGCAGTATACAACTGCGTATACCAAGTAGAAGAAGATTGCAATTAATAAGGCCAAGATTATGAAGAGATCTAATTTTAAAATTTTCTGAATTAGCATATGGTCCTTCCTGATCCGTCTTTCTTCCATCCTTCTTTCCATCATCTCCACTAGATCCACATGCTGGCATCTCCTCCTCCCCAGGCTTTCCGCTTCATCGGCCTCATATATTGGTGGTGGAACATCCATGTTTGCAGCTCAAAAGATGAAGATGTAATGAAACACATTGGTGCCGCATCTCAGGTCTCCAAGAGGAAAAGTGGTAGGGGAAAACCTGAACATGTTAGAACATGTTCAAGGTCATCCAATTTGTGTTTTAAAAAATTCTATCTTGCTACAATACTGTAGCAAGATAGGTTTTTTTTTATTTTGTTTTTTATTTTATCATTCCTTTATTACAATACAAAAATATGCATATTGAAGTACAATGAGGATACAAAATATAAATATTAGTCAGGAGAAATATTCCAAGTTTGGACTGGCTTGAGTCTTCATGGATGATCTGGAGGAGTAGGCTGAAGAAGTTGATGATGGTGACCTAGGCGGCTCGTCATCCCTGGGGACATGAGGGCATTTTGTGTTGCAAGCAAAAATTTGCATGTTCAATCGGTATCCCTGTTCGATTAGTGATTTAAATTCTTGAACAATTTCGTTTAATTCTTGCAGATTTCTTACAAATACTTCTTCATAATTTGCACATTTTACAGTCAGAGCCATCTTGATGTTTTCCGTATGATGTCCAAAGGCGGAATGAATATTAGCATGGTCGTTTGAAGGTAGTATGAAAGAGTGGTGGGGGGAAGTTGTTTACACGCTGTCTGATGAGAGGTGGTTAAATTTTTGCCAACTAAACATATTGATTGAACAAATGGCGCAAAGTTCTTTAGGTGTATGGTAACTTAAAACTGGAGCCACATGACCATATTGTAAACATCCATCATCTTGTAGGAATTGTGCCGGGTTGGATACAGCGGCCCTTCCACAACTTCCACAAAATTTTGTACCATCACCAAACTTGTACCAACCAAAAGTGTTGTAACCTCTGTTGTCTAGCTTGTACTGTTTGATAAAAATTTTAATTTGTTGAGGAGCGTTGGATCGTAAAGTATGGCTAAATAGCTGTTGATCTTCAATAATTTTTCTTACACAAAGCTCAAATAGGGTGCTCATCGTTTGACAGTTGCAATCAAACTGAACTTCTTTACAGTCTGTATGCTGGTAACCTGAAATGGTGGGGGAAAACACACACACACACACACACACACACACACACACACACACACACACACACACACACACACACACACACACACACACACACACACACACACACACACACACACACATATTGCTGTTTGAAAAAAATTTATGTTTAATTTGTGCAAAGGTCAAAGGTCAAGGTCACCCCAGAGCTTAAAAAAAAAAGGCAACATATCAATATGTGAAATTTTTTTTTTGTTTCACATATTGATATGTTGCCTTTTTTTTTGTTTTTTTTTGTGTTTTTTTTTTTGGTTTTTTTATCTTTATTTAAAACAGTACAAACAAGATTACATGACAAAAATATATATAGTTAAAAAAATACAAACAGATACAAGAAAGAAAAAAATTATTTTTTTTTAACACTGCTGCTTGTCTGCGATGTGGATGGTAAGCTCGGTGGAGTTGCTGCCGCTGCATCCGTGGGACACCAAGTAGAGACATCCTGGTTGTATGGAGCGGAGATCTTCGTTTTGGAGTAGGTGTACAAATCTTTTGGGCAGGTAAATTTGGAATTTCGGCTCATCTCCCGGAGTGTATGGGGCTTCGCTCAAGCTGCAGCAGATTGCCTCGCCGACTGTAGTTTCCATCTTCTTCATGGTATGTATAATATAATGTTTTTCATCCTTCAACTCTGAACATTTTTTTACCGGCAAAATTGTAGACTTGGAGTGGGCGTTGAATTGTTCCACCAAAGTCTGCAGAAACTGGTTGGATGCCATGGTTGTTCTAGAGGTCCTCGCTGTCTTCTTGCTCTGAGATGTTGTCGTCTCGGAATCTCGAGTAATACTCGTGCCAGGTCTCGGTCTGCTCCTCGCTTTTATAATCGCCGTTACCCCCACCACCATCGCCGATTTCTCCATCTTGCAGGTAAGTCGCTAATTTTAAAGCGTTTTTTAACGCACAGTGCCTGTCCCTTTCATGTTCCACACTTTGTGTGCAAATACAAATGTTTTCAGCAATAAATTTAAAATTTTTATCTATTTGCACATCTTTAACTGGAGTAGATGTAAATTGTTCTATCCATCTTTTCTTTTCAAGTCCTTTTGTGTAAATATTAGTAAATCTGTTTGAAAATTGATGCATAATATGATACAAGTCTGAATAACTGGTAAAACCGTCATACCAATCGATGTGATGAAAATATTTCCAAGTCCATCGGTTTGTTGTTGCGGCTTTGGTGGTTAGTGAAGAAAAAGAGCATGGTGGTTTAAATAAAAATGTGTAAGGAATATTTTTATCTAAATCGTAAAATACGAGTTCTTTAATTATAAACCGATCATCGTTACCACGAAAAGCTTGAAATTCAATAATACCCGGCTTGGACTTGATTTCTTCTTCCATGTCCATTTGAAAGGTCACCCGTCTATCCATCACGGTGTCAGAAGGTCAACTGTTTTCCACACCACGGTAGGCATTCATTTATGCCAGGCCGTACAGTTGAAGGCGCGTTGGTGTATATTTAACGTGGGCACCATCCCCGGTAGGCCTACACCCACAAAATTTTGAATTTTTTATTAAAAATTTGCTAATTCAAGTGTAAAGTGTTGTGAAAAAATTAAAAATTTTACTTAACTTTCCATCTGGTCATTTTTGTTGTAGTCATTCTCATCACTTTGATCCTTTTCATCACTGAAATGTGTTTCTTCATCAGATTTCACAAAATTATTTTTTTCTTGCACATATTGTTCCAATTGTCTCCACATTTGAACTTCATGAGGAATTCTGTTGAATATTGAAGTGTCCACAGGTCCATACAAAATTGGTGCATCCGGTTGTTTGTCCAAAGTGTCTGTTAAATAATCTTTAATAATTGAACTGGAGAATACTAGCTGTCTTAAATATCTTGTTATTGGTTCAGTTGCACATGTTAAAATGAAAAATTCTTCTCTGTTCAGTTGAATTTTTATGTCATGTTTGGTTGTATCTCTGAATCTCATTTGATGTTCACCTCGGTGTTTAATAATATCAATTTCCAAGTCTGAATCCAATAGTCCTACTTTTGTTTTCCTGCCAAACATGTTGCTATTAAAATAACATTCCAACAAATGGAGGTGTTTCATAAAAGATTCCCAAGCGTTGGCTGTAAACAAAATCATTTTTGTTCCGTGGGTTAAAATTACTGTAGGTGAATAGTCGGTTGATTTCATAACTCCAATTAAAACACTTTTATCCAAACTTGAAGAGATTGGATAAAAAATTCGTAAAAATACCTCCATCAAAATATTTGGTGAAATATTTTCTTCCACATTTCTCTTCCTCTTGGACAAATATTTCTTCTTTTTACCTTTTTCTTCTTCTTGATCTGCGCCGTGTTGCTGTTCATTCATGTCCAAAAATTCTGAAATTTCTTTTTCTATATCGCATTCTGTTGTACCACTAGTCGAAGCCATATTGAAGATGATGCTACCCATACGATGTCAGGCAACAAACTGATCAGGAGCGACCTGCGCGCTCCCCTTTTATAATCGCGCCCGTGATTGAAATTTTACAAAAACGATTTTTTATAAAACATTTTTAACAATTCCAGTCAAAGGTGTGTAAGTGACAATTTTATCATGTAAAATTAAACAATATGCAGTTGTATTTGCAGGTATAGGCTCGTTGAATTCCATTTCTATCTTTATGTCAACACTTGATGATTTTACTGATTCATTTTGTTTAGAACAATCAATTACAACTATTGTGTAACCATCTAAGTATTCTTCTGGTGATAATAAAGGTGTATTTGTTTTACCGTAATATGAATTTTGGAATCTCGCATACATATCGTATAATATACTGTACTTTTTATTAGCGAATGACACATTTAAATTGTCGTAGGGGAAAAACTGTGAATTCAAATAAACTTTAATATTTTTTAAGTTGCAATGATCAAATTTGCCTGCATGTTTTGTGATACTGTCTCTCCTACCTGTTTGTAAACCAAATATAATATACCTGGCTCGTTCTACGTAATTAGATGTTTTAACAGTCCAAGTGTGTCGATCCGTAGCAGGTAAACTGGGATGTTCATGGAATTCCCAACTTCTAAAAGGAATTACAATATCACGATCAGCCTTTAATTTCCTTAATAGTAGCATTCTATGCTCGTCAGCTAATTTAACATGTGGAACTCTCCATACAATTTTGTCTAATGTTAATTTCCATTCTAAAGTTGCATCTGTTGTACCGTCTGGAGCTTTAATAATGTCTTTATCGTTAGAAGATCTCAACAAAACTAATTCTTGTTTAACATTTAATATTATTTTTCTATAATCTTCAGCAAATCCAAGCAACAAACGTAATGGAATATGAAAATCAAAATATCCCTTTGTATTCGGAGTGATTGTGTCATGTTCAGGTAAAACCCATCCGGCAGGTTGAAGTAAATTGGTTTCATTAGGTGATATAGATGTTATCCCTTTTAAAGTTGTTGCAATACCTACTTTTTTAGTGGAATCAACTGTTACACCTGATATTTCATATCTAATTTCATCAAACAGGAAAGCCATAGGATTATTTATAAATGGAACTGTTGTACCAGTAGTAGAACCATCCTTTTTAGTAACTTTTCCTTCGATATACAAGTAACTTTCACATGGTAGTGTGTAAATGTCCTGATGTTGTATAGGAATACGAATTTCGTCGTTATTGTTCAATTTTGATGAAGTGTAAGGGTTGTGGGTGTGATATTCTTTTTCCCATAGGGTTTCGTCGAATGTCGGACCCTGCGCTATATCCAGTATATCCATAATCGGTTAATTTTAAACCAATCTTTTCTAAGAAACGAATGTTCTCGCGTGTTAACTCCTCCACAGCTGAAGAGCTACTAATGCGGTTTCCCATAGGCTGTCCACTTTTAAATGATAAACCCATGATTTTTGTATTAAAGTGTCGATTTTAAATGTAATCTAACTGTAATTGGCTCTTCTCGGAAATCTATCAAGTTACCGTCTTGATCCAATACGTTCAACACGATGTCTGAAATGAAAGTGGTGTTCAACGGCAGATATACTAGGTTTTGTGGCTTTTCAACAATTTTAAATCCTGGAGGTACACTCGGGTAAAAAGTATGTATTATATGAGTATTTGCTCCATCTCTGTAAGCTCCCTGTATAATGTTACAAGTTATATCTATACTATTAACTTTTAGTATAGTTACAGTTTGTTTACCGGAATGTGTTTGATTTGGTTCTAAAATTGGGCTATCTTTGGGAAATCCTAACAATTCACCGATTGATTGTTCCTGAGTAAAATCTATATAATATTTTGAGTTAATTTCAGCTTTCATAGTATTGTTATTACCTTTTAATGTTATATTGTCTTTCCCCATTTTATTTTGCAAAAATTCATTAATATGATCAATTTCATAAGAACCTGTGGGTAAACTGCAAACTTCTAAGTCTGTAAACTTCCCACTGGCGTCTTTTCCTTTATAATAATGCAATAAGTTATTTTTACCTTCCGTAACATTGGGAATAGAGTTGTAAGTTGTAAAATCCAACAGTGCCGCTTCCCAAAATCTTCCTTTTTGCAAGCGTAACGCTGGAAAAAGGATACTTCGTAAAGTGGACGATTTTCCTGTTAATGATACCGTATAGGATGACATGTCAATGGTGACTGATACTTTTAGCTAGGAATTCCAAACATAAATGGCCACATATTAATGTGTTATCAGGTTGTTCTCTTTTATAGTTGTAATATATGTTTTTAGCAGATTTAAAGTAATGCTCGAGTTCTTTAGGTGGTGGTAAATTGCCAAAACTATCAAAGTAATAAATATTATCACCTAATTTCTTATAACAAACCCAATGAGTGCCAGGACCTTCAGAATTGTCTAAATTTACAATACCGGTTTCGTTTTTCCACATTTTAACTGGTAAAGCATCTTTCATAAAGACACCGCGAAAAAAAGGTATTTTTAAACATGAAATGTATTTAAATAATTCGATATTTGTTAACGCTTTATGTGGTATTACTAATTGATTTCTTTTATTTAATATGCACGATACGGTCTTAGGTATAGACCTGCCCCGTTTTTTACCATTGACCATACTGTTGGTTTTTTGCTACCCTTTCTGGTGGAACGTCGTTTTCTTCTAATATTCCCCCCATGTTTTGTCTTTGCCGATCTCCTTTTTACTTTTCTCCTCCTTTTTCCACCTCCTACCGCTGTTTTAGCCTTCATACCTGCTGTTACCGCTAAAGCTGCTGCTTTTTCTGCAATACTAGCGTCACTAGACTTTACTCGTTGCCAAGCTATATCCGCGAGCTTTT
This sequence comes from Neoaliturus tenellus, assembly GCA_030545055.2. Lineage (NCBI taxonomy): Eukaryota > Metazoa > Arthropoda > Insecta > Hemiptera > Cicadellidae > Neoaliturus > Neoaliturus tenellus. Next base: position 163,570,407 of record CM061532.1, on the reverse strand, counting down.
TATCAGCTATCGATCTATTTTTTGTATCGCTAAATGTGGAATATGCTATATCGTGTTCTTTACAAGCTTGATCTAACTTATTTATGCCTGGATCGCCTCTTTCCAGTCGTTTTTTCAATTTAGTTCCTGGTCCGCAATACTGATAACCTCCCGGTATGTGAAATTCGTATGGTAAAGCGTCTATTGCTCTATTTACGACAGATCCTACTGGAATTCGATTTAAGGCTTTACTTAACAGAGAAACCGCTGTGGATGTGATCCCACCTCCTTTCCTCACAGTGTCTCGATATGGACTGATGTACCGGAACGCCATTATTGTCCTTTTATAATCGCAATGTTCAACTTATGTGTTACCTCTATGACGAGTTGGACATAAATGAAGTCATTTATTGTGATCTTATATTAAATATCAATATCACCCCAATCTGATGATCTAAACTTTTGCGTATTAGGGTTAATAAAGTATTTATTAAAAATTTCCTTTTTAATCCAATTACCTCTCTCGGATTCAGACACCCAATTACCCCAACGTGTACGGGTTGCAATAATATTGAACATATCAAATAATGCATTTCCTAAAACTTTAATAAGAAAATTAACAGTAACAGCATTATCCACATGTTGAGGGTCTTTAAGTTCTGTAATACGTTTATTATTACAAGTATATACTTTATTGTCCTTTAATGAAGTTGTTATAGCCTGTCCTACAGTTGCAGCATCATTTGGATCACTTCCTTGTTTTAAATTACCTATTTTCTTATCATCCGCATTAAAAATATCACCAGTTGGTTTATCTAATATCAAAGATTGACTAACTACAACACAATCGAAATCGTTGATACCAGGAGATACGTTACGTATTTTTTTAAACCTACATATGTAAGGTTCATCATTATATGGATTAGAACATATAGTTTGTGCTACAACTGGAACATCAAAGAATTCTGTACCCATACCTATATATGATAATTTCTTTCCTTTACCATCCCAAGCATTATTCTTTTCTTCAAGTAATGTAAACTTTTCATTTCCCTGCACAAATACATCCCCTTTCCGCGATACTACTTGGTTTTGTTTTACAAATCCAGATGTTTCTTGTTTTAAGGTTTCCATCATTTGACCCACTGTTGCACCATCTGATGGCGCCGAACCATCTTTAACATTTGCTAAACAATTATTAAAACAATCTATAACCCCTACATCACGTATGATACAATGATCTTTAATATATTTTAGATTTACAGCATCGTTTTCAGTTTTTGGATAACCTATATCGTTAATAACAAATTTATAAAAAGAAAATCCATCTTTTGTCTTTTCAGGTATTAAAGAATGTAAATAGCGTCTATTCACGCTGTCTTTTTCATCTTTAGGATCATCTATGTTGGATATACGTTTATTGTTAGCACTATACGTTTTTCCATTGAATTTTAACGTATTTTTTAATTCAGATAACAAATAACCTTTGTTTATTGCATCACCGTTTTGATTTGGTTTACTAACGTTGATAATTCTATGATTTTCTGCATCATATGTGTTATTTTGTAGTCTTAATGTTGGTGATATCTTTTCCTTTACTATTTTTAAATTTACTGCATCGTTTTCATCCGTGGGATCTTTTATGTTTTTTAACCTTTTATTACTAATATCATAATCTCCTTCAGGTGTTTGTGGTAAACCAGCACCTCTTTTTAAGTTATTCGCGTAATATAATCCATCCGAGGAATACCGTCCGAACTTGTCGACACTCATGGTGCAACTGAATAGCATTTTAGGGGGTAACGCATTTTTATGAGATTACCCCGCGGTTTCTAAGTTCATCCACTAAAGCCACCCATTCGTTTTCCAATCCAGTATGACCCGCTTCTTTGGCTTCATGTATTAGTTTCATTCTATCCACCAATTTATTGATATTATTGTAATAAATTACATTTGTATTGTATAGTTTCTTCATCAACCCTTTTCCGGTGACTGATTTGCTTCTTTTTCTCGGTTCTGAGGAACTTAAATCTAAAGTGGATGCTACTAATCTTCTTTTTACAGGTTTTCTTCTTATAATTGGTATTAATTTGGAAACAAAATCTTTATATTTTACAGATCTATTTCTATATATGGGTGCTTCAGGTAAATAATTTCTTCTATATGCATTAGTTTGTTCCAAAATTTTGCTATACACTTCCAAATCATCATTTTTTACCAATGCTTTTAAAGGTTTATTTTGAAATAATAATTCAAATAGTCCCCTTGTTCCCTTATATATTTGATCACCTACGCGAATATTATCATATTCATCGACATCTAATTTGCTATTACCAATCATTATACCTTCTTTGGACATTCTTGCTCCATAACTGTGGTATTTTTTAGTAGAATCAGTTCCAATTAACAGTTTTAACAAGTATTTTCTTCCTAAAGGTCCTTTCGTATGAATATTTTCACCCAATAAGCTTATGTTTGATGGTTCTCCTTCTGTTTTTTCTTCTTCACTGGCTATAGATACCACTTCTTCTTCACTACCAGCATATACATCTTCTCTTTCTGCCGTTGTATCACTAAATATGGAGGCTTCCGGGTCCTCATCGCTAATTTCTTCTGATATTACATTTTCCCTTTCATATTCTGTTATCGGCGCAATAATATCACCTTGAAAAGAAGGTTTAGTCAATTTTTTGTTCAATTGTTTCAAAGGTTCAGTAATAGGTTTAAAAGTAGATTCGAGAAATTTCTCCCTTTCGCTGATACCTAATTTTAACGCTCTGTTTTTAGCCCGAATAGAATCACTTAGTGATTTAATTTCCTTTACTAACTTTTCTTGGTTAACCATGTTTGTAGCAAGACGTGCTGTACAAGAATGATTGTATGATATAGTGGTTAGTGAATTAATATAAATTTATCAAAACCTATCCTGTATCGGCCGTTATTTAGTGGTTGTTCCTTCATAATTGTCAAAAATCCATAATTTTCAGCCCAAGCCTTACCACATATGTCTTTAAACCGTTCATATGCCATATCCGCATTGACATGATCGTAATATATGTGTTTTAAGTTGGTTTCATCCTGTTTGAATACAATTAACACATTTGCGTTGTCTCTTATCAATTGTTTTGGTATTTTACTATAAGTCTGGCCTATGTAAATGCTATCTATATTGTTATGTCGCCCCATAGCGAAATAGCTCCTGATAGTGTTTTGGTTTTCACAGGATACATCATCAAATATAAAAACTGAAAATGGTTTCGCTTCATGCGGTTGCATTACACTTTCACTTGCATCAAACTTGTAATATTTCACTTCTGGAACATTATTAAATATTTTTTCTAATAATTGGTATTTGGGTTGTTGTAATGATTTAGAAAAGACATACAAGTTATTGAAACGCAATCCTTTTGGGTTTGTAATCAAATTGAATACCACATTTGTTTTACCACAATTGGATGGACCGGTTACAAGACAACGCACCGTGTTTGGTAACAAAACACCATGTTTGCCACTGTTTAATTCTGAATTGTCCACCGTGAGTTCATCAATATTATTAATAGGAAAACTATTCTTTTGCGGTATTATCTCCATCCTTTGTAAAGGTTCAACCTAAAATGATGCTCCATCATTATATGAGATCCTTTTTAGGTATCCAAGAATCTTCACTCTTATTAAATCCTAACCATCGCACTTTTACTTTATCTTTTTTCCGTTGCAACACCTTTTCAACGAGATACACATCACCTACTGTGGATTTTAACATTTCATGTCCATAAAACCCTCCTTCGAGCAATTGTCCTTTATTATCTTTTAAAATGTAAGTTTCTGGCACTGTAGGTTGCACCTTAAATACGGTAAAGACCTCATTTGTCCAATTTGGCAGATATCTTTTACTGAATACACCTTTGTATTTGCTTATTCGCACTTTATCACCAACGTTAAACGTTTTAGGCTTTAGTTTTTCAACTTTTGGTTTAGTATTCATTTTTATACGTTTTAATACAAGTTTTTCATTTTTACTAGTCACCTGGCTTGGTTTCATACCAATAGTTCTATGAAACTTGTTATTGTAATCGTTTATTAGTTTTGGTAACATACCAATCCATACGTGCGATCCCCTGTTTGAAAACATCTTGTACATCGCACCTTTTAAAGTTCTATTGAATCTTTCAATGATTGATGCTTTTACCTCTGAGTTAGTCGAATAATGGTTTATATTGTGTTTTTTCATTAAATTTGAAAATTCTTTATTGAAATATTCTTTACCATCATCGGTTTGTAAGTGTTTTATGGTATTTTTATCTCTCAGTATCGCAGTTTCCATGGCTTTTGTTACACTCTTGCCGGTTTTATCTTTTAGCGGTAAAGCATCTGCCATTTTTGTAAAACAATTGATAATAGTCAATATATATTTAAATCCTTTATTTTGTTTACTATAAGGAATCATTTCGATTAAATCAGCTTGATATAGATCATTCATTCCTTTTATAACAGTATTTCTTCGGGGAAATTTTCTCCTAGCCGGTTTATGAAGTTCATGAACAATTTTTTGTTTGAAATCCATAATTTTATCCTTCCTCGTTCATGGATGAAGTAAAAATAAATTTTTTATTACATTATATCCATATTTAACTGGGTCAAGGTCATTCAAATTGATGTAAAAAAATGGGGAACACGGCGTTGGACTTGCCGTGTTCCCCATTTTTTTACGGAAGGAAAAGGAATTTAGGTCGAAGAAGGACGAAGAAGGACGAAGAATAGGTTAGTTGTTGATAGGGTTGAGAGAGTAGTGGCCAAAAGGAAGAGTGTTGATTTTGTCATCCATAATGTGTCTTTTGTCATCATTTGCCGATAGTGCTTTTTTCACTTCTGTAACACTGTAAAGTTTGTGTTTTTCACTCCTTATGGTGTTGAATTTAGCAGTCAAGGTGGTGTTGTTAAATAGACAGTTTTTGTAGTGCTCAAAGTCTATATTTTTCTTCAAATAACCTGTCTTTACACCTTTTGCTTTCTTAGTGGTTGATGTTTCTTCTTGTTCTTTATATACTTTAAAAGAATATAATTTTGACATTAGAGCAACAATTTCTTCCATGCTTGCTCCGTTGCATTCATCTTTGAATTTGCCTAAAACTTTCTTATTATTTTCATTAAAGTTCGGGTGATTTCTTGGGTAGTCGGAAAAATCAAAATCATTTTTGTGTATGAACGTCCGAAGATCTTCATACATGTCTTGTGTCTTAATCCAATAAATTAGTGCGTCCGTGTCCATGTAGGCTACTCCAATATTTTCTCTTCCATAATGTTGAACCATTTTGTTGTAATGAAAGTCATACATGTGCGTTTTACTTATATCCAATATAGACATTCCTATGTACAACGGTCGATCCATTACTATCTTGGTTTTCTTCATGCTGACTGCTACCAAGTTTTCATTAATTATCATACTTGTTCCAAAATTCGGTTTCTGTACAAGTTTCTGCATCTGTCTGGGGTTTGTTACTAATTTTACAATTTTGTGTTTCCTTTTGTTTTCTAAAGTTTTTCCAAATATTGCATTGTTCATGAGCTTGTAAAAATCTTTTTCAAAAGCTGATGTTGCTGCTGCTCTCCTTGCAGTGTTTGAATCAATGTATGGTTTTAAATAACAAGATTGTGAAAATTTTAAAACTCTATGAATTTTGGTAATAATCAATCCTAATTCCAACGCTTGTTGTACAACCCAATAGTGCGCGACATAACGGTTTTTGTTGTTTAATGTCATCATTAATTTGGGCCATTTTCCCGTCGGTGATACTTCAGTTTTAGCCAACAGTGGCAAGTCGTAATGATGATCGTGTAGGTGTACTGGATACTCAAAGTCGCAGTCTAAGATGTAGCCGGTGTCACCTTCTTTGGGAATATCCATAATATTTCCAATTGAATCAGGGTCTACCCATTGAAAGTCGCCATACGGAAGGGGTTTGGACATCGCCCAACCGTACAAAATATTCGCATCAAAATAGCCAAGAAAAATCGAATCTTTAGTTTCATCATAATTTGGTAGAAATTTATTATTAGCTTTCACATGTCGAGTTACAGCTTGGGTTAATCCGCCTCGAACACCTGATTCTATCATTAAAACCATATCAATGTCGGTTAACAGCTCCAACTTGCACTCGGTGGATTTTAGCATGGCCTGCCATGCTAAGCCGGGAGATGTAAACGAATGAAGGGGGTCCAGTCCGTAAGCAGTGAAACAGGTGTTCCTAAATTGTTCCATTATGTCACACAATAATGTTACATCTAGTTTTACATAAAAGTCAGAATAATCACCCAAGGTATTCATTCCTAATTCATTCCAGACTTTCTGAGCATGATTATAATCTTCGATTGAAATTTCGGTTTCAGTTAATTTACTTTTAAAAGCTTCGATTGGTGGCAAACATGTTTCATCAAATTTTTCTAGTCCAGTAATGTAATCATATGGAAACACACCTTTTCTTAGCACTAAGTCCATTTTATCTTCTGGCACAATTTTTCTTGTTTCCTTCAAGTCTTGTCTTCTTAAATTAGCTGTTAGTTTGCTAAGGCTGGATTGCATAAATCTATAAGAGTCCACGAATCGAAGCTTAATTTTGCCAACAGTCTTGGAAAAACTAATATAATTCTCTAAAGTGTTGGCCAATACATCAATTTTCCCATCATCCCTGCCCAATTCCGGAATAATAAAATGTGAATCATAACCACTAAGGTTATGCAAAACAACTGGAATGAATTTCGGAAGTTTATAATTAATATTACATGAATTGCAAGCAGCCCCTCTGTAATAACCAGTAAGATGATCATGGTCATGAACTTTATGGTTCTCAACAGTAAATTCTTTTTTACACAAGTAACAATTAGTGGCATTGATATATTGAATTTCCTCCTCTTCATCTAGAGGAATCATAGGGACAATATTACTGTACACTTCTTCAACCTTATCAGCTATATAATACAAGTTATCTACAAAATGTTTAGCAGTATCCTCACCTCTGTACAAAATTGGTGTTGAACTTAAACCAAAATTTTTCAAATGTTCTTCTGACAGTGTGGATTTAACAAGTAAACAAAAACTGTTAGGTTTATGCAGCTGGTATTTCGTCCTACTGGTAATTTCCCCTTCTGGATGTTCTTGGGGTACCAGTGTAGACTCAAAGTCTGCATAAATTACAAATGGTACCCTATATTGATGGCTAATCTTTTCAAATTTTACAATAGAGCGAGTAGGTGCAGGCAAACTAATTTTGCATTCAAAATTTTCATTACAGAGTCTTTGGTGTTCTTGTAGCCACTGAGCACCTCCTCTTCTTAACTCCTTATTTACAAAGCAAAAGCACCTTTTACAAATTGTTTTTTTACATTTCCTCTTGGATAACTGTTTACCTACTAAAGCTTCAAAATCTTTTATGTACACATAGTGTGAAATTTCACCTTTTGTTATTAATAACAAATCAGTATGGTTCCTAAGTTCCGTTTTAGTCACCCTTAAGGGGTACACATTATTTGCATCATCCAAACCAAAAATATTTACACTAACACCAGGATTGTGTTTCTCAAACTTAGAAATATCTGAAATTTTTACAGGGTAAGATAGTCCTACAAAATTATACCTATTATTTACATTTACATAATGTCCACTTACTCTCCAAGGATTCTGTGTAGGCAAAATATATTTACACAACATAGCATACTTAAAACAATCATTATCTTCATTCTGTACATTTATACATGCTTTAGTTTTCTCAATGGCTTTTGGTAGAGGGACGTAGCTGCTTCCTCTCATACCAAATCCGTGCTTATGCACTCTTAAATCTAAACCCTCTACGGATGTAAACATCCAACCTGACCCTCTCCCTTCATGCTCCTGCATTTTTGTCAACAATTCTTCAATACATTCGTCTACAATTTTATTTACATCCGAGGCAAACATCAAAGTACGATTTTTTGTTATGAAACCTCGAAGTGTGGTTTCACCATCAGATTTACTAAATTTTGCGTCCAACACTAAACCAAATTTAATAAAATTTAATCTTGCCAATTCTTTAGTTAAAGTTTCACTAATCAATGATTTTGCCTCGGTTACAAAATTTTCTAAATCTAGTTGCACATTATTTATTTTGTTATGTATTACCGTACATCCGGGAAAAGCAGTTGTGCATAAGTGTCTGGTTCCTCCTTGTTCTGTTTCTATATCCAAATCCATGTCCGTGTCTAAATCTGTATCAGTGTCCGTTTCTTCTTCTTCTGGTTCCGCAACAGTTCCTCTTCTAAGTCCTGACGGTCCAGCACCTCCATATTGGATAACACTGGGTCTTCTGCGTTGAATCTGTTGAAGTTCACTTTGCCAATTGTCCAGGTTGCGGTTAAATTCAGCCAAAATGTCATCAATCCAGTCCATGTCCATTTCGTTAGCCGTTTCACTCGCCGGGTCTTCCATATGTAATTCTTGATGTATAGCTAAAATGTCTTCATCTGGGAAAAATTCCCCACAAATATGGCAAAGAAGCATTTTAACACTTTTTACCACTAGCGTCTTTAGATGTTACCTCTACAAAAGTTCACCAAAGAATGAGAGACGCTCTTGGCCGACCTCCTTTTATAGCGGGTGGTGGGGGGTGATCTTTGGGAAAGACCCGTTCTGCGCATGCGCAGAACAAATCTGCACATGCGCAGAACAAAATGTATTATATTTATTTAAAATTTGCTATTTAGGACAAATATATAGGTCAAGGCCACCTTAAATCTGGTAAAAAAAGAGGGAACACTGGATAAGAGATGGTAGTAAGATTGACTTTCTAACAAATACTTTCAATAATATGTCAACTGGTTCAAAAGTTAAATATTTTTATTATTTACTGCCCAACTTGTTCAAAATTAAAACTTTTAAATATATTTGTTTGAGCAAATGCTTTTGGCACACTTACCACACGCCAAAACTCAAAAAATGTACAGAATTAAGACTGATCTCGCGGGGAAATACTGATGTGCTACCTAACATTGGTTATCTGACTCGAATAAGAATTGGTGATATATAACATATTGAAAATATTTTATGTTGTATAAATCACCAATACTATGCGACTCCGATAACCAGTGTGAGGTGGCTACATAGTATTTCCCCGAGAGATCAGCTTAATCCTGTACTTTATATGAGTCTTAGCGTGTAGGAAGTCTGGCAAAAGCATTTGACCAAAACAAAATATATTTAAAATTTTAAGCTTAAACAAACTAGCGAGTATAAAAATAAAAATATTTCCTAACCATTGACAACCTGTTAACATATTGCAGTGTTAAAGTATTTGCTATTGAGTCAATCTTACCATCACCTCCGATCCAGCGTTCCCTCTTTCTTACCAAATGAGACTGAGGCTTGACTACCCGTATATATGACGTTTCCCCCACCACTAATGCTCTCCCCCACCACAATCAATTCTCAAAAGTGGGTCAAGGCCATCGGAAATTATTATTTTGAGCGGAGGATAGAGCATCTGCTGCTCTATCCCCCGCTCATATTCTTTTTTCTTCTTTTTTACAGTTTTATATTTTTTTTGGATTTTTGTAAAATGCAAAACAAAAATTTATTTACAAAAAGTTATTTACAAAGGTGAAACTTCATCACTGCTATCCTCGTCATCACTACTCTCCAAAAATAATCTTCTACTACAAAATACAAGTCTTTTACACAACGACATTCTATCCAATATAGCTCCAACTTTAGGGGTGTTCTGATCTTCCATTTCTTCTTCTTCTTCTGATGACGAGTCCAATGTTTCATAAGCGTGTAAGTCAATATCTGTTAAATTATTTTCTTCTTCATCCAATTCTTCCATTGCACTTTCATCTTCTGTCACATTTTCTTCTTCCTCTTCCCCATTTGTTATTTCAATTGGTATGTCTTGTAAAATTTCGAAAATTTGTCTGCGAGGCACATTAGTGTTGTCCAGTGGAGGCATCTTAGTGGAATGTTTCACCTTTGCAAACAAACTAGAGTTTTATATAGATATGTAAATTATTTACCCCCACCACCATTTGTCCGTAAACTAAAACTCACAAACCATGTCCAAGTCATTCTGAAATTAAAATTATTTTTTGAAAAATATAGCCATTTTGGCATTCACCCGATTGTCAAATAAATATTTCACAAACTCAAAATTTGTTGTTTTATCACTCAACATGGTAGACAGAAAGGCTTCGACAATTTTTTGCGATCTCTCATCCTGAGGCTCGCATCTCACATTTTCAATAGTCCCTTTCCTTGTTGTGTCTTCTATTAGCTCCACAATCTCTACCAAGTCCTCCTCCAAAAGCACAAACTCCACACAGTGACTTACCATAATGCTTCTTCCTTGGATTTAGCAAGAATGATGTTCCTCAGCTGATGTCCACCACCTATATCACTTTACCCCCACCACTTTTCAAGACCATACATTCAACATCATAAGTAAAATTTTATTTTTTAAACTAAAACCTAGGTACTGCCCCTGGCCAACGAAATAATAAGCTTCTCTTAGGCTCCACCTGGTTTCTGCTGTATGTATGCCAATCGTGTAAATAAGCCGCACAAATATCACACCTTTCTTGCGGTATTTCATCTCTTTTTATGTTAGAAATTCCAGTCATCATCATGTAGCCACCTCTTTCTATAAATTCTGTCATGTCTTCACAAGCAGCAAAACCACAGTCTTTACAAAATTTAAGATTTTCATTTCTGAAGACATAAGCAAAATAATTTGTGTAGCCATTCCTTTCAAAGTCAAACTCCTTCACTAAATTTTTAATTTTTGGTGGTGCACCAGACTGATGCACAACATAACGGAACAATTCGGTTTCATCGGAAATTTTCATTAAACACAATTCTACAAGACTAAAAGGAGCCATCTCTAGGGTGCGTCTCTTAGCTACGCTGAACTGAGACTGAGCAACCTCCTCAATACCCTACACCTGGTTAAACTTACCCCCACCACTTCTTTTTTAAGTAGGTCAAGGCCAAATAAAATTACCCTGTGAGCGGGGGATAAAGCACTAAGTGATATGTTATTCCAGTATCACAGAGTGCTCTATCCCCCGCTCTGTTTTTTCCACATACCAAACAGCTAGTCCGTGTTCAAGTCCAAGTCGCACAAAATAAAATAATTTTACATTCCCAAAATTTGCTCCCCACCATCGTCTACGAATTCTGGACTTGCAATGACAAGTCGTTCAGAATTCTTATTTTCCAGTTGAGCTTCTAAATATTTAATTTTTCGCTCCAACTGCTGGATATAATCCGCAGCCTCCATCAAAGTGTCCAGCTTACTGGCGCGCAATTTAACTTTTGACACCACCAGTTTTAACCGGAGCATCGCCACTCGCTCCTTGTAATTGCGCTGATGGTCCGCCAACCGCTTCAACTCCTTATTTTTTATTTTATTCTCCACCGTGCCCTCCATCAATGCATGTCTTAAAATATTTCCTCCTTCTTCATTGGATGGTCCAGGTTCTGGTGAAGAGTAATTTTTGTAGTCAACCAGCATTGGAGCATATACAAATGGATTTGCTCCTAAACTTTTTACCACCCGCTCGTGGTCAGGCTGAAATTTTCTGCTGGGCGCTTCAAATGAGACTTCAGCAGTGTTTTCACTCATGATGTGTAGCTCGGATGAAAGTACAAAGCAGAATGAACCAAGTGAGTAGCGCTGGGAACTCAGTGAGATTTAGTAGTAGTGGGGGAAACTGGTTGTCACATGACCATTCAGTAGTGGGGAAACCGGTTGTCACATAATCATGTACTGCTTTACCACATTGCTAAACATCTGTTTGGTTAATAAAATTAATTTGTTATAAATTTTCTTCACCGTCCAGGACACTGGTTTGGGACGTGTCTGAATAATGTTTTTTTTTTTTTTTTTATAAAAAGAAAAACATTATCCCCAGGTTAAGATATTATATAAATGAACTATTTTTTTTTTTTTTTTTTTTTTTTTTTTTTTTTTTTTTTTAATAGCTCATTTATATAATACCCCCCTCCCTTATTTCAAGAGGGTGAAGAAATAAATTTTGAAAAAATAATTTTGAAAAATTTAATTTGGAAAAGAATGTTTGGAAAACAAAACTTTTGTCAAGTAAAAAGTTTACATTTACTCCTGCAAACGCCACACAGTCCTACGTTGACCCATGATCTCCGTTCGTATCAAATACCCTCTCATGGTCATAAATTTTTCTTTTACTAAATGTGGAGCAACTCTAACATGAACATTTTTGCCCTCGTGCCTCATCAAAAAGATGTGAGGCTTTACTTTAAGGTGTTTTCGAAAAAAGTATTTATCACCAAGGTAGAGCCTTCGATAACGAACCATAGGGATCTCTGTTTGCGTTTTAGGAGCAATGTTTAGCGAAAAAGGCCTTACTATGTTCCGGGTGGAAGCTGAGTCGCGTTGAAGATGATAGCGGCATAACTCTTCACCGCTAACAGCCCACCTGGCACATTTCTGGTTAAATTTCGCTAAAGTTTTCCAAACAAATGTACACTGGCGTTTCGGTGCCGCCGCCTTTTTACACTTTATTGTTTTACGCAAACCCGGCTTGATTTTATTCAATGGAATACTTACTTTAATTTTTGGTTGCTCCAGTTCAGGTTGAGGGTCTTTAGATGTGGATGGAAGGGAAATAACTTTTTGTTTAGATTTAGCTGGACTTGTTACAGGAGTGTCTTTAGATGTGGATGGAAGGGAAATAAATTTTTGTTTGGGTTTAGCTGGACTTGTGACAGGAGTAACAGGAGTGACAGGAGTGACAAGAGTGGTTGGGTCAAAGAAAGATTTAAAATATGAGAGGATTTCTTCAGTGGGAGATGCAGGTCTTGGCGGCTTCTTTGGACTGACGAAAATTTCTTCCTCTGAACTGGAGTCCAAAGAAATTACGGTCGGTCTAGCTCCACTCAACACGCTCGTCACTGTTGTCATCGTGGCAGTCGTCAGCGCAGTCACAGCGGTCAAAATTGTTTTCACCAAAGTGTCTCCGGTGATTGTAGATCCAGGTCTCAAGTCCACAATAATTTTTTTCCCCGAGTCGATAGAAGTTGTCGGTGGTGGCAGTGGTGACAAGCTTGGCATCGAGGCGAAGGTTGTTACATCAGGCGAAGCGGAAGACATTGAGGCAGAGGTACAAACAGCAGGCGAAGCGGTTGGCAATGAAGCGGAGGTCGAGACGGCAGTGGTGGTAGGCGGATAATTCTTGAAGCGAGGCATGGCGCGGAGCAGGGAAAATGTTCAACTTACTCGTAGCGATACTGTAAGCAGAATGAAACAGCTCGCGACCCATTGGAATATTCCAGCGCGCTATGTGGTGGGGACAAACAAGTCTGTTATGTAATACCCGGATCTACTTATGCAAACACATGGTCAGACATGCCAATGGAAAAGTACCAGAGGCCTCCACCTCCCTCGGGGGGGGGGGGCGCAGTTTTCGTCCGGAGCAAAAAATTTTTGGTCAAGGTCAAAATCCAAAAAAAAAAAAAAAAATTCCGGGGGGGGGGCGCAGTTTTCGTCCGGAGCAAAAAATTTTTGGTCAAGGTCAAAATCAAAAAAAAAAAATTTCGAGGGGGGGGCGCAGTTTTCGTCCGGAGCAAAAAATTTTTGGTCAAGGTCAAAATCCAAAAAAAAAATTTCGGGGGGGGGGCTCACTTGCCGTCCGGGGCTCGGGGGGGGGTCACCTACCCCTAGGACTTTAACTCTTGGATACCTGCTACCCTTACTCATGTGTCAACATCAAATAATATTTTGTTCCACCACAGTGTGGACAGCCAACACTTAGTCGCATCTCGCTCTAAGTCCTGAGGAGTCCTCAGAACTCAGGCAAAAATCCGCCTAAGTCATGGCTGACCTACATATCGTGTGGAACAAAATATTATTTTTATTCACACACAAATATGGGTCAAGGTCATCCAAAAGTTAAAAAAGAAATCCCCCCGATGCCTAAGACCGCCGGCGGTCAGAGGCATCGGGGGGATCTCAACATTTAGGGGGAGGTGATTTAATAAAAATTATTTATTTAATTTTGAGTTTCCTTAAGGGAAACATGCTACAATAATTTGGAAGAGGCCATGCTAACCATGACCGAGGATCCCGTCTTAACCCGTAGGTACTGACTTTTGCCTAGCACACCGGTCAGTGTCAGGATCCGACGCCTCGTGCTAAAGGATGCCAACCACCCATCTAGAGTGATGAGGTCCAGTAGCGCCCCTGACCGAAAGAGGCCTAAGGGTGGATCCCCAGGGGCCTACCCCCGGGCTCGTTAGGCGCCATGCTATTGTTGGTAACAAATAATTCTTGAGGTTCTGAACCTCGAAAAATTTTTATTTTACAGAGACTGTTAAGTCTCAAAAGCCTAACACTTAAGCTGCCAATTTACGGAGGAGTACCTCCAAGATGCGAATTTAGAAAAATTTCTACTTGGGGACAACCTGTGAAGATTAGTACAAAGAAATATTTTTCAACACACAAGACTTAGACTAAATAAATCCAACACCAAGACCTAGCAGAAGCAGCAAGCACAAAATAAAATATTTCTTAACACTACACATGCCATGCCTTAGACTAAGAGAATTCCCAATATAATGCGGCGCCAACATTACATTGCGAATCCTGTAGGGCAGAGATTCAACCACTCAGCTGAAGTGTTTGAAACCAACTGCAAGGAAGCAAAGCCTCAGAGAACCGAAGCTGAGCCGGTCAGGAGTGGGGGAACCGGACCTGGTTACGTAAACAGCCAGACCTCGACACGTACTTGTTTGCGGCATTGGACAATCTCCAAGAGCCACACCTGAATACATTACTAACCGGATCTCATTATACAACACATGTCACCGGTTAAGTGCCAATAGCGCCTCAAGGTATGGCAACGCCTCGGGCTATGACACCTCCTCCTCCCCCGGGGGGGGGGGGGGGGGGGGTCACTTCTCGTCTGGAGCCGGGGGGGGGGGAGGGGTCTTGGGACTTAGAATATTTTCAGTCCAAGTCAGGTGTACTATAGAATAATATTTTAGCTTGCCGGATTCAGCACAGCCGGCAGAGACGGTTACATAATGCTTATATAACAGACTGGTTTCTTGGCCAACTGGTCAAATGTATCTCAACAGAAGGTAAGTCAGTTTATTGCAAGCCAACAAACACTCCACACCTCAACGCCGCGGGACTTTTCTGTGAGTAAATTTTTATTTTTCCTTCTTATTAAACTTAGCAAAACAGAACCTAGCCTGTTTTGCACAAAATTAATTTTTGTTACACTGCTACACTTACGTTTACTTAACACATTATTTTCCACTCCTTATTTAATATTTTAGTCCTTACTTGTTAAGACTTACAAACTGAAATGCTGGAAGACTGTTTGATACAAAATTAATTTTTATTTACCTATACAGGTCTCCTAATATTTTCCTACACTTGTATTTTGCAGGTGTGGCTAAATATTTTTCGCTCACAATTTAATTTTACTCCACACAAGTGGATTTTGAACTTTACTACAAAACTGATCCATGCCTGTCTCCTACAGAATTATTTTTCATTTGACTCTACCTCTTTTAGTCTTACATTAAATATTTCTTGGAGTTAAATTTTACACAAGTCTCTCGGTTAATTTTTCTGCACAGTACGTGTTACTCCTTGGACAGTTCCCGGCAAACTGTTTCTACACTTCACAACAACAGTCCGCATTACCCCCTCCACTACTCATTCCCCCACTACAGCCCTGTTCCCCCACTACTTCCAGCTAAGGTCCAACACTTGACTAAGTGTTTCAGTTTTATCCAAACCTTACTGTGAGACACATCTATGGCTGAAACTTTGCGAGAAAAATTATTAAGAGTAAAATTTTTGCTGGCCAAGCAAAATAATTCTGTTAAGGTGTCCAAGACTTCCACTTTAACAAAAATGAAACGTTGCTTCAAAAATAATCCAAAATTTTACTCAAGGGACACAAATATCACTATGGATGATAAAATGTTTCAGAAACTTTTAGACGAGCTAACTTTTGCCAGTAAGGTTACGTTGGTGACTCCAATTCCCGACCAAGTTCCAAGATCACCTGAGAAAGAATAAAAAATAAATATTTTTCAGGAAATATTTCCAATCCGAGTTACGGTAAAGGACAGACTCGGATGAGTTGTTGCAAAAATTTTAATTTTTCTTCCTTCTGACCACTTTACCCCCACCACCTCCTTATCCCCACCACTGGGCCGGGTACCTGGGAAACCGCCTGCGCCCAAGTCAGTACGTCTTCGGACGCGGTGCTGTTCGGGTCGCGTGTCGTTTGTCGCACTGTCGAGTGTTGGAAGAAATTATTCTTCGGCTCTCAGTCTCTCGGTGGGTAAGTGAAATATAAAACTTATTTTTTTTTTCAAGTGGGGCTGCTGGGACGGGTCAATGACCCCTGACGGATATATTACAGTAGGTCGAGAGTCTGATCGCTAGGGAATAAAAAAATATTTTTTTGCACTTTTGTGATTCCTTGAGAAATTTCAATTTCTCAGCAAAATTTGAGGATTCGCAAAAGTGCAAAAAAAATTTTGTTTGTATTCTTGCGTGACCTTGACCTAATTAACGTCAGTGACGTCATCATGATGACGTCAGCGGTAATGACGTCACCATGACGTCATAGGTGTGACGTCATGTGACGTCATATGACGTCATTAGTGACGTCATTCGTGACGTCATTGATGACGTCATCACTGCTGACGTCATCGTGATGACGTCATGAGCCAGCAGCCCCACTTTTACACTACTGCAGTATCAGGCTACCTCCACATTCGATCTTTCTATCATCAGTAAGGTGGTAGTTCGCATATAACCCAGGTGACAAGATGACAAGATGAATACTTAACTACCCACCTGGCCCTGCCATGTACATAGACAGTACCAGGATACCTTCATATCGATCCTTCTATAATCGGTAACGTAGTTCGCATATAGTCACCACCCCCAGCTGTCAATATGAATACATAACTACCCACTTGGCTTTGCCATATACCGGGTGACCCAAACCACCCGTACACCCCTTTTAAAATCTACACCATTAATTATTCACACAAACAAATTGTGCCACTATAGGTAAACCGGTTGCGCTCTATATCCATTGATGATAATTTCAATATATTGGGTGTACCAGACGTACCGTAACCTATCCAGACCGGAAGTCATAAATTTTGAATACGAACCCCCACTTTTTATGGTATTTTTGTATTCTACACATATTTTTAAGAGAACTTTACGTTTAATGTGAACCCCTAATAATATCGGTTGGGAGATAATGGAGGTAGAAATTTGATTTTTTCCCATAAGAATAACATGGGGCTAAATTTCACATCCATTATCTACCTACGTAAATTACCCGCTAAACTAAATTGGCTTAACATAGAAATGCTTTAGCCTTCTTCTTTCAAACACTTCAGCATCATAAATTATTAGTTTTGTCATAAATGATTTGATTTTTTCCACAAATTTTTCAGTATGGCGGAGATTATTTTAAATGGGTAGAACTAAAATTAATTGTGTAAAAATTAGTATTTTATAATTAAACATTATAACATTAGGTTATAAGATATTTTTATGCTTAGACAGTTATGTTTAAGGTAATATTTTCAGTGTTAATGGATATGAAAATTTGCTCCATGTTATTCTTACGGGGAAAAAGGCCAAACTTCCACCGCCATTATCTCACAAACCGTTAGGATTACGGGTACACATTAAATTGTAAAGTAGTATTTAAATTATGTGTAGAATCCAAAAATACCATAAAAAGTGGGGGTTCGTATTTAAAATTAATGACTTCCGGTCTGAATAGGCTACTTCTGGTACACGTTGTACATTTAAATTATCATCGATGGATAGAGCTGAACCCGTTTACCAATAATGGCACAATTTGTTTTTGTGAATAATTAACTGTGTAGATTTTAAAAAGGGTGTGCGGGTATTCTGGGACACCCGGTATGTAAAGACTCATGCCACCTCCCCGTTTTTACATCGTTCTCTATGGCAAAACAAAATATAAATAAACAGTGGTTTTAAACCTTATTTTTTTCTACAATATTGTTTTGAATTATTTTGCTCATAATGTTTTTATGACAATAAATCTGTTTTGGCAGGCTTTGAATTTGATTAAGTATTATATCTAATGTATACCAAAGTTAACTGTTACGTATATTTTTTCTGTATAAATCTTTACCGTGCAGTAATTCATCCTACTCTGTTTTTTACAATATCAGTTGATGTAAGTTCGTAATACTATGACGAGCAACTTATACAGGGACTGTAAGTTACGGCCATTTATTGCGTTCCTCAGTGTGTATTAAAAGCCGGCCGTAACGATGTCCATAAATCCGCACTTGCAATTAGTTTTTGTGTTATCTTCAAATTGCAGTGTTGTAAGCTTTGGAGGGATCGTTATCAAATGTGATTTGTTAACTTTATTGAATTTTTTTCTGTGAACATGATTCCTTTAGTAGTTTTTCCATTTGTATAAACTACATAATTTTTGTTATTACACCATAAGTCTTTTTTCATGAAATTTTCTATGGTGAGAAAGGATTTGCTTTACAAACTGTTGATCTTTTATGATTTAATTATATGGGTAGCAAATTCACTTAGCATTAGTGTAGTTGTCAAATATACTTACCCAGTAACCAGCCGCAAAGCTGAATCGAATTAACCTTCATGCAAAGCAGACGGTGCTAGATACAGGGCCGAAATGGGCCCCCGAGTAGTATTGAAAATCTGCATGCAAATCTGATGCACTCCGGCCCATTGGCGGTGCGAATTCAGTGCCATATTATTATCATTATTATTTCGTTTGTACCCTCAATAGTCTCAGACGATAATCATATTTGTAGTAGTCTGACATGGCGATTGTCTTATTATATAGGCTCATTAAATTTTTATATTAAAAATCAGTATTCTATGACCTGGTACTAAACATGTTTTTTCATCAATTAGATGGATTTCCCGAGAAGCCACAGATGTAATTTTAAAAATTTAACTTAAAACTTAAGCGGCCCGATGTAGATGAAATTGTATATGTGCTTCTGTAACTTGAGGAAATCTCTCGGTGTTTTTTATGCCTTTTGAAAAATTACAATATACTTCACTGACATATAAAAAATACACCCAAAAATAATAAATAAATAGTAATTTGAATAATATTAGTTAAGTCTCTTGAAAAAATATTTACTAAATTATTGTATCTTTATTTACATTACCAAAAAGGTTTAACGAAGAAAACAAAAATTAAATGCGAGTATAATTAATCTTTATAATCTTTTACATAATTATTGATTTATTCTGTTTTAATTTGTTACACCGAATTAAACTCTGCTAAAAGTAAATTAAGTATAGAAAAAGTCTTGTATTTAATTTCTAATTTTTAATTCACTAGGAGTAATATTTTACATTTCCACAACTTTAAGGCATGAGGGGTAACCGGGAAATAAAATACCATGTTTTGCCCAAAAACCGTATGGTTATTATGGCCGACTGTGCTAAGAGCCCAAAGGTGAAGATGACTCTTTAAGACCTGTTCATATAAAATAACAAAACAAGTCATATAATTTTTAAACTTTTGACATTTTATCTAAATGTAGGCCTATGTGTGAATGAATGAAAAGAGTTTTGCAATAATGGCTTTAGTGACATTTAGAAATTAGACATTTAAAAAAGACATTAATGACGTATCTTATACAATATTTATAATGTCCTTATCACCTAAACAATGGTTACAATAACTGTTTGTGAGCTTGGTTTTGTACAAACATATAAAAAATACATCAAAAAATAATTAATAAATAGTAATTAAATAATATTAGTTTAGTCTCTTGAAAAATATTTACTAAATTAGTTTATCTTCATTTGCATTACCAAAAAGTTTATAACGAAGAAAACAATAATTTAATATAATCAATCTTTATAATCTACTACATAATTACTGACTTATTCTGTTTTAATTTGTTACGCCAGATTAAACTGCTATCAATTCCCAACACTAACCAAGACATTTTTTACTTTCTCCCCCTATACCATAGTATATGGAGAAAGTATTGTTTTCGTAAAACACTTCGCATTAGTTTGATGATGTATATATCCATTTTGGAGCCCCCTTTTCCCCTATAAATGTGTAAATTGAGAAAGTATTGATTTCGTCAAAATTTTAAATTTGAGCAGTTGGTAAATTTATCCGTTTTGGTGCCCTCTGAGTCCAAAAACGTGGTTTTCGAGTGATGTCTGTGTGTGTGTGTGTCAGGATGTAAACAGAGCTAGAGGATGCCCTAATGGTCCGATTTTGGTGAAATTTGGTATGTAGGTCCAAAAGCACGATGATTCCAGGCGTTTTTTTTTCATTTTTTTTAATTTTTGATTTTTAAGGGTATTTTACCCCCAAAAACCCTCAAAAATTGTGAAAAATCCAAATTTCTCAAAAACGGCCCTAACGATTTTTATTAAAAATTTGTGGTTTATTAAGCTTAAAATGGTGAATAAAATGTCACCACCCGCATCTCCGAGAAAATGCTCGTTCAAAAGTTATGGCGTAATAAGTGTTTAAAAAATCTATTTTTTGGATTTTCAAAATAGCTGTTATTTTGAAATAAATTTTACTTATCACCATTAAATCAAGCTCAAAAAACTAAATAATCCAGTATTTAAAATTTTTGCTCTATGTCAAGTGGTTGCGGAGAAAATTCAATTTTTCGTTTAGCGGTAAACGCAGTACGTTGTTAAAAGCCACAGACTCGTGTAGGGTCAAACTCGCTCTGCTCAGCTGGTAGCTATCCGACTGAGTCATCAAGACATTTATGTTTGAAGCTTTTAACAGTTTTTTTTTTTTTAATATTGTTGGGAGAAAGTAGGCCTATGTGTCAGTTAACTGATACTGTTTATTTATCTTGCAAAAGCTCCACAACAGTCCCTCCTTTTAAAAATCCATAAATTAAGTTTTGCTTGAATAATTTTCCAATAAGAGTTTTTTATGCTGGAAAGGATGGGATAAACCACAATAAAGTGGAAGACTTTAATTTATTTTACTCATTTATATAAAAAGCAAATCCAATTTTTTCTTCAATCCTTGGCCTTTTTTGCTCCTCCTCTGGCTTTAACGGCACAAGAGATAATGCTAAAGTCAATCTTATTGCTGTAAACATTTCTGCCACTAATAAGGTCAAGGTCAATCTAGAGGTATTGTGAGGGATACCGCGCCGTTCTTGCTCGTAATCGGCACGTGCTTCTCCATGTGTCCTTTTCCGCCTCCACTACAAGTCTCATTATATATCAACACAAAGATATTTGTAATACCATAAAAGTAGTTTTTTAGATCACCTATACGTCTTATATCGGCACAAATATGCATTGCTATGTATGTAATCTATAATGGGAGGACAAAAGTGGAGAGAATATAGTTGCATACAAATATCTTATCTAATTTATATTTTAAACGATTTTAAATAACAAAAATACAGCTAAACTACAATTTTTATCAAATTTTATTCAGAAAAGAAAACTATTTTATACAAACAATTGTTATTTAACGATTGATTTAGAGCACAATACTATGGACAATTTTCTGATATAGTGTAACTTGAAATTTTGAGATGACTTAATGCAGATGGTCATGTTCACAATGCGGAGAATTTAGTTTTGAATTGGAGAGAAAATCTTGATTGGTTCACATTACAGGTAATTTTCTCTAGGTGTCACATGTTGATTTCATCAGTCTTCTTCCGGTTGAGTCGCTTTTCAGGGTCGTTGTCATCATCAGGTAGGTCTCCGAGTTGAGGTTGAGTAGTCGCAGCCGTTGTCACATCTGATCAGTGGGTGTGGGGTCCCCGTCAACAGGATACCCTCAACAATATGGTATAGTCCACTCCGAGGGTCAAGATCAAGATTAACGTCCAGACGTCTGTTCAATAATAGTGCACTTCTAATTTAAAGTTGTTCTTAATTAATTTTGCTTTTAATTTAACTTGATTTTGACTTCAGATTTAGTTGATCCAATCTTGATATAGAACAAGTATTTACTAAGTGTTGAATTTACCTCATATAAACCTGAGAATTTCGTATTAAAATACTGATGAAATAATGACTGAAAATTTTCACTTGTAATTTTGATTATTGTTACTAAGGTAATAAACAACAATGACAAGAATATTCAATGTTATTGAATGCATATTTAAAGCAACTCGTGATTCAAACATTACTGGTATGTACAATTTTATTCAGAGTGATGGCTTCACGGGCTCAAAACAGCAAACCATGTACAGTAATTGGTTTTAAATTTAAAGGATGACTTTCCAAAACATTAGGAATGACAAAATATAAATTACGCTAGTAACACAACATGATATCACAGCTTGTAACTGAGGGCAGAAAAACATTTTTATACAACATGATTTATATAGATGATTACTCATAATAAGAGGGATACAAACCAATTTAATAAAAATGACAACAGACTGCCACTAAAAATTAAGTGTTCATTAACAAATTATTACAATGAATGGGAAAAAAACAAGTCCAATCATTATTTAAAAATTTCTTTCTTGTTTCTATTAAGTTGCCCTGTGAAAAAGTTTATAAGGGCTTCAATATTATTTTGTAACAAATAACATTAATCAATCTTTTACGATCAACCTTAACATTTTTTTAAGTTACAGGCATACAAAGCCATTATTGGGACCGGCACCGCACTCCATGAGCACACAGTTCTCTGAAAGTCAAGAGAAAATCTTAAATGTTATCACATTTGTTTTTATAAATATAAAAATAAAAAAACTAGCCGCTACTCGGCATGCTTTACAATGACAACCTAAGGATTTTTTTGCCCTTGTTCGCTACGCTCACTCGCCATCAGGTTTAGCTCGGTCGCTGCGCTCACTCGCCGTCAGGTTCAGCTTGTTCACTACGCTCACTAGCCGCAAGTCCATAATTATCTAGTTTTTATTACTAATCTCGCCCCAATACTTTAAATGAGAACTTCTATTATAACTTGAAATAAGAACAGCTGTTTATAAAATTAATTAAAACAAACATTTTATGCCATTTGTTATTGTTTTCATAAACAACTCACACCAAAAACTCCAAAATCCTTGACATTTGTACGTTTATGACGATCCTGGGACTAAGCCCAGACAAACGAATGCCTTATAAACCTTCTCCGTGAAATGAAATGTTCCATGTATGTGCTAAGTTCCATGACAAACGGTCCATGGTTTCCAAGTTCATTGATCACAAATATATAAATATAACAACATCCTCTTTTATAAATATAGTTGTGATAGCTTATTACACCTATGCAGTTTTTACATTGCATTTGCTCAAAAAAAAAAACCCTTTTTTAAATTGCAACAGTTACAAAATGAAACACAGGCAGATATAAACGAAGTGAATATCGGAATACAAGATGAAGTCTGAGTCGCAGACAGACGGATTGCACCGCTATAATGTCAGTTTTGGACCGTAAATCAAATGGTAATCAGAATGTTAGAGGCGCAATTATTCAACAAGATGTCTTGTTGAGATAAGTGGGAGGGGGAGGCAACTGTAATGTATTCATGGACTTCAAAAGCTGACAGACATCTGCACAGACAGAATTTTGTCCCATTAAGTGTTGAAAGTTTTGCTTCGAACTGTAAACGAGTCTTGCAATGACCTATTTTTTAATTGTATCATTATTTTCTAGGGTTGTGTCGTTCAACTTATTAAACTCTGGTACGTTGCTTTACTATCCCAGTTCACAGTCGTATTTAACAAACTTCTAACCTAATATCGATTCGACTTTACCAGTCGTTTGGTCTCTTTAATATAGTCCAGTGCTGTTCATTAGTCTATTATTTTAAATTTGTTACGTAACAATCAAGCAAGGTACATATTGTGTGAGGCAAGATAACACCAATCAAGACATTTGGTAACACTGTAAACCATCTAATTTATGCTAAGCAGCAGAGCCTAAAATAATCAATTCTAAAACATTGTAATGTAAACATTCATCTTGGTAAAAATGTGTTTTCAACACCCTCGTCTCCTTATTTAACAGAGTTCTTCAAGACACGCAGATCAATTGATTTTTTTGGTAGCAATGCTACAAACAACTACGTATAAGTACAAAAAAGTACAAGTGCTACAAACAGTTTTTGTAACTGTTAGTGAGCACAAAGTTTCATTTTGTAAAGCCCCATATATATTTTTTAACTAAAATATATCAACAAATTATGTTTTATACACAATAGATAGAGCTTTTGTAAGAGCAGGTTATTAAGGTACTTATTCATTTTATATTCTGCATAATAAATCTATTGTAAAATAGTTGTTTTATGTTAGTTGTGGGTATATTTTGAAATAAACTACATATTTATTTACCAATCTGACATTTTTTAGTTGACCCTCGTATTTGGGCTTATGCCATGTTTAGTAAAACGGCTTAAATACTTTGTAAAGCCTATATTAAAATAGGGGTTTCTTCAGAAATTTTATTGTATCTTTTTTGTATACAATAATATTTTAAAGAATATTTTAAAGAATATTTTAAAGTTTTTTTTAATATCTCATGAAATAATCGAATGTAACTACTGTAGGTGTTTATCAAATACCTTTAGAGTGATCCTCGTGCAGTTTTTGTAATTGCCCAGTACATACATAAGAGTATGATTATTTAGTTAGATCTTAAATTCTATCTTCACGTCAAATCTACCCGATGTTAACGACAATGCGTTTGTCAACCTGTCCGACCCAGGCTGAAGACTGTGGAAGCAACTAAGGTCAGCCGGGGAAGTCGCATTAAAAGTTGCGATGATAAGGAGTTTGCGGACAACTGACATTAAAAAGCTTTCAAGTAATGTGGGACAGGAGGGGGCCCATCTTTCCACTATTTGTGTCAAAAGTTACTTTTATGGTTATAATACACGAAACAAGATGTCTACTTATCCTCTTATCAGTTATCGAAGTTTTCTTACTTGAAACTAATTTTATTTTAAAGCATTTCATAACATAAAAAATTTAAAATTATTAATTGCACACATATACACACATAAAATACATTGATACTTAATATATTTATTTAGTTCATACGTTTATCATCCAGTGGCTGGATAGCTTAGTGGTTATAGTGCTCGCCTTTGAATCCAAAGTTTGCCGGTTCGAACCTGAGAAAAGTCGGTAGCTTTTCAAAGGTTCGATTCCGGACCCAGTTGCCAATTTTCATAAGCTACTAATTAATGGTGCTATCTAATAACTGGCCGATATTAAATAGTAAAAAGACTGGGGTTTGGACCGTTCCCCTTTAAAACTAAAAAAATGAGAACATACAAAATAAGATGAAATAAAGTAAATGCCAATGGATGCTCAAATACGTATAGGGTTATGCTATATGTTATTTATGTTATACTCTATCCTTTTTAACATAATAAATAGTGACTAGTGCATGTGTCGCTTGAAATCGAGCAATTTATTTTAATACAATACGAATGTTACTTTTATCTCTAAATCATTGACGTCCGACCAATCCAATATTGTGAATATCTGCAATCACCAAACTACACGTATTTACAGCTGATTATTAACAGATGTTTAAAATGCTTTATTCAATCCCAATGTTATTTAAATGGGAAATTTTTAGATTTCAAAGGTGGATAACGCCTTTATTTTCTGTCAGATTCTCATCAGTTTTTGGCGGAAACAACTACAGACCAAGCCCTATCCAATGATACCAAAAACTTGAAAATCGGTTGAAAATTGTAGGAGGAGTTCTCAAGACAAAAAAACCCTTAGCGTATTAAATAAGTATAGATGAGCATATGCATTAAATACACTAATGTTTGGAATTACATCAGCTATCCAATGTGGCGGCAGTAGGACGTTGTGATGCCTCCTCATGTCGTTTAGTATCGGAGAGTTGCTGCTACTGCAGTATCTACCGTGGGGTTCAGTAATAGTCGTTGTAAGTAGTTGTAATAGTTGCAATTGACCCCTGATCTTTTAGTAGTTTCAAATACCACATTTTGCCTTTCAGTTTTGTTTTATGTCTTGGAGACTCTTGTAACTTTATGGTTAACATGCCCATCTAAAACGTGTTTATTTAACATCATAGAAGTACATCTGAGTTTAACGACATTAAATACACCTTGGCCGAAACTGTAGTCAAAGCAGTAATATTGTTTCGCAGGAATGCCCGTTGTATCGGGAGTCAATCCCGGTGCAGTGCGTAGTGATCAGTGCTGCTCGGTTTGTACGGCAACGTAGCGGTTGATGGGTGGGGGGAGAGGAGGGGTTTGTTGATGAATCAGCTGACCGGGGGGCAGACAGACGGACGATGATATGAGAGTCCATCCATCAGCTGGATTGTGACGTCACTGTAAACCACCCCCCCCCCCCTGTAGTCCAGCCCTCTACAGATCTCTTTTATATTCGCCAACTCAAGTAATGTGTTAGTGCAATGTTTTACTTCATTACTTCGTTTTATACTCACATACCTATGTTATTTGTTCAGTCAAGTCATTGTTAACAATAATACCTTTATCGACATCATTAGTGACTTGTAAAATTTGCATGGTTTTTACTGAGTATATGTAAAGTATGCGTTTCCTTCTTTCAATCGTCCAATAATGGAAAGATCTTATCGGTCTTTAATGCTTTTATTTATTCCAGGTGTAAAATTTACTATAGTAATAATATTGAGTATCAAACAAGAAATATAGTGTTCTAGGGCGGCAAGAATCATTTGAATTGATAACGTTTTAATAGATAATTTTTACTTTTTAACCTTTAAAACGTTTTATGTTTTAGAACATTTTCACTCAATTTGTTACTATTGAATTTTTATTACTTAGCATGATTATTGTTAATGTATCAAAGTTTTAAAGTCATATTAGTGACTCAGTTGTAAGCGGAATGGTAAATGTTCTTGTATTTACATTCTTTTGGAAGGAGAAATCCGACGAAACAAAGGTCGGAATGTTTTGCAGATTAAAACGTCCCGCGGGCGTGATCCATCGCGGCGAGAGAGGTGTTGATTAAAATATCCGACGACTGCGACGCGACGCGACGCGACCGACGGTGAGAGTGACAACATCAGATCTTTTCCTACCACTGCATGGAAATAATCACATTGCCACACCTGTAACCCCTATGCAAAACAGTTCATTTCCGGTTTCCGTTCCTTTCCCGCTCTAGAGCGGCAATGTTCTTTACCGCACGCTGTCGCTATATCAAACAACAATTTCAAGTCAGCTGTTATACAAACCATGCCACAGCTGTTGTTCATTGTTTTCGCTTAGTAATTGCTTCCTTTTTAGTTTGAGGTTATGTTTGATAGTTAACAGTGTGTTCCAACAGAAACAAATAAAAAATAATCTAAATGACATTTTGTATACAATAAAACATGTAGGCCTAGTCTGTAGCGATTGTTGGTAGGAAAAATCACGAGCGAAAATAGTCATTGTCGCTCTCGAATTAATCGTTTGGCCGCACTCAGCTGACGCTTCGTGCTGCCATCTAAAATTCTCGAGTGGCAATGACGTACTTTACGCTCTTATTACACAAATAGCTATTGTTGACACCGCGGCGATCATCCCCTCAAACATAGGCTTACCACCCAACAACACGCTTTGTACTATTTACCAAGTACTATTTGTAATCTATCTAGTGTAGGCCTACCTGGTGCTTGAATATTAACTGTTCATCCATGCGCGTACATGTAATAAATTCTAAACAATATGATTTTACTTTAATTCTTAGGAGTGGTAAAGTTAACTGTTTGTAATGTCGTTCAGTCTTTATTCATTGGAGCTTATTCTTAGACCTATTACTGCAAGTGACTTAAAATAGGGGTTTATATATTATATAATTGTAATAAAAAATGTTAGTCTATGATACTTTCAATATTATTTAAACCTTATTTTCCTATGTCTAATGTTTTTTTTTTTTTTTCTGTTCTGACGGATCACAAAAAATATATTAATTTGCAAAAAACACATTGGTAATGCTGTATTGCTATCATTAAACATACTGGAAAATAAATACTAAGATGGTTTTTATAATTGGAAAATTTTCTTTAACAATGTTAAAGTTATAATAAGACAAACGACTGTTTTTTTTTTTCATAAAAAAAAACGAATAAAAAGCGTACTCTTTCATATGTGTGAAGGAAAGGACGCTCAGAGAAGTAAACGCTATAACATGTTACAACGTTGAGAAAATTGTTTTTTTGAAACTTTAAAAAGTTAACATTGGGTTTATATAGGTTGTCATGTTGGCAACGGAAAAAGATTAAATGTAGCCTAATCAAAGTTTGTATATCGCCGGGAAAACTAAAATAGGTTCGTAAAGCATGTGCTTTAAAGAGACAACTTTTGGGCTGGTCACCCAATTATAGTCCAGATAACCTGGTTTTTCTTTTCTTTTTTTTAACATATCAACAAAAAACATATCAATCAATCAAATAACGGGTTATTGACAAACACGAAAAAAACAAATACATTACCGTTGCCCTCTGCAACAAGGTTAACATTTATTTCTATGAGTTGGGAAGAGAAGCATGGGGGTTATCGGGAGAGGAGAGGGGAGGGGAGGGGAGCCCAGCTGATTAACAATAAACAGCTACATGGCCAGTAAACGGTCCGCTATTGTTTTTATCGATTAGCTCAGCTCTTTCATTATGTATAACTTAACTAGTTTCTTTCTATTGAATTTGTTCGTTTGATTGTTAATTGTTCTCTTTTTCAGCTAACGTTGAACGTTTTGCCTCCACATTATTAGTGCTATTGTGCACGTTTGACGTGTTATTATTGTTTTTTTAACTATGAATTAATTATTCCACCTTTTGTAAGTCATCATTGTTTGTTCCACTCTGTGAAGCTGCAGTGTGTTTGAATTTGATAATTTTGCTATTTCTTCCATGATAATAATTTGTAGTTCAAATATTTATGTATTTTGTGAAACACTAATAAGCGTGTAATTTCTGTTCCAGGTATACTTTTTCACTCGTATTGTCGTAAGTATTTTGCATATATCAATCATAATCGGTGAAATATTATGTGCCCTTTTTAATGTTAAACAATCATTTTAATTATTTTAGAACTTAATTTTTATGTTAAGTTCTGCCTTCTTAGCGCACATTCATATCTAGGAATAGCCCTTTATGTCTGCACGAAAGGGCATGCTTTTGGTTCATGAAGAGAAACACGTTTAAGTAGCCTAAATATTAACCTTAAGTTAGCAAACCAGGAAACTGTAGTTAAATTATCGTCCGACCAATGGCGATGGCCATCAGCAGGGGAAGGTTAAACTCATTTAAAATTTAGTTTTCATAACAAGATAGAAATCTCATTAGGTATCAAAATCTAAATAGCTATCAAAATCTCAATAGGTATCAAAATCTCAATATTGGGCAAAAATAAATACTTTCTTACTTTTTATTTCTAACCAAGATTATTTAACCAAAGTAGTTTGTTTATTGTGACCGATTTTCACTGTTAACTAAATAATGTTTTGCAATTATTGTATATTTATAGCTAATTGTAAAATAACCCAAATTAAATCGACAACCAGTGCACCACGCTCTATCGCCTGGCGCCGCGTTTGGTAGTTTGCTTGTGTTAGGTGTGCAGTATAATCGCACAGGATCACAGAGGACATAATCAGTTAATGGGTCAGTATTGTTATAATCGACCGACGCGAGGGCGTCGGTGTTAGTTTAGTCCAACGCCGCACATACACTCACTCGGATTTGCATTTAACATTTAATCGCTACTCAAATATATATAGGCTAGGCCTACTGATAAAAGCATATTATTGACAGAGTTCCAACTCTTGCGTCGGGTGATTATTTGTAAAGTAGGCTACCTGAATTTTTCAGGGGATCGTCTGTCTGTTCATTGCAGCGGGACAAGTACGTTTTCACTATTTAAGCTACTGTTTAAAGTATAGATTTAAAAATTATTTTGTATAATCGAAATACACATGTTACTAACAATACTATTGGGGTTTGCTTTCCAATTACGTCAATGTTTTTAACTAACCAAACTTAATTCAATTTTTCTGAAATCTGCAAAAATACTTAATTTTTGTAATAAATGTGAAAAAGTTCAATTAAATCTTTAAAATTATTAATTTTTTTACAGTGTTCGAAATTGGTAAAAATGTCTAAGTTATAGGAAAGTGCACACTAAAAAGTAAAAACTTTGCTCAACTGTTTGTTTTGGCTAACAAGAAATATAAGTTTGGATGTTGGGCACTAGGTTTTTCCTTAAGCGCAAAGCACGATGTTAGACTTATCTAGTCGCAGCACTATGCGCTTTCCGTGTCCTATCTACCACTCATGAAACCTGGATCACCTGGAACCATGCCGGAGACTGTGATAGGCTCTTTTGCAAATAAATGTCATCTATGGTGTTCACGAGAATTATGGGTCGTATGATGAAGGCCCAGTACTTTAAACGAGCTATGAAAATGAGATACTGCACAGGGTTTTAAACTTTGTTATGAACAATTTAATTAAATCTGACTTTACCTATATGCATAATATTTTAAATCATAACCAGTTCTCATAAAAGAAATGTTAAGATTTCGCTTTCTTAATCTTCATTTACAGACAAATTTACTGTGATAAAATTGAGTAAGGTGAAACTAAACTTCACTGCGTTACTCAAATCAAAGTTACCTTGGCAGTTTTTATACTAAGGTTCATAACAATTCAATGTTCTGTGCCTCTCAGCATGTACCATTATCAATATCACCAATAAAATCATACTTTTAAAGATCGTTTGTATTTTATATCTCAGCATCGAGCATTTTCTCGGCGAACTTTTTAAGTTTTATAAAAAAAACGTCGTTCGCTTTGTTCACCCAAGCAAAAGGATGTTGCACTCAGGTATAAATTTTTGAACCACAGATTAAAGTAAAGTATTAAGTGAATAATTAGCCGATTTTGGATCGATTTAGTATCTACAAAAAAAATCTCCAAAAGGATTAACATGGGAATTTTGAAGGTGTGTAAGACGAAACACGGGTTTTTCCCAAGAGGCCACCTACAATGATGGTCGTAGCGGTTGTGGGCAGCAGAGCGTTCTGGAGGATCCCTGTGATCCTCCCCGCGGTGGAGGCAATCACCTCCGTCCCCCGGAAGTGGAAGACACCGGAACTGCCGGCGCTGCAACAATGCTGCCCTACACGCCAACCTCTAGCGTTGTTTCTGTCGACGCCGCGCCGCGGTACGCATATCCACCAACACCGCATTCTGTTTTCCGCAGGGGTTTTCGTGACCACCAAGCCGGTGATGACAAAACGTTGTTTTTAATTTCCTATAATTATTTTACCGCTACAAAACTTAAAGATTTTTTATTTCACTAAACGTGTACGACTTATTCGGTTTTTTGGGCTTCAATCATTTTTACTTTATACTGTTGAATTTCGTTACAATGAAATATTGACATATTTTCGTTACTTTTTGGCTTATCAAACAATCATATTAAGAACTTTACAAAAAACACTTTTAAAATTGTGAAAAATATATTCAAGAGTATTTGCATAAAAACTATTTCAGGACAAAGTTGCATTGAATTTAATCCAGAAAAGTTATTTTAAGAGTACTTGTTTGTTTACTATAATATGCGGCCCTACAGTATTTTTCTTTGCATTTCTGAGACTCTAAATGACAATCTACTTAGTTTCTTTTCTAAGTGTTAAAAACAACTTTATAAAGGTTTTAGCATCGCCGACGGTTTAGACAGGAGGTGCCAAGCGAGACGCGCCGCAGCAGTTCCGAGTTCCCACCCTAATGATGATGACTTCGGGGCTCCGTTTCCGGATAAAATTGCACCTGATTGTTTACCTAATGTGAGAAACACCTGAGATTTGGGTCGCTCGGATTTGGTGAGAATTTTAATCAATCCCCGTCCATCCCTTGCAATTCACAAATAATTAGAACGTTTTGCGGCTTGTATCACTGTGGAATATCAACGGAAATATTTCTGGCGATAACATTTCCCACGTTGTTACATGTGAAACGCATAAATCGTGTTGCACATTTCAATAATTATAACTTAGTTGTAGGAAAGCGGAAATGGAAATGTGAGAATTGTAATTTGGTGCTTATTAAATTAGAAAATCTATTTCAATTACGACTCATCAAATCTTAATTAGTTTTCACAGTACGATTGACCAGGGAAAGTTTTTTATATACTCCAGTTACATATAACTAAAAATGTTTAACTACACCTATAGGCTATGTTCGTATGAGCAATGTAGAGATATTGGTTAGGTAAAAAAAATAATAACTTATATTTTGTTTTCGAGTCTGGATTGCAATAGAAGATAAACTGTCACTAAACCTAAAATTCAGTGGTACACTGAGCAGTAAAAATGATTAATACCAAATCGAAAAAAATCATTAGAAAAATATTTCTTCATGTTTAATGGGAAAGTAATCAACCACTTCACCGTTTTCCCCACTAATTAACATTTTATTCATGGTTTCGTGACCCAACGCATAAAAATACGCAGTTTCCACCGATTTCTCGCCCCTCCTCGGCGATATAATTTGAATATCAAGCGACACTTTTCAGCTTTATCAGAATGTCTAAATTATAGTATATTACTGTTTACGATCCGACGGACGGCCGGTTGTGCGTGAGATATGAGGGTTGGTGGTGGTGAGGGGTGGTGAGGGGCGGTCGCGTGACGGCGGGCCGGGGGCGGTGCACAGCACGTGTCGGCGACAGGTACACGTGCCGCAGACCCGCATTGTGGTACACGACCTGTAACCTTCAATACAACCACGGAGATGACCGACCGTCCATCCAGGGTGGAACGGCAGATAGAATATGAACTAGAAACATGGTAATGTTTTCTGGAAAATCGAATGGTATGGAGAAGTCACACGATTAAAGTTAAAATTTCTAGGTGATAGAGGGTGTAGTGAAACCATCAATAAGATTAATATGTCCTGTTGGGGTAAAACAGGGTTGTATGTTAAATTTGTCTACCCTGTAACCTTATGAATGTTAACTACAGTCCTTTCTTATGTGTCTCTTGCTCGGTCGTCCTACACGTGGCATCCTACGCATCCACGGTAAACACTCCACACTTGTGGACACACCACGCGCCGAGCCATCCCTGGGCGTGGACAAACACACTACTGTACCGCCGCACCGCGCCGACCATTCAACGGTGGCACCAACCGGAGCCTGCAGTAGGTGCTCGGCAAATACAACGGTCTGTGTGTACCCAAGTGGCCGCTTGTTGAGAGCACCTTCCGCTGAGTTTGTCATCGTGGAACTCGTGTATGTTAGTTCCATTATTATTATTTTCATTTAATGAGCGTCCGAGGTGTTCCAACTCCAAAAATGCTGGAGATTCTGGTAGTGAAACCTTATGACGCTTCGGCTCGTCAGGTCGACACGTGTCGGTGGCTGTCTTGTCGGCCGCTCAAGACAGATGCCATCCTGATAGCGGCTGACGGGACGGGATGCTCGTAGTTTGCCTGTGGAGATGTAGAGGATGGAGATGTAGATGTTGATAGCGCAGTGCCGCCGTGTCGCAACAGCACACTGGTCACTGTCGGACGTGGACTGTGTACATGCGGAATACCCGCGGCCGTGACCGCACTGGGAAACAACCAACAACCACCGGCACCGGCGACCGGCGACCGCAGTTGACGATGCTCTCAAGTAGACCCCAGCTGTAAACATTTTTCTCTGCAGGGTAGACGGCAATCACGAGTTTGTCTTATATTTTGTAGCTTCACTACACAATTTTAAATCATATGAGTTTTGCATTGCAACTTATACAGTTTAAACTTCTTACTTATTACTTTTATACGTATTTTTATGCCTATTTATTATATACTGTTCTTGTCTTGTATACTTAGCCTATAGTTAGTAACTGAATAGGTCCACAGTTTATAATATATTATTCCAACCAAATTTTTAGTCTTCGACTTGATTCGTAATAGAACTAAAAATATTTATTGTTTAATCACAAATGGTGTTTTTATTCATACAAAATAAAATCTTCGATTTTTTATTATTTTTAATAGTTTAACTTTTTACGGATGTAAATTTTTTGCGTGATTGGCAAAGCATATTAAAATTGTAAAGTTATTTAATGGCCACTATAGGTTATCATAAACCATCTAAAACAATCACTTCCAGACTTGGGTTTAAGGTACATTACCTGTTTATAGTGTTTTAGTGTTTATAAACTTAGTTTATAAACAAGTGTAAAAAAAGTATAAAAAAATAATTATCAAATTTAACTAAAAAATCTTTTGAGGTTAGCTCTAAAAATTACAAAAATTTAATCATTTCAATTTTACTTCCACTGTGGTTATATTAAAATAGGTATTCCTTCTTTCTCTGTCCGAGTTGATGAATGCAGTCCCCCGTACAACAATGCCGGACACCGGCAACAATGTGTCCACTTTTCTCACCCAATACAACAACTCCGCCACCTCCGCCTGTCCTCTTTAATTAGTGTGAGTGAGTCTCTCGGTCGCTTCGCTCTCGTCTATTGACACGCGTCTAATTGTTCACTCCCCTCGCTACAAGCGTGACTCCCCTCCCCCCTCCACCGTCGCAGTCCCCTCCCTCTCCCCACAATGCCGTTCAAGCCACGCGAACGATATGCCAGTTGTTCTCGGGTTATCAACGTGTGCCCGGCCGGTACCGTGTACGGTGTACGGTGTATGGTGTAGTGTGTACTGAGCGTGCGCGCTTCATGCGTCTACGTTGTCACTTTGTGTACCGTGTGCTTCCAGTGCTGTGCCAATCAGGTTATTTCCGTGTGGATGTCCTCTACAGTGCGTTGTAATCACTCGCTGCTGTGGTGACCGTCGAAACTAATATTCCACTCAGTTATTTCGTCTTGTTTATCAACTGATTATTCCCATCAAGAAGTATTGCTTTAATCACAATTTTAACCTAAATAACTTTTCGCTGTAATCTACGATGTGTGACAAAGCTAGATTCGAAGTCACAAGTACTATTTCTCGTCTTATAAAAACCATCTGTTGAGATTATACTATTTAAATATTTTTGTTCTTTACACGGTAATAATCATATTATATTTGATATGTTTTAGAAAACTGTTTGCTTGAACACAAATAGTATCTGAAGGACTATTTTCATAAAAAGTTTGAAATATCGTAACTGAATTTTTTCGCAGCTATTTGCTTTAATTATACAGTGGTAAGCCTAATTCAGCAGTCTAGTTTGTGTATCGCAACACCGTCTTCAAATTTTATCAAGTTTGGTCTCTCCATACCGCACTTTAGACGACGACGCCGAGATGAGGAGTAGTATAGTAACCTCCAACCAGAAGAAATCCGTGTCCAATCTGTGGCATTCCTTGCGGCCAGGATGTTGACTTGTCACATCGGCTGCGCTGCGCCGACCCGCAACGCCGCCGCGCCGTCTGTACAAGCGCTACTACGCGACGCTGCATCAGCCACCACTGCTCATTGGAGCATGGGCTAAACATAATTTGCATACTTTTCCATTGCATTAAACGTGTACGTGAAATATGACAAATGCACTTTTACGCATATTGAATGACAGAACTCATGTATTTATCGCAATAGGCTAAGTATTAACTGTAGTTACGCGTGATAATCACAAGATATGAACTGCAACCATACTGTCCCTAGTTTTGGATGAACGTATAGTGGATTTCATATACTGTAATAATCTTACGTGGGGTGTATTTCTTGTACTTAACGTACATGGGGAAATGGCAATACTGTACCACTGATAAGATTAGACTACTATTGATTGCATAATAATATTAGCGCGCGCTATTTTTGGTGACTTTATAGACAGCACTCTCAAATTAAATTGTTTTTCATTGTTGTGGAAAGTGACGTTGGCGATAATAACCATTTGAAAAACGTTAGGATCTTAGGTATCTTCAATGACTAAAACGGATTGTGTTTTAGGTTGGACTGCGGTTCAGAGGTCACAAATTTGATCCCCGGGATCCGGGATGCTCTTTGTCGTAAGGTTTAGAACAGATTTCCCTGAAAGCGTTTTTTAGTAAGCTACATTCAAAAACATATTTCTAGTTTTTAAAAATACCGTCCAGTCTTTTTACAGCACAACGATGAGAAGTTGCCTCAAGTTGAACCTTTCTTAAATCTGACTCTTATCTTCTAGAACACGAAGAATCTTGAAAGGAAACCAAAATGTTACAAATGAGTTGTTCTGTTTCAAATATTGTCTCTGAGCGGCTGTTCCCCGGTTGAATGGGCAGGGCTGGGTCGGTTATCGCGGGTGGGCGGCGGGACCGGGACCGCATGCCTAGCCGGTGGGAGCGGCGGCGTATCAGGGGTTGACCTTGACCTTGACCTTGACCCTCCACGTGTCCAGGGGCGACAGTCAGCCAATCGCAGCCAATCACTGATAAGCCCACGCACCAGGTCACCGACCATCGAACGCCGCCGCCGCGCCGCCGCCGCGGTCGACTATATGAGAAACGGCGTCGTTAACCTATGCGAGCAATGTCTATCGTCGTTTAATAATTTCATTCCCTCATAGGATAGTTTATGGCTTATAGGAGTTAATGGGCAGTTATTTCAATTATAATGACCTTCAATAAACCGGTCAATCTGACTACGTCCAAGATGGCCGAAGGTTCCAGGGTAAAAAGTGTGTTAGACATCAGAATACTTGTTGAAGGGTTTTGAGGATCTCTAGTATTAAAAATTAAATTACTTCAAGTATATTCTTACAGATTCAATCATACCATAGCTATTTATATTACATTTGGACCAAATTTTTAATCTGTTGAGAGACAAGCGAACATTTGTCTGATGTAGGCCTAATAAAAGTTAATCGTGTCTTCGTACAGTCTAAGATTGATCTCAATTAAGTGGCAAAGAATACTTTACACTTTTTCATGTTCGTCATCGATTCCTTGCATTAAACTGTAAAACTAGTGAAAGAAAAAATTGTGTAGGAGAATTAAATTCTAATGAAACGGATAACTGAAACTGAAACTGAAAAATAAGATACGGTAACGATTATTTCCATATCGGTCATGTCACCTATAAATATTTTAAAGCTAAAGAGCTCATGCGTTTAGTGTTACCGTAGGAATAAAAAATAAAATAAATGTAGGCCTACTATTTTTTGTCTCATAATTTCAACTTTCGCCATGTCAAAAAATTTTATTTTAACTGATGTCGTTTAATAATCGTCCACAGTTTTCCTTAAGACTGTCATATTTATTAGTTTCAATAAAAGTTTATGGAAGGTGATAAAAGACAAATAAATTTTAAGTTCAATCCCAAGAATGATCGGTATTAAACAGACCAATAAATTAAATTGGAAAGGAATGGACAAATATCGGATCAATTAAGTAAAGAGCAATCTTCCCAGACAATAATATTGCGCTCGGTTATTGAGAGACCAATACTTGTTAAGCTTCAGGTGATCTTTTCTTCTCAAACTTATAGGTTTTATCATTATTGTGATTGTATTGTCTCGTGTCAAGTGTGTTCTTAGACGATCGACCATTCATTTATTGTTTAATATTTTACTGTTTTTTATTCAAACCTTAAATTACATTTCTTGGTAAAAAAAAACCTAACTTGTACCTTGAAACACAATTTACCGTATAGGTAATGATTTTTTAGCCTTGCTCATGATCGCATCAGGACAGGGTTATAAATTTCGAAGACTTTCCTTCTTGAATTTATCATGGGATCTTAGCAAACTTTTAAGTAACAAGTTTAGGATTCTCGTTATTGTCGACTCACAAGGTTTAAAAGTTCAAGTTTTTAAAGTTGCGAGATAATGTCGATGAAATACTTGCGATGTCGCACTCACGCTACATTGCTATCTTAATTGTAGGGTAGGCCTGCAGTGTGCTTTGTATCGATGCTTCGGACCTAAAAACCTATTTGGTTCTAGCTTCTAAAAGTTCTTCGTTATTCTTGTATAATATTTACTGTGATATTTAGTTTTAAGAACAATTTCAAGCGGACATGAAGTCATACTCTATAGAAATAAAAAAAATAAAAAAAACACGAGTGTTTCAGATGTGACGAAATTAGTAGAGTGTTTTTAGTAAAAGGTGGAATTTTTCAGTACTACGATTCATTGGAGCAGTTTCATTTGTACAAAGTAGGCCCAGTCCTAATGAACAAAAAGCAAATAACAGATGGTACACATTAAATGCAATTTTTCTATTTAAAATTACCGATTTAATTATTGTTCTTTAAAATCCATGGGTGATTCAGGACTGCAATAAAAAAGCTTAAGGTTTAGAACGCCATGTACCAATTTAATTAATTATGGTAGCATAATATTCGCAGTGCGTTGATGCAATATTTTAACCCCAATTTAAACTTAGGTCGTGAGAAAAAATTTGAGGAAGACCGTGGAGAAAAACATCTCTGATCACTTTATAGTCGCCGAGGCTAAGCGACCAAGGAGTATGTTGATGAATGAGTGTAGAATGAGTATGGGGCCTTGTGCGTCCTGTCATCACATGACGGCCGTGGCCGGCGTGTGTATTGTATTGTATTGTATCGCATTGTATTGACATTGGGCGACTCATTTCCTGATGTCGTGGGGCAGCGTAATGGCGCTATTGATGGGGGGTATAACGACGAGCGGTCGCCGCCGCGAACGCGATACCGACATTACCGTATCAGAGAGAGAACTACCCCTAACTGTTGGTCCCCACCCCGCCTGCATGGGGAGAGTGCGGCGACTGAGACGCCCCAGAAACACTTCTTTACTTGATTGGTTTTGTAAAATATTTACACAATACTCATATACAAAGTGAAGCGGTTTTTTTTCTAACAAAACTACTCCTTTATTTGTGATGTGCTCCAGGAAAAGGGACCTTATGATACATGAGACACATTTTGATTTTTTCACATTTTGTTGTAGAGTTTTTTATGCTGAATCCAATGGTATTTTTGAAAAAATTCTATCTTGATATTTGACAAAGTTATGAAAGTTTGAAATATAAATTTTAAAAGCGTTAGTTTTCGGTAAATCGCGTTTAAAGTTAAACAAAGTTTAACCTAATGAAACATGCATTATTAATTACTGTTTTGCTACGTATTTGGTATCAAAATGTTGCAAATTTTCTTTGCAACAAAAAAAATAGGAGAACACATATTATTGAAACACTTTCTTTCATTTTATGGCAAATGAATGACTAAGGGTAATGAAAAAATTCAAATATTTTGAAAAAAAGTTTAATAGTTTTCAAATTTACATTTTTAACATAACAATGTTCTGTATTATTAAATTTTAAAAAGCTGTTATGGTGATATTGGTATTCTTATTTAAAAAAAAGTGTACATAAGGTAAAAAACTTTACTTCTTTTTCTTCTTCGAAGTTCCGGGTTCTTGGGCTGCTTTAGTGAAGTAGGAAAAAAAATTTCCCTCCAAACAGAGTGAAATCATAGATTAAGCATACGTATGCTTAATCTATGGTGAAATATGATATTATTACTCAAAAGTCATAATTATTCCCTCCAAGAAAATACAACAGTGTATGAAATGTAAAAGGGACCTTAACTTACATCCATGCTATTCAAATGGAGTAAGTTAAGGTCCCTTTTGTTAACTGTGCAAGGGTCCAGGAAAACTGATATTTAATTGTTTTACAACTAAATAACTAAATTAAAAATAGGTTTTCTATGTGGAGAAACATATTTACTACTAATTTCAATAAAAACCTGAAAATCGATATTTTTGACCTTATTTCACAAAATGAGCTGTACTGAAAATTTTGGTCGTGTATCATAAGGTCCCTTTTCCTGGAGCACATCACATTTATTGAAAAATTAATTTAAGGTTTAAGATGTCAGTAAATTCCCGTCAGTTTGTAGTTTTGCAATACGACATTTTTTTATTCCAATTCCGAAATGCACGCTGGGAACCCCTAAAATTTATGGGTTCCCTTAAAATTTACATTGGCCATGGCTTAATGTTTATTGAATTGCAAACTAAAACCTCTCTTTATAGTAGGGCCTACGGTAAAACATAGTAGGCTAAACCAAACCACAAAAAGTCACCCCAGTCTTATTATTGCGCATTGCGCTGCACAGGTACAGGTAGATTTATAAGTTGTTTGATGGGTTTTATAGTCGCGGGTGTGAATTGATTACTATCTTACCAATCAAGGACTATCTAATAAATTGTTACTTGTTGAAATAGCTTAACCTCTAAATATAATTCTAAATTTGTTGTTTTACATACGAGAATGATATGTGTTTACAACATGCAGGTAGTTACGTTAACATGCAATTTATTTGCTGTTTTTCGTAAACATTTTACAGCCTTTTGTGGTAAATACTTGACAAATTTACTTCTAAAGATTTTAATAAAACTTATTTTAAACCATTATAAGTACCAGGTTATACAGTACTGTACTTGTAATTCTAAATTAATTAGTATTCATTACTGCCTATTGGTTTGTAAAAGTATACCTTCTACAGTTTAACAAATGTATCATAATTCTCCTCAGCGATAAATTGCATTCATTGAGTTATTCTTCAACAACTAAAACCGACCTGTAAAAACATACCTCGTAAGCACATACCGTCCATATAAAAATGATCTCGTAAACATTGGCGAACAGCCGGTCGGCGTGGCTATGGTAAAGGCCGTGCTACACGTTAGCGTTATCTGGCGCTGTACAGAGCCTGCCAGCTGTTTGCTGAAGAGCATAGCTGCTAATTGTTGCCAGTAAACTGTGCAATCTGATAGCCGCCCGCCACAACACCCCGCCACCGCGCCCACGTCACCGGCTCTCGTAACCCACAAGATTATATATTAGGAAATAAGCAAAGTAGACGAGCAAACGTGGACTTAAATCACTTTGATTTTGAGTTTTAATTCTTAATAGGTGGTCAGTGATATAGATTTAATATTTTCGTTGAAGTGTAGCAGAGAGTTAAGTCAAGTTAAGGATTTGCAAATAAACGGGATACCTACCTAACAAAGTTACATAATATTATATCTAACTCCTATTAAATCATTTAGAATACAATGTTATTATAGATGTTTTCCTAGTCCTACTAAAACATACGCAAGCTAAGATCATAATTTTAGTAGTTGTGTCCCTTCAAGAGCATCACATAATTATTTAAACTATTTTAAATATTTTGGCTGTGTTTCCAATCATTTTTACACTGAACACATTTTTATTTAAAACTTACCTTTGAATATAGGTTTATTATTATTTGAATTACAGTACTGTGCTCATTATTATAAAAAAGTGTAGATTGTATATAAGTTCCTGTAGTGAACTTTAGGTATACCGGTACTAAATTATACCATTACAAATTCGTTAATATTTTAACATCTAACTGTAAATTATTTAATTACCTGTGTTTTTATATATCTCTGCCATCAGAACCTGACAAGATGTCATGTATATTTAGATTATAAGTGTTATTTTTATTTTCTTTTGATATTTTTCGGAAATAAAGGTATATTGTATTCTAAATGCCTTACGTGGTAAATAACAACGTATTGAACGTTGTTTCCTATTTATCGCGTTTTAGAGTAACCTGATATTTCCTATGATTGAAAGCCGCTTTCAGATATGAAACCTTAGAAACATACATAACAATAGTGTGGTCGCGGCACGGGGCGGATGCCGACGGATGCGCGTGTCAGTGTCGGTGTCATCCGGTTGATCTCCGGCAGTGGCCGTGAGGCTTCGCCGCGTGATCCAGATCTGATCCGGGGCAGATCGGCCACCCACGCCACACCCAGTCCCGGTGTGGCCGCTGGGGCGAGGGATACGAGCTCACTCGAGTGGGACCTGAGGTTAAACCGCAGTCAAGTCATTGATAATAACATCATTTTATTTTCGATGGTTGTCACTTTCGTACGAACTAAACCTTGTTCTTGCTGGAAATAATCATAGCCCGGAAAGTTGATCGGCGTTACCATAGCCGTAATCAAGCATGCTAGCAATCTATGCCTCGCTTTTAGTGTGGACAACTGTCAGATCTATTCGAGATCGGCGGGTTTTTCCGTCATCATTTTTTATGTAATTTCTCACATAGCTAAAGAAATTTTTTACTTTCTAACTTACTTTCCGTACTGCCGTTAAAGTCTATATATGCCGCCCAACAATCAGCTTCTACCGATTGTTTACATTTGCAAGTATTAATTTATACCGTACGTTAAGTTATCTTTAAACAATTTATCCAAACCTAATCGGCAACAACACCCAATGGAAGCTTTACTTTATTCAAAAGTATCAACTTCTGATTTTGGAATGAATTTATTGTTTATTATTCTGATATACTTTCCAAATATAATAACACATTGTTTTCGGAATGTCTTTTTGAGAAAGTCTTTATCGATTTATTTCAACTCGAGCTCCTTGAAAATGAATTTGAACTGAGCAAAATGAAACTTTACCAATTTATCTTGAGATTTCACCGTTCACTTCCCCGCCAGACCGGGGACTGCTGCATGTGGTGGTCGTGATGGTGCATGGAGGTCGGCTGTTTAATGAGGTGTCACTGGAGGATTGATTTAATATCACCTCGGTTTAGCCTATACCCTCTAGCGGTGCCATTCAAGTATATTGTATATTATCTCAACCATTTTTCCTTTTAAGAAAGGGTTTTAGTTTATACATTATAAAGCATTTTATATTAATAGTTTTTATGTCCATTTTTTCATACATGCTAAACAACAATATGCCGATCCACTTATTAAAATGTTTTAAATATATCGTCGAAGAACTAAAGTAGGCCTAAACGCTGAAACGAGGAAATGTGGGCAATTTTTTAAGAACGCTTTTATTTTCCTTATGACTAAGATAAAAATAAGTTAGTTTTTAAGTTTGATCAATTCGGATCTAA
Organism: Neoaliturus tenellus; assembly: GCA_030545055.2. Taxonomy (NCBI): domain Eukaryota; kingdom Metazoa; phylum Arthropoda; class Insecta; order Hemiptera; family Cicadellidae; genus Neoaliturus; species Neoaliturus tenellus. Next base: position 163,527,558 of record CM061532.1, on the reverse strand, counting down.
TTGAAATAGCCAAACATTTTTTTAACCTTTGTTCACCATATTTTACTGTAATAAGTAACTATTTTATGTTTAATAAAAATGTACTATTCATTCGACACCAGTTGTTATCCAATGAAACAAATTTTAATTTCAGTTTCAATCCACCCCTCATAAGATAGGCCTAGCTACTAAAATGCAATAATTAGACAGTGGCATTCTGTTTAATATTTTTCTTTGGATCTATTTTCTTTTTTTCAGTCAGCGTAATTTTTGTTTAAGAGCCTTGTCAAAGTAAAAATGTTTAAAGGCTTTGATTAAAAATATATTTGTACAGGAAATTTTCAAACGCATTCTCATCCGGCCGATACGACATCTGTAACAGGCTCTCCGCAGTTCACAAGAGGGTCCAGATTTGGAACAATCCGAGCGTTTCATATAAGCGGGGAACTTACGCCGGCTTCGTGCTTCTTATTCCACAAGCAAATGTATGCTAATGCAATCGTGTCTCAAAGACAATGAATTCCAATGTAGCTCCGGGCTCGTTTGGATCCTTTTCTTTTCAACTAATGTTTTAAGTACCGCACCTCCCTGTAAACGCCGTCGTTTATGGTAATCCTTTTCTATTAGGGTGCAAGTGATAGCGATGCAATGGAAATACATTGAGAAAGTGTTTAATGTTCTTTAAAAGCAAGGGTAATTAAATTTTAAAAAACATTCTTTGATGGTTTTTAAAATAAACGTTTAGGCTAAGTTAAATAACATTGTTTCTAAACATGATCCCTATATTAAAAACCACTTGACGAATAATTAATTGATATTACATCGAAAAGTTTTTGAAATGCACACTTTTAGTCGATTTCTTCGGTTGGGCTAGGACATAACAGTCTAGTCATCGTTAGTTGTAATAGGGTACGTCAGAAAATATAAGAAAAGTAACACCATCGGTGTAAATAGATAAATAAAAATCTTGGCAAATCCGGACTAAAATGTATTTCTACCAAATTTTTTTTTATAATTTCATGGTAAATGTGTATCCTTATTAACTAAATTTAATTTCGTTCATGAAATTTAGTTAGGCCTATAATAGTATAGAAATTATAATACTCTATAAAATCCAAAATCATACAAGTTTTAAAATGGAGAATGTGAAAATAGTAGAAGCAATGTTGAAAGACTTTGTCAATACTACAGGAGCGTCATTGTAAATTTATAACGATGGGGTGTTGCCCCGCGGTCCTGGGGGGATGATAAGGCGGGGGAGGGGGGGGGAGCTCGCACAAATGAAGATTTGTTACATCTGAATAAAAACATCTGACGCGAATCCCTCCTGACGGCAGGAATTAACCCTTAGAAAATATGATTAATGAGGCCCCAAAAACATAGAGTTCTTGTTCACGGAATTTTCACTCCTGCTTTTCAACCTGTCGTCTCAATTATTATAGGTTTCGTTAAAGTTGTGTATGGTTTCAATATCGTATCGTTTTTTGTTTTGCATATTATATTGATTAGCCATATAATTCATAATTTATTCCCAATATTATTTTTATTTAATTTAAAATAACAGGTAAGCCATGTAAAAGTATAGTGGTAAATATTTTCAGTACGGTAATCAATTATAGCGTATGGCCTAACAAACACTTCCTGACAAAATAAAAAAAAAATTATAATGATTATTTGTAGGCTATAAAACGGCTGTTTAACAAATAATTTTTTGCCACAACAATTAACGAAGTCAACGCCATTTGACTAAGGGTCAAATTTATGTGTAATTTTCTCTTGCTTGATTCAGATACAAAAATCTTACTTACTTTTATACTACTATATTATAGTAAAGTAGTGTGTTTTGGTTACTTCTGGCCCGGAAGTGACGTCACCGGAAGCCACGTGCCACGGCACGCAGCATCCGGTGGGCCAGAAGTGGGGACAATAGATGTTGGGGTGGAGATGGTGAGAGCGTCGGCGGTCGGTTGAGCGAAGAGTGCGCATAAAATAGAAGTTAGTTCAAAATTGAAATTCGACGGTGTTAATAAAAACTCTAATAGTTGAACGAAACTAGAAGTTAGTGTAAAACTGAAATTCAACAATCGGGGTGTTGAATTAAATTTGCGCATAAATTAAAAGTTGGTTCAAAACTGAAATTCAACGATCGGGAGTTGAACTAAATTTGCGCATAAATTAACCGGGGTTGAAGTAAAACTTCGCATAAATTAAAAATTAGTTCAAAATTGTAATTCGACGGTGTTAATAAAAACTCTAACAGTTGAACGAAAATAAAAGTCAGTTCAAACATAGCGCAGTCATAACAAGAGAGAGAGAAGGTAAATAGAAGTGTTAAGTTCCGCGGATAGAACGAGAATGAAGAATGAAACATGACGCGTCGAAATATATGCGTGACTGTAGATGTCAGATGGTGAATTAATCAATGGGGGGAGTGGAGATGGCGCTCGGTTGAACTAAAATTGCGCATAAATTAAAAGTTGGTTCAAAACTGAAATTCAACAATTGGGAGTTGAACTAAAATTGCGCATAAATTAACCGGGGTTGAAGTAAAACTTCGCATAAATTAAAAGTTAGTTCATGTTAGCTGAAGAGTGTACAAAACAATGAAACAGGAATTGTCGTGAGCGCGCTTATATAAGGAAGGGTGGGGGTAAAATATGAAAACCTGCTGAACACAGTCGATAGGTGTAACAAGTTCGAAGTTGTGGAAACGTAACATTGAACGCAAAATGTTGTGAATAACACTATCGTCAACGCTAACTTGCGAAGTTCTAGCAGAGTATAACGGGTTAAAACTTAATTTCTTCCTTACTTTTGTTAAATTAGTTTTAATCTTTGAAACAGAAGGTTTGGAATTACTTCGTAATATATGTTGTGTCCGCAAAAGTTTCAATTTTAAACATTGCGTATCCATCACAAGAAGTATATCAGACGTGTAGAAGTCAGAACAAGACAGATGAATGAGATATAACGTCGAGCACGCGAAGGTGATTCAAACAGGACGACACGTGCTAATGTAAATGAAACTCCAGGTTAGTAGCAATTAGACTTGTATAATGAAGTTGGCGAAACGTATATGTAATGAGTAGGAAGGATGCGAACAACACAAATGCGAGTTAATTAATGGTCGCGGCGTGATGAACAATCTCCTTTTATAACGGTTATCGCGTGAGAAGATCTCGGTTGAACTAAATTTGCACATAAATTAAAAGTAAGTATAAAACTGAAATTCAACTTGATAATTGGGTTACGGAAAGTATGTCAAGGTCATCCCGAGTAAGTTTTAAAAAAGCCTATCCCGCTAGCACAGGAAATAGTTCTGAGAGTTGAACTACCCGGTGATAGCGGGATAGGTAGATTTAAGTTTTGAACTTTATTCGTAAAAACAAATACAATCAATGTGCAATACCAGGAATTATACAGGTTGAATTTTTGTGATGAACTATGGAGTTGTAGAAACAAACGCCAACGACGAGAAAAAGGTAAACGCAGAGTCCCCAGATGATGTATTTGAAAAGTGTGAAGAGACGTAATATTCCGAGTTGGTTTTCCTGCTCCATTTCCAATCGTTTAATTTCCAATTTCAATTTATCCTCTTCCATTCTAGTTACAAAGGGAACTTCATCCATCATATCCATCATGATTGTATTAGTGTTTGAAATTTTAAAAGAAGTTATGTTGATAGTTTAAAAGTCGAAGACGGAATGAGGAGTGAAAGCAAGAAATGTTAATTAAATAAAAAAGTGGTGGGGGGAAAGATGAATTACAAAGAAGTGGCGGGGGATAGATTTTGCTCTTCATTATTACCGTCAGTAGTGTCAGATGGTGCAGGAGTTAGATTTAGTAAACTGTCTTCGTCTGAACTTTCAACCTTATCACAAATAGGACAATCGTATGTTATTTCCAAATTCATTTTGATAGTTGTATAATTATCTACAAGTTCTTGTAAAATATTAAAAATAGCTTGTAACTCTTCTTTAGAGTTTATTTCAAAACTAGAATTCATCCGTGCCAATGGAGAGTTGTTCATCGTTGGAGAGTTGGCGAGTAAATGAGGAACGCCGCCAAGGGAGGGGGCTTATTTAACGGCGAGCTTATGATTAAATAAAAAGCTAAGTTCTTCTTCTTCGTCTTTTAATTCAAATATCTTAGCTGTAGTAGTTGCCTCGTCCTCCTCACTCTGTGATGATGAAGATAATTCACCAGGACGTAAATATTGAACATCAATTCTGATCCATCTCATATAATATCTATCCATTATAGCGAGCAAGTTTTGAAACAATTCTTCCATTTCTCCCCTCTCAGTTATTATATGTTGAAACCTGACGAAAGGTGTTCCCATGTTGTTAGTTAGAATGTTGGAAGTGAAATAATTCAAAGGTGGATTCAATAAGATACAAAACTTAAACTAATGGTGGGGAGAAATCTAAAAGACTTATGGTGGGGGGAATCTAAAAAAAAAAAACCAATGGTGGGGGGGGAATCTCAAGGTCATCCAATTGAAGTTTTAAAAAAGAGTGTAAAACTGAAATTACACATTCGATGGTTCAACAGGATCTGAATACCAATCTGATCTGTATTTACATCTTTTTATCATATGTGTACAAAAATCATCTTGATGAGACTTGGTGCGTTGACAATAAGCTAGATCGAGAGGATGAAATTTGAAACATCTTTGAGGACAGCATGTATGAAAATATCTTGATTTGTAAAATTTGAAAGTTCGCAATTCCGGTGGCGGTAGTTGTTTTGTTTTGCACTTGCAGTAACAAGATCCGAAAAATTCACACTTAGTGCAAGCTAACCCGTCCACCATCATTGGTCCTAAATCTGTACACTGTTGTTCACAACAGTAACGAGGTTCGTACTTGTAATTTTGTTTTTCCATGTTGACGCTGCTGAGTCCAGTGAAAGAATAAGAGTGTACAGTGTTGAATAGTCAGTTTTATGTACTACAAAAAGTGGTGGGGATAATTTCAAGGTCATCCAAACGAAGTTTTAAAAAATTATACCTTACTAATGTAAGGAAAATTGATACTTAAGAAGTTTGTTTCTGTTTGTTTTCTTCAGACTTTTTCTCTCCCTCCTGTTTGTTTTCTTCAGACTTTTTCTCTCTCTCCGCTTTAGCCATAGCGATAAGTTCTTCAGTCGATAGTGGATGTACTTCAGGAAATTTTAAAATTAATTTAGCCTGATATCCTTCTCGGGTTAATATTTCTAAATCTTCTGTCATTTGTTCAACGGTGTTGTAATCTTTTCCATAGATCTTTCCATCAAGTTCAATCATCATTCTGTATAACATCTTTAAAAATAGGTGTTGACGCAGCGAGAGTTGGGAAGCGAATGATTAGTTATCCAAGTATCACACCCTTTTTATCAACTTGACATTGATCACGTGATTCCTTAGTTTTATTTGATAAAAGCTATTTAACATTGGTAGTACTTGTGGAACTTGATGTTATGTTGACCAGTTGGCGATGAAGATGTTGTAGGTTGTGTAGAAAGAAATACTTCATCATCGCAGTATTTTGTTTTAGTAAACATCCTTACATTAGTAGCACTAACATCAACAGTTAAGTGATAACCACCGGTAAGTAAAACTCGCATTTCGTTGGTTAAATCTTCAAGTTGTTCAAAACTCGTAATGGTGTTGGTATCGTAAGATGCACACTTGACCTTTAAGGACATGTTGAAGTTTTGTATTTAGTTATAGAGAGTGAGATGTGTACGGTACGAAAGGTAGTCGTAGACTGATGAATTTCACAAGTTGATTTTCACTTTTATTATCACACAAAATTGGGTCAAGGTCATCCCGTGGAATTTTTAAAAAAAGCAACATATTGCTATGTACAAAGACATAACAATATGTTGCTTCTTTTATTTTTCTTTTTTGTTTTATATCATCTTTATTGAGAAACCATTACAAACACATATATTTACAATGTTATGTACAAACTAGTTAGTAGTAGGTGTTACATGAATAGTTAGTTCAGTTGAGTTGTTTCCACTCGGTCCGTGTGAAACTAAATAGAGTGCGCCAGGTTGAATAACTCGAAGATCTTCATTTTGTAGAAGTTGTACAAACCGTTTCGGTAGGAAGATTTGAAACTTCGGTTCGTCACCAACTGTATACGGCGCCTCGCTCAATGTGCAATTAATAGCATCACCAATTGAAGTGTCCATCTTCTTGATTGTATGTATGATGTAATGTTTTTCTTCTTTTAGTTCAGAACATTTCTTCGTCGGTAAGATTGTTGATTTAGAATGAGCGTTGAATTGATCAACCAAATTTTGAAGAAAGTTCTGTGATGCCATCTTGATGTTATTGTTAATCTTCTTGTTAATAATAATGTCCGTCGGAGATGTTGTCTCTTCGGAGGTTCGAGTAATACTCATGCTGCGTCATGGTAGCGCTCTCACTTTTATTACCGACATTACCCCCACCATTCTGTTGAAGGAAATTATTTAAGCGGTAAGCATTCTTCAAAGCGCACTGTGACCTTCGATGTTTAAAACTCTTTGATGAAATACAAAGTTCATTGAAGTAGCATTGGAAATCTCTATCTATTATTGCATTTATCACTTCGTTGCTTGTAAATGATTGTATCCAATTAGCTTTTTCCAATCCTCTTGTGTAGATAGTTTTGAACTCTTTGCAGTAATGATTCATAATGTGCGGCATCATGTTATAATTAATAAAACCTTCATCCCATCTTAAGTTGTGAAAATGTTTGTACAACCATTTGTTTGTAACTTTCGCTTTAGTTGTTAGTCTATTGAATGGTAATGGAGGTTTGAATAAGTAATGATAAACTACAGATGTGTTCATATCCAAAATTACTAATTCTTTTATAATAAAATTTCCATCATTTCCTCGAAAAGCTTGAAATTCAATTATACCTTTTTTAACTTCCATTATATGTGGCGCATTAGAAAACGAAACCCGTTTGTTCATGATGAAGTCTCGTCAGCAACTGACTTGTATTACAAACACGATTGTTCTTCTTTAACTTCTTGCGCTTCTTCGTCGATATTAAAGTTGGTGTGATAGTTGTTCAATTGTCTCCACATATCCACTTCTTGAGGTATTCGATTAAAAATTGAAGTATCCACGGGACCGTATAAAATTGGAACGAAAGGTTGTCTGTCCAATGTATCGATTAGATAGTCTTTGATTATTGCACTTGAAAATATTAGTTGTTTCAAATATCTGGTGACGGGACCGGTAGTACAACTTAAAGTGTAAAATTCTTCTTTAGTCAAATGTAATTTTACATCATGTCTAGTTAAATCTCTGAAGCGAACCATTTGTCCTCCACGATGTTTCACTATATCAACTTCAATATTTGATTCCAATAAACTTAATCTTGTTCTTCTTCCAAATGTGTTGTTACTCAAATAGCATTCCAAAAGATGTAAATGTTTCATAAATGATTCCCAAGAAGTTTCAGTGAATGTAACCATTTTATTTCCATGATTTAAAATAACAATCGGTGAATAATCCAATGATTTTAAAATTCCAACTGAAATACTTTTCGTCATGCATGAAGAAATGGGGTAGAAAATCCGAAGAAATACTTCTGTTAAAATATTAGTTGTAATGTTAACTTCAACCTTTTTTCTTTTTACTTCTTTTTCAGCTTCTTCTTTTTCTTCTTCTCTCTTCTTATGTTTGTTAAACTTGAGGAACTCGTCCATTTCTCGTTCAACTTGTTTTTCTATATCTGAACTATTCTCATCCATTAGAGGTGTATTTTCTTCTCCGTTAGTAGAACTCATCTTGCGAACGATGTTTCCCATACGACGGTCGAAGATATAATGAATTTTCCACTCATGATTTTCTCGCTTTTATGTTTTTCGTCGAATCCTTGAAATTTATACACTCACATAAATGTTTGTTTTTAACTTGTGTTTCACAAACGAAATTCTAACCTCAAAAATTGAGACAGATAATTCTAACCTCAAAAATCTGCAGTCGTTGTACTAATTCTGTTTAAAGTACATTCTTCACGATTCCGGTCAGCGGTGTGTAAGTAACTATTTTATCATGTAGAATAAGACAGTATGCTGAAGTTCCATCCGCTACTGGTTCTTCAAATTCCATTTCAATTTTTATATCCACACTTGATGATTTTACCGATTCATTTTGTTTTGAACAATCTATTACAATTATCGGAGCCTTGGAATAATATTGGTCAGGTGATAATAGTGGAGTATTAGTCTTTCCATAATATGACGATTGAAATCTTGCATACATATCGTATAAAATGGAAAAACGTTTTTTGCTGAACATGACATTCAAATTGTCATACGGAAAGAATTGAGAGTTTAGGAAAACTTTACAATTCTTTATTTTACAGTTATCAAATTGACCGGCATTTGCAGTGATAACATCTTTTCGCTTAGTTTGAAAACCGAGTATTATGTACCTTGCTCGTTCCAAGTAAGTTGATGTCTTGACGGTCCATGTTTGTCGTTCGGTCTGAGGTAGTGTAGGATATTCATGGAATTCCCAACTTCGGAATGGCATCACAATATCACGGTCAGATTTTAACTTTCTCAATAATAGGATTCTATGTTCATCGGCCAATCTTACATGAGGTACTCTCCAAACAACTTTATCTAATTGTAGTTGCCATTCCAATTTATCTTCAGTAGTTGCAGGGTCTGCAAGTATCAAGTCCTTGTTAGTTGAAGATCTGAGTAATACCAATTCTTGTTTGACATTTATTATTACTCGTTTGTAATCTTCAGCGAATCCCAAAAGCAATCGTAAAGGTACATGAAAATCAAAGTGACCGTTGGAATTCGGTGTTATAGTGTCTTTATCAGGAGCAACCCATCCGGCGGTGACTATTGAATTCTTCTCATGCGGTGTTAATGATGTTAATCCTTTCAATGTTGTTGTTATACCAACCTTTTTTGTCGAATCAACTGTCACCCCTGATATCTCATATCTTATTTCATCAAAAAGATATGCCATCGGGTTATTTATAAAAGGAACTGTTGAAGCAGTTTTTCCATCCAATTTTAATACCCGTCCTTCAATGTATAAATAACTTTCACACGGTAATGTGTAAATATCTTGTTGTTGAATGGGAATCCTTATTTCATCGTTATTGTTTAATTTTGATGAAGTGTAAGGGTTGTGCGTGTGATATTCCTTCTCCCATAGTGTTTCGTCGAATGTCGGTCCTTGAGATATATCCAGGATATCCATTGTTGTTAAGTTTCAATCCAATCTTCTGTAGAAAACGAATGTTGTCCGATGTTAACTCTTCCAATGTCGAGGAGCTACTGAGCTCCCGACTCTTCCGTTGCGGTTTAAATGATAATCCCATGTCGACTTTTATGTTGCCGCTCTGATGTGTATCCGTATAGTTATCGTTTCTCCTCTAAAGTCAACACTAACACCGTCTTGATCCAATATGTTCAGTACGATGTCTGAAATGAAACTGGTGTTTAACGGTAGGTATATCAAGTTTTGTGGCTTCTCAACAATTTTAAAACCGGGAGCCACAGTTGGATAAAATGTATGTAAAATATGCTGATTCACTCCTTCTCTATACGATCCGTGTATAATATTACACGTTACATCGATACTATTGACTTTCAATATTGTAACAGTTGTATCACCTGAATGAGTAGTTCCAGGAGTTAAGATTTTCTTTTTTGTATCTGTAAATCCAAGTAAACTGCCAATGGAGTTTTCCAAGCTGACATCGATATAATATTTTGAAGTTATTTCTGCTTTTAAAGTATTATTGTTTCCTTTAACGGTGATCTTTTCTTCTCCGAGTTGTTTTTGTAGTAATTGGTTTATATCATCGATTTCATAAGCTCCAGTAGGAAATGTAATTATTTTCAATTCTGAGTATTTTCCTGAAGCATCCTTAGTTTCATAATAATGTAGTAAATTGTTCTTTCCTTCCGTAACATTGGGAATTGAGTTGTAGGTAGTTAAATCAAGTAATGCCGCTTCCCATAATCTTTCCTTGGATAGACGCAATGCTGGGAACAGCGTACTTTTCAATGTGGATGAATTTCCACTCAGTGACACTGTATACGATGACATCTTAAAGCTGACTGACACTCTTCGCTAGAAACTCCAAACATAAATGCCCACATATTTCAGTATTGTTAGGTTGTTCTCTTTTGTAATTGTAAAAAATGTTTTTGGAGTTTCGAAAATAATGTTGCAGTTCTTTCGGCGGTGGTAGATTGCCAAAACTGTCAAAGTAGTAAACGGTTTGTCCGAGCTTTTTATAGCATACCCAATGAGTGCCTGGACCATAGGTGGAATCCAAATTTACTATTCCAGTTTCATTTTCCCATATTTTAGTTGGTAATGCATCTTTCATAAAAACTCCTCGAAAAAATGGTATTTTCAAACATTTTACATAATCATTTAACTGATGATTTGTTAAGGCTTTATTTGGAATTAGCAATTGATTCTTTTTATTTAGTACACACGGTATGGTCTTAGATATAAACCTGCTCCGTTTTTTACCATTTGCCAAACAGAAGTCTTCTTTACATTTGCCTTACGAGTTCTACGATGTCCTTTTTTAATGTTTCCACCTCTTTTGGGAGCGCTTCTTTTTGCAGGTCTTCCTCTGCGACGTCTTCCAGCACCTAACTTTGCTTTCGTCTTCATGGCTGTAGTTACTGCCCAAGCCGCTGCTTTTTCTGCAATATTTGCGTCACTTGATTTTACTCTTTGCCAAGCTTTTTCCGCTAGAATTTTATCCGCTATTGATCTATTTGTTGAATCTTTATACTTTGAATATGCTATATCGTGTTCTTTGCAAGCTTGATCTAATTTATTAATTCCAGGATCTCCTCTTGCTAAACGTTTTGCCAACTTAGTTCCAGGTCCACAATATTGATAACCTCCGGGCAGATGTAATTCGTATGGTAAAGCGTCTATCGTTCGATTCACAACAGCACCAATTGGAATCCGTCTGAGCAGGGATAATGCAGCTGATGTTAAACCACGTCCTCTCTTGCCGCTGTCTTGACGACGACTGAGCGATACGGTCTTCATTATATTGTTTTATGTAACCAACGTCTTCACTCTATGAAATACTTTATGATAATGAATCCTTTTTTGTGTATTCCATACTTAAATATTCATAAGTTTTACTAGTATTTATCAATGATTTCATCTTTAATCCATTGGTTTCTCAGAGAATCTTCGATTTTATTGTGTTTCATCGATGTATTAATCAAATGATTATGCATATCAATAACTACATTACCTACAAGATTCGTTACATACTCGATATTAGTAGCATCTTTGTCATATGTAGGATTATCAAGATTTGTGATACGTTTACCATTACATGTATACACCGATGGATCCTTTTTAGAGGTCGCTATAACTTGATTAATAGTAGCAACATCATTCGGAGCTATTCCTGCTGATATGTTAGATATTCTTCTATTTTTTCCATCATATACGTTATTTATTTTATCTAAAATTATAGTTTGTTTTACAACAGCACAATCCTGATCATCTTTACCAGATTTAACTTGGGTTAATCGTTTACCTTTACATATAAAATTAACACCAGTAGCTGATAGTTGTGGTACTTGTGTTAAAATAACAGCATCATGTTCTTCCGTGCCTAAACTTATATTTGACAATCTTTTATTTTTTCCATCCCACTTGTCATTTTGTAGTTGTAGTAAGGTAAACTTTTCACTTCCTTGCATAAACTCATCACCTTTCTTTGACACCACCTGATTTTGTTTAACAAAAGCGGATGTTCCTTTCTTCAAGCTTTCATTCATTTGTCTCACGGTAGCAGCATCCGATGGAGTTGAACCATCTTTCAGATTGGACAACACTTTTCCATGACAATCAATAACAGCACCATTATATAAAATACAATTATCTTTAATGTATTTTATATTAACACCATCACTTTCTTCTTTAGGATATCCAATATCGTTTATAGTATATTTATAGAAGGAAAATCCATCTTTTTTCTTTTCTGGTATTACAGAGTGCAAATAACGCTTATTGATTGTATCTGTATCCTCGGTTGGATCTGCCACATTAGTTATTTTATAGTTTAAAGCATTGTACCTTTTTCCACTTTTAGTCTTTTCCAACAGTAAAGCGTATTCCATCGCAGATAGAAAATAACCTTTATTAACAACATCTCCATTGTTGACTGGTTTTGCAACATTAATAACCCTGTGAGATTTTGCATCATACAGTTGGTTGTTGTCGAGTTTTAAACTTGTAGATGTTTCCTCCTTTACTGTTTTTAAATTTGTTGCATCTCCATCTTCTTCTGGATCCTTAACAAACTTTAAACGTTTATTATTTATGTTATAGTCACCTTCGGGTGTTTGCGGTAATCCACTTCTTTTTCTGTTTTCTCCAACTTGCACTCCTAACGCGGAGTATCGTCCGAACTTGTCGACGCTCATGTTAGAACTGACACATTATACGCCTGCAACTCTTATATATCCGCGGACAATTATACGATTATGCCGCGATTCCTGAGTTCGTCAATCAGAGCTACCCATTCATTACTTAAACCTGTATGACCGGCTTCCATGGCTTCATGCAATAGTCTCATTCTATCAACCAATTTATTGATGTCGTTGTAGTAAATCACATTCGTATTGTATAGATTTTTCATCAATCCTTTGCCAGATGTTGAAGTATCTCCTTTACTCTTTTTACCATGTTGTTCAAGAAGTGATAAATCCATAAGTGATAAAGATTTTCTTTTCAGTGGTTGTCTCACCGCTGGTGCAGTACGTAATGTTGGCAATTTTCGTGGAGGAAACAACTTTTTTATAACAATGTTATATTTTGTTGCACGTGAACGATTAATCATTGCATCCTTTAAGTAGTTTCTTTTATGAGCGTTAGTATTTTGTAGAATTTCCTTAAAAACACTTAAATCTTTGGATGAATATCTTAGTGGTATGTTTTTAAAAATTAATTCATAAAGTCCTTTTGTTCCTTTATATTTATGCTCACCAATAATGATGTAATCGTCTTGTGTTATTTCAAGCTTTGAATCGCCGATCTTTAATTCATTCCCATCAATTCTTGCTCCGTATACGTGTGATCTACTCAAATTCGGGTTTGATTTCATGTCATGTAGCATTTTCATTATATATTTTCTTCCAAGAGGTCCATGTTGTAATATATCGCTACTCAATTGAGTTAAATTTGGAATAGATTGTTCAGCTTCAGGTATTGGCTGTTCTTCTTCCTTTTCAACAATTGGTTCTTCTTCTTCTTTTGTTTCTTCTTGCTCACTAGCACTTGTATATGAATCATCATCTTCTTCTTTTTTTAATGCTTGTACTTCTTGTTTAGAAACTGGTAGTAAAACGTCTCCTTCATAACGAGGTTTACCAATAGTTTCTGATATCTGTTTTAAAGGTTCCGTAATAGGTTTAAATGTAGTCTCTAGAAATTCTTCTCTTTCACTTAAACCCATCCTCAATGCACGATTCTTCATCCTAATAGAATCACTGAGTGATTTTATTTCTTTTAATAGTTTTTCTTGATTCACCATGTTTACACTGTGAAGTTCAACGTGTAACTAGATGTAGCATCGGTAGTTCAACGCATAAATACAAATTTATCCAACCCTATACGATATCTACCATTTTTAATATCTTCTTCCTTCATAATAACGAGAAAGCCATATTTCTCATTCCATGCTTTGCCACACATTTCTTTAAATTTCTCAAATGGCATATCCGCACTTACATGATCATTGTATATATGCTTTAAATTTGTTTCATCTTGCTTGAAGATGATCAACATATTTGCATTGTCTCTTATGAGTTGTTTTGGAATCTTACTGTATGTTTGACCAATATAAATGCTATCGATATTATGATGTCTTCCCATAGCGAAGTAATTCCTTATAGTGTCGTGATTTTCACAAGACACATCGTCAAAAATAAAAATAGAAAATGGTTTTGCTTCATTTGGTTGCATAATTGTTTCACTGGCATTAAACTTGTAGAAATGCACTTCAGGTACACTTGCAAGTACTTTATCCAATAATTGATATTTTGGTTGTTGCAATGATTTTGAAAAAATGTATATATTGTTAAAGCGCAATCCTTTAGGATTAGTTATAAGGTTAAAAACAACATTTGTTTTTCCACAATTTGAAGGACCAGTTATTAAACATCTTATTGTATTTGGTAGTAATTCACCATGTTTACCATGATTTAACTTATCATTGTCAACCGTCAATTCATCAATATTATTGATATTAAATCGATCTTTTTGTTGTACAATCTCCATCTTGTGTCAAGGTTAAACACACAATGAGCTATTAAGTTACTATACCAGGTCTTTTGAAGGAATCCAAGAGTCTTCACTTTTATCGAATCCTAACCACCGGACTTTAACCATATCCTTTTTCCTTTGTAAAACCTTCTCAACAAGATATACATCACCGACTGTTGATTTCAACAATTCATGTCCGTAGAATCCACCTTGAAGTAATTCACCCTTGTTATCCTTTAATAAGTAGGTTTCAGGTATAGTTGGTTGCACTT
>CM061532.1:163413016-163512923 GCA_030545055.2 Neoaliturus tenellus | reverse complement strand
TAAATAACCTTGGAGACTATAGCTGCACGCAAATAACATTGGATTTTTACTTTCTCCTTTTATACCTCGAGAAAGTACCTGGAAAACGTGGTTTGCACTTTGACAGATAAGTCAACTGTTCTCATTTTCTCTTGATTTGATTTTTAACTCTATTTTTATTTCTAGTAAAGATTATAACGAAATAAGATTTTTCCTAGCATATAACATTCTGGCATTCCTGGATTCCTGGAATTCTGTATTTGTATTCTTTTATTCCAGAACTAAGTTATTTGCAAAGTTTTAAGAAAATTGTTCGAGCCGTTTTGAAGATCCGTGTGCAAACATACATACAAATACAGGGTGTCCAACTTCAAATGTCCGAAAATTTTCCATTTTGTTCAGAAAGATAAAAGAAACAAATAAGTGCATATAAAGATATGTCCTTCGTTAACCCGCTAGCCACCATTTTGTTTTATACATTTAATCATTTTTATTTCCATAACATAGATGGATTGGGTTCATATTTGGCATAGACCTTTATTACAACAATGTTTATTAAAAGAAAAGAAATTCGTCGTGTATTTTCAAAATGACTGCCATTTAAAATTTGTAATCTTAAATATCTCAAAAGAGTAAATTTTATCAAAATGTTACAAGACACAAAAAAGTTGAACAATTTATTAAATTATTAACAAATGATACCAAGTTTTTAACGATTTGACAATAAATAATTTAGTTAGTGAGATTTTGTGCATAAAAACATTTGTATTTTATTATAATGCATGCTTTTAGGTTAATTTAGAAGATACTTAGGAACACCCAACGATCACATAACACCGTCTTATGTGATCGTTGGGCAGACTACGCCATGATCCCACTACTTTCGCTCTCGCGACGTGGAAAGAGGCCGATTTTAACATGCGCTCTTAAAGGGAGAAACTGCTTTGCGCGATCTAAAACCTTTCGAATGGTACGTTTCCCTTAACTCAAGCCCTATTTATTCTTATAGGTGGACACTCCAGCGCTATATGTTCAATAATTTAGGAATAAATCGTTAATGTTTCAGACGAAACCAATAGATTGAAACCTTTTTAAATCGTGTTCAATAGAGGATACTTTGTTTTTCAAATACATTGTATTTCACTCCACGAAATTGTACATGAACAATTTCATTTTACTGTAGGAACATTCCAGTTTATGAAGTAAAATATATATTAAAGATAGATTTATTGTACCACAAGGATTTTTAGATATTTTGTTGAAATTGACAATGATAAACGGTTTATTTATTACTTATTATTTGAATACAAATTTAATCGGATGACTAGGATTTAGTTCTATTTGGTATTCTTAATTGTTACAAATTTTTATTAGGATACAATACAAAAAAATAACGATGATGCGAATGTCATTTCAGAATGTAAACGTTGATGCAAAATAATCAAAATTACATTTATATTAGAATCACTTGAAATTTCATCAATATTTTATATAAATTATTTTGAAATAGAATATAATGTCTATATGCCTTTACGGGAGGCACCGACAATCCGTAGGAACCGAAGTTCTCTCTGTAATTCCATGCATTTTTAACTCCTCTTTATGTCGTTGGTTATCTTGAAGAATTGAAAGTTATTTTAAAGTAAATATAATTTTAAATTTGTAAGTCAATTGTATTGACTGTCGCACACAGATAAAGAATTTTTTAGTTTTAATTTTAAAGTTCGGTGAAAATAATAGTTACCTCCCAAATACCGTATATAATATAAAATAAAGGTTAATCCCCCCTCAAGAATCATATAACATGCTATTTTTTAGAATCATTGAAGTTTTTTATTTTGTGATAAGAATAAATTCATAATATTATAACGAATAAAACACGATGGAAGCCTTCCGACATTTTAAAAAAATACTTAAACAAATGATTTTTAATGTTACTTTATAAAAAATTAAAGCTAATTTATCTAAGAGCCCATCGTAATTTTTTTGCGGACAATAACACAATTAGCGGTGGTTATACAATTATCGGACCCCATGTAGTCTATGTAAGCTGAGCAGGGTGCCGCAATGCAAATTCTTATAGGACTGGCGCGCTTGGAGTACGCCGCTTTTTGGTGACGTCACGCAACAGAGCATGCAGGCCCGGAATTATCATAGGCCCCTGTCGAGGTCAGTGTCGGGCCTTTACGGCCATCACCGCCTGTACGGACTACAGATGACAAAGGCGCCGCGCGGTCCACCGCCGCACCTCCCGGCCACTTCGGAGAATCTTAGGTGCAATAAACAAATTAGTACGGTCTGCCGGAGGAGAGAAGATGCTCCTGACATAGTTTGGAATATTAAGGAAACTCCTAGGGATTTCCTTTGACCTCGTTTTGCTTCCATTTCTAGTCGGGATGGGGTTTCCTGGCGGCATCTTCAAGATACCATAAAACATAAATAAGTTGTACGATTCATTGGGGATGTCAACCATTTCTTTGATTTTCGTCGTTGGAATTTCCGTGTCGGTTTTCCTGTTTCACGAGTTAGGGTAGTAAAAAGGACTGTCGAATTGGTCTCGTGATCAGTTCGGAGGCAGTCTTGAATTGGTCCCATACCATACCTTTACAATAATGACTTAAGCCGCATTTACACTATACAATTTGTTTTATAAACTTGTGTTTGTAAAACATGTTTTATACATCTTTTGTTTGTAGAACTTGACCTTGTGTTTATAAAACTAGTTGTTAAACATTTCATTTTATGCGCTAAATTTCAGTCAAACATGTTTAACAAAAGGCCACAGTCACCATGAGTGCTTGCGACGATGATGTGGTGTTGCCTGCTGCCACATTTTGTGATTTGCTGTGCTAGGAAGAAAAGAGCAGAACGTCGCTTTTGGTTACTCCCTTCGTTGCAAGCTAGGAGTAAGTACAGTAGCAGTGAAATATTACAAGAATTAGAACAGGATGACCAAGATTTGTTGGCAGGGGGACTGGGGACTGATGGTTGGTAGCTTCAAGAACTTTTTAAGTATGACAAGTGCAGACTCCATCACAAATAGTTCACTAACTACTCCACTAACTGAACAAAACACTTTACTCACAAACAAAGGCACGTGTTGTAGGCGGCAGCAGGAAGCGTACTGACTTGAGGCAGAATAGCAGAAACAATGTTTGGTCAACAAGTTTGACGTTTTAAGCAGGTATCAAACATGTTGTACAACAAAAGTTTATAAAAAACAAATTTCCTTCATTGAAATATCAAGTTTTCAGTTGCTAATTTGTTTTTTCTTTCCCTTAAAGGCCTACTCCTACCATTTTCGAAAAGAAAGAAAAAAACAGTAATTAATGGAGGCCTACCCCCAGTTATAAGTATTATTAAGATTCGTCTTCACCTCTGTGCCAATAGCCCATTGTTGCGCAGTCGGCAAATGTTAACCATATGGCTTTTAATGCAAAACATGATATTTTATTTCCCTTGTTTTTAAACCGATTTTCTTCAAACTTGGTAAGTGTTTAGTTGAATAGTAATATTAGGCCCCAAAATCCTCTAAATTTTTTACATTTAACAAATAGTACTAAGGAAAATCGAGTTACTTTGCAACGTCACAGAGGGTAATGTTTATTCAATTTCTGAAATTTATAGGTATGATTGGATTAATAGAACTATTCAACTAAACACTTACCAAGTTTAAAAAAAATCGGTTGAAAAACGGCGTCCGAAACAGGGGAATAAAATACCATGTTTCAGCATAAAAGCCGTATGCCAATAACATTGCCTACTGCGCGACAATGGGCTACTGGATAAGGAGTGAAGATGACTCTTAAATTTACGTAAATACTAATTTTTACAAAGAAAATAAAAACTAACAACGTATTAAAACGTTTTAAATAATTTATTACATTTCTGAATAAAAACTAATTACCCGTTTTATTTTTTTAGGAGGAAACAACCTAGATAAATAAGTTCATTCCGTAATTCCATAGGTTTTTCCCGTAACCGAATAAAAGTGATAGTTATAGGCTTAAAACTATGACTAATCGAAATTATAAATATGACTAGCCTTATATGATAACCGAAAGTTATGAATTGTAAAACGTAGTTAACAAAAAATCACGCTCAAAATTCAATCACAAAACAACTTACGTATTAAGTACTAGGCTAAGGGTTTTCTTTGCAATTGGAACTCCTCCTACAATTTTCAACCGATTTTCTAATTTATCGTAGGGCTTGGTTTGTAGTTGTTTCCCCCAAACATTGATAAGAATCCTATACTATAATACGAGCAATGTCTGAAGGGATGTGTGTTCCATGATCTCAAAATCTAGCGGAGATATTTTGTTTAAACTTTGTATTTAAGAGTGTTTTGGTCAAAAATAGTTTAGAAACAGCCTCAATCTCAAGAGAAACCGAATTGGGTCTAAATTTAAATTTTAAAATCGTAATTTTTAACATTGGACTTATGGTTTGCTATTTTGGTAACGAAATAACAACGAAAGCTATACAAAACTAAAGTAACAGTAATTTTAAGCAGACTTTTTGAAACAGCTGTTAACTGTGAAGAAATATAGTTGGTTGCTGGTGGATATTTAATAACATTATTATCATGACACTATATGAAAACTGAATTAAAACCAACGAGCGATGCTCGGTTAACCTCTTACTTTTACGTAAAATAGCTATCCTCCATTGAAATTTAAATAATTCCTATTAGAATAGCATTTGGATTGATTTGAACATTTGAAACACCTGTTTATGTACAGCTGTTAAGCCTGTGTTATGTAAGTGTAGTTTTTTTCATAAAGTTTTATTCTGGATCAATTATACAATTTGATAATTATACACAGAAGTTCGCATAAAGAAAGAAAATGACAAAGGAAATAACATTAACGGGTTTGCACCAATGGAGTCACCCTAACAACTGAAAGTCTGTGAGAAAAAAATACCTAGGTTAATTTTTTAGACACTGTTAATATTTTGTCCAATTATTTCACATTAGAACGTCTTGAGGAAGTCGTGGTTTCAATCTTCTGTTAGCTGTCCTCTGGTCTATTTGAAAAAAGACTGCTCCTGATGACTGGTCCAGGGTGTTTAAAAAGTTTGTGCTTAGTTTTGAAATAAAATTTGTGTGAAAAATATAAGAATCAAAAGTGTACAAGTGGTAAAATTGGATTCACCATGTGGTAAACATATAAATAAACTCATAAAATGTGACATTCTGCAAACAAATACATTTTATTTTTATTTTATGTAATACGACGAAATACCAGATTAACATTAAACATGTCATTACGTTTAAAATTATACCCCACAAGCATAGGTATTTCAGTACGCAAAACTTAAATAGGCCGTAGCGCAGAAAGGTGTGCGTGGTAATGCGGAAGCGACATGTGACAGCCAATGACCTTGAAAGGGTGGGGAGCGATGGCGGAATCGGTGAATAGGCCGGTTGCCGCGGGGAGGAGCGGAGCCGACCGCTACGTGCCCCCGTCCGCTACAAGCGTCCAAGCGCTACTAACAGAAAAATGAGAAATCATGAGGAACACGTGTGAGTGCAGCCCGTGAGGAGGAAAGTGTCTACACAGTTACTACAAGAATGAGTTATTTGGTTTTTCAATGTTGGCAGCGTATGCGCAGAAGCTACTGCGCAGTGAGGAGGAAAGTGTAGCTCGTGAGGAGGATTGTGTCTTTTGCTTATACAGCCATGAGGAAAAAAGTGTCGATTCTTTCAATCAGAAGCACAATCCTCCTCACACAATCCTCCTCATTTCGTGAGGTAAATTGTGTCTATGCGTGATGAAATGAGGAGGATTGTGTTTTTTCATAACTATATATATATATATATATATATATATATATATATATATATATATATATGTTTGTTGCCTATAGACTCCGAAACCGCTCAACAGATTGCAATGAAACTTTCAGACATTAGTAAGCATTATTTGAGGATGGTTTGTGTGAAGTTTGGTGCAAATCTGTCCAAAGGGATCTGACCCAGAGGGCATACAATGGTGCAGTGTCAGGTTTTAAAAATTTAGTGTTTACAAAATGAACTGCTGCAATTAAAAAATTTGAAAGTTTCATGCAAGCACATGCTTATAATCATAGAAGTAACCAGGTGTGAGGTATAATGTTGACAGGTGGTGAAATTTGACATAGTCGATTCTCTTTGTCCATAGGTGCACCATAGGTCCATAGGTTTTGCAAATGTAGTTTTTTAAGCTCTTTAGGGCTCCACAACTGGGCTTCGAAATTACTTTAGGGCCACCGGGGTTGAAATTTGACAGACGATTCTCTTTACTTTAAGTGCTTGTAAGATATGTACCAATATTATAGTGACCATAAGACCTACATATAGTATTGCAATAATAACAGTACATGTCTTTGTTTCGTCGCTATCCTTCTTCTTATACCGTTATCTGGATATGGTTCAGCTTCGACATCTCCATCAGCTCTGCATTCATGAACACGCTTCCGAGGTTGTTGGCACATCTTCTTGTTTCGACAGACAGTGGCAAAGTGATTTTTCCGATGACAAGAATTGCACTCTTTCCCATAAGCAGGACATGACCTTGGTCCATGAACATTACCACAGCTACCACATTGGAAAGTGTTATTAGGCCTGCTTTTATTTTCATTAGACTTAGGCCTATTTTCAATACTTCTTGAATATAGGAATACTCCTTTAAATAGGCTTGATGTAAGCCCTGCTCAACTCTTCCTAAATAGGTTATTAAAGTCAAAACTACCTACAAGTACTAAGCTTCTTAGGCCTAAAGTTATTAATAAGCCTAAAATTAATGGGTTGAACTCAAGTGAATATTATTATGACAGAACAG
Source organism: Neoaliturus tenellus (assembly GCA_030545055.2). Classification (NCBI taxonomy): domain Eukaryota; kingdom Metazoa; phylum Arthropoda; class Insecta; order Hemiptera; family Cicadellidae; genus Neoaliturus; species Neoaliturus tenellus. The sequence continues at coordinate 163,506,117 of CM061532.1, read as the reverse complement.
CCAATAAACTTCCTGAGTTTCAAAAAGGGGATAATGTCTTGATAAGAAAAGTCAATTCTTGGGTACCAGGTGAAGTTTTGAACAATCATAGTAGTCCTAGAAGCTACATGGTGAGAGATGAGGAGGGTAAGGAGTATCGAAGGAATAGAATAATGTTAAGGAAGTCTTATAATAAGCTCATTCCTAAATCAAGTGATTGTATTGATGAAGGTACTGTGTCTGATCAAACTGATGTAAATAAGCCTAGTAGTACAGAGGTAGAGCCAAGGCAAATTGAAGTGCAAAATAGTAGTAGGTATGGAAGACCTCTTAAAAAACCTGCATATCTTTCAGATTACACTTTTTAGATGAGCTGTTAAAAAATTGTTACTTTTTTGTTTTACAAGTGAGGGAGGTGTAAGATATGTACCAATATTATAGTGACCATAAGACCTACATATAGTATTGCAATAATAACAGTACATGTCTTTGTTACATTACTTTAGTCGTCTGTGACGACTCACGTTGCAGCTCTCTCGCTGGTAATGGCGTCTTTAACTAACTGCTCAATAAAGTTGTGTTACTTATTTAAATGTGATTATTATTTATAAAATACTCACCCTAACATCTTCTTGTACAACACAAAAGATGATACAGTGCTTACTAAGAAACAGTTTTGCAAATAAAGTTTTTTAAGATCTTTAGAGCTCCGCCCCACTGGACTTTAAAATCACTTTAGGGCAACCGGGGTTGAAATTATATGGATGATTCTTTTTGTTCATAGGTGCTCACTAAGAAACGGTTTTGCACATATAGTTTTTAAGCACTTTAGGGTTCCACCCCACTGGACTTTAAAATTACTTTAGGGCCACCGGGGTTGAAATTTGATGTACTTTTCTTTTTGTTCATAGCTACTCACTAGGAAACGGTTTTGCAAATATAGTTTTTTAAGCTCTTTAGGGCTCCACCCCACTGAACTTCAAAATTACTTTAGGGCCACCGGGGTTGAAATTTGATGGACGATGCTCTTTACCCATAGGTACTCACTAAGAAACGATTTTGCAAATATAGTTTTTTAAGCACTTTAGGGCTCCGCCTCACTGGACATTGAAATTACTTTAGGACCTCCGGAGCTGAAATTTGACATGGACGATTCTCTTTGCTAATAGGTACTCACTAGGAAACGGTTTTGCAAATATAGTTTTTTTAAGCTTTTTAGGGCTCCACCCCACTGGACTTCAAAATTACTTTAGGGCCACAGGGGTTGAAATTTGATGGACGATGCTCTTTACCATTAGGTACTCACTAAGAAACAATTTTGCAAATGTAGTTTTTGAAGCTTTTTAGGGCTCCACCCCATTGGACTTCAAAATTACTTCAGGGCCAACAGGGTTGAAATTTAACATGGACGTGCCTCTTTGCTCATACTTATTCACCAAGAAACGGTTTTGCAAAATATAGTTTTTTAAGTTTTTTAGGGCTCCACCCCACTGGGCTTCGAAATTACTTTAGGGCCACCGGGGTTGAAATTTGACAGACGATTCTCTTTACTCTTAGGTGCTTACTAAGAAACAGTTTTGCAAATATAGTTTTTTAAGATCTTTAGAGCTCCGCCCCACTGGACTTTAAAATCACTTTAGGGCCACCGGGGTTGAAATTATATGGATGATTCTTTTTGTTCATAGGTGCTCACTAAGAAACGGTTTTGCGCATATAGTTTTTAAGCACGTTAGGGCTCCGCCCCACTGGACTTTAAATTACTTTATTGCCATTATGGTTGAAATTTTACTTTTACTTGCCTCTTTGCTCATAGGTACTCACCAAGAATGGTTTTGCAAATATATTTTTTAGTAGGGCTGTGCTCCACTGGACTTTAAAATTAATTTAGGGCCTCCGGGGTTGAAATTTGACATGGACGTGTGTCTTTGCTCATAGGTGCTCTTGCATTTGCAATTACGATCAATAAGATACAAGGCAAACTTTGACTATTCTGGGTTTAAATTTGCAAAATGCCTGTTTATCCTTTGGCCTTACAGTAATATTAATATACTTACTTTCTATGCCATTGACTTTTTTTCTTATATTACAATAAAAAACTTAAAACTTAACTTATCTTTTTTTGTTATATTAAAATAGCTTTATTTATGTAAATAACTTAATTTGAGCGCAGCAACGCGCGCCGGGTAACTGCTAGTGTTCAATATAAATTCACTTTACAGTAATCTTTCGCATTGCATAACAGTATATAAATGAAAATTAATTACTGTATATGCATTTTTTTAATTGATAGTTCTGTATTGAACCCCATTTACTAATGTGAGAAGAACATTGATTTATTATCGATTCTAGGTTCAGCATGGATTTATTTAACTTCCATACCCAACTACAAATTTCTTGTAAAATACTGTTGTGAAAACAGGAAATTAAAAACAGTTGGTAAGATTTACTTCTTCATGCTAACTAACTGATTTGTTTCAGGTTTTATACAAAATAAAATTAATCATTATGTAATTGTTACACTATTTCTGTCATGTTTAAAATGTTATTTTGTTTTTAATTTTTAGCGCAATTCCGGTTATTAGAAACACAGTATGATATAACTTCTTGCTCACCTATTATAAGCAGCGTGGTTTGATATAGAGTTTTTTTTAATTACTATTATGTACGAACAATTTTATTATATTTATGAAATAAATATTCATACTGCCATATATTTATGGGAAAGAAGGCTAGTAGCATAAAATATACTTTGTATGAAAACAGTAATTAAATGGCATGTTGTTTAAGTTATAGAATTATTAATTCTCTAATGAAATTTAATCCCACCAATTATAAGTGATATTACTATGAAGAAAATTATAATAAATGCCATCACACCCCAAACTATATGGTTTATTCTTTCAAATTTGAAAGGGTACCCATACACCCTGGAAATAAAAAATCAGGCAAGGAAAGACTGAAGATTCGAAGGCAACGAAAGATCATGAATAATATCGAATGTTCGCTTCAGGCCAAGTAGATAACGGTGGTTTGACAGATCAGAATAGGGCGATTTTATAGTGCCTGCAGCATTTGCGATGCAATATGCTCTGCCGGATTGCAAGGATCAGCACTACGTGTATTGCAGGCGTTGACACAGTTTCATTTATAGTCCCTGCCTCAAAATAGCGATAGCCTATAGGGATATAGTAGTGTGGCTAGAACTTTCAAGTATATGGGGAAAAGGTTTTTTTAATGGTTTTTATTTCATAAAAATCAATTGTTTTCTTAAACAATGAAAACTACCTTCGTTAACTGAAACCTTTCTTCCTTAAAGTTTGAGTATGTTGAGGCAATTAAAACAAAATAATTTTTCTCAATTATACATAATTAATGGTATTATTTTAGGTTTTACAAAGAAAAAAGTCACAAAAAGTAATAATTGTGAAAAAATTAAAATAACAGATTTTTTTAAATGTATGTAGGCCTACTTTTGTTGGTTATGTTAAAATGTTGTAGCAAATATTTCAATGATTGAAAATTATTATGGAATAAGTCATAACTCAAAATATTGGCATATTTGATAGTTAAACTTGACAAAAAATCCTATATATCAATTCTATATTTACATGGTTGAAAAGCCGAGTTCTCAGTAGCTTGTACACTATTCTTCACAATTATTTTCAATGTCAAATTAAAAGGAATGATGCGTGTAGGTTTACATAAGTTCTTAGAAATTAACGATCGTCCTTATTAGGGTTAAGTCCTATAGCTTTTTCGGGCCAATGATATTCTTATAGCAAAGCTCTTTTAAAACTACTAGCTTCTAAGGCCATTTGCACAAATACTAAATAAAAAATATAATGTAGTTTATTACGCTTCAAACAGCTAGATGTGTAAGTTTAATCTATGCAGGTGCAACTTCATATAACTTTTTTAAACTTAGGTTTAAACAGAAGGTCAGGCTTAAAATAAAATGGTTCAAACGACCTTATTATTTCTGTATACATTGTTAATAGTCCCCTGCGGGATATTTTGTTTTGATAATCTTATACTATTAGCATACCAAGTTTAACAGTGGTAAAACCATATAATTATCGTAAGTAATGGGGTGACCAAGCCTTGCTCGTGGGTAGGTAATTCATTACAGAAAAAATAATAATAACAAAAATAATACCTTGTCAAACAATCAATCTATATTTATATAGATTGTGTATTGAGAAATATGTATCACTAATTATCAAGATAAGTAGACGGCAGGTCCAAAACTGATTTCTAAATGTCCTGTTCAATATTTGGATTGTTGATCAGTCTATACACTGATTTCTAAATGTCCTGTTCAATATTTGGATTGTTGATCAGTCTATACACTGATTTCTAAATGTCCTGTTCAATATTTGGATTGTTGATCAGTCTATACACTGATTTCTAAATGTCCTGTTCAATATTTGGATTGTTGATCAGTCTATACACTGATTTCTAAATGTCCTGTTCAATATTTGGATTGTTGATCAGTCTATACACTGATTTCTAAATGTCCTGTTCAATATTTGGATTGTTGATCAGTCTATACACTGATTTCTAAATGTCCTGTTCAATATTTGGATTGTTGATCAGTCTATACACTGATTTCTAAATGTCCTGTTCAATATTTGGATTGTTGATCAGTCTATACACTGATTTCTAAATGTCCTGTTCAATATTTGGATTGTTGATCAGTCTATACACTGATTTCTTTGGCATTATGGAAATTATCAACCATGATGGACATAAATCTAATTTAATTTAGTTTAATCATCTTATCTTATCTTTTAGAGTTTTGTACATATGTATAGGTTTTAGTTCAGCTTTTATAACTAAGTATATACTCGTTTTTATATTGCTTTATCACTTTTTGGGGAAAATGTTTGGAGTAAAACATGTTTTTCTATCTTAAAATGTAATTATACAATATTTGTATACCAAATATGACATACTTTTTACTTCTTTTAACCTTACAGCCTATTTTAAAGTGTTATAAAAATAAATAAATAAATAAAGTGTTTTATTTATTACTCAACATAAAATGCCAAGAGGAATTGCTGCATCAATGGTATTGTGCCAAAAATGACACTCATAAAAAATTGGTAAAAAATGTTCAAGAATTTTAAAACTATTTTTAGGAGTTTCTTAAGATCCTTTAACTTAAAATTTTGCTAAAAAAAATTTGCTTTCAAAAATAACATTTCTTGCCAAATTAAAGGTTAATAATTAAACATCGTACAGTCATCAAACAATAATTTATTGTATGCCTTGGCCATATACCACCAGCAATCTCATAAATTATTTTTGGCTTAATTAAAGGCAATCTTCAGGAGATAATAAGCTTTCACAATCCCAAACATATAAAACGACTTTAGTACATTTGTTTGTTTCTACTATTTAAAAATTTGTTTATCAAATACATTATGAATTATTTACTAAAAATTGTGATTATTTATTATAAAATATAAACACAGGACGAAAGCTATGAAATAATATTTTTATTTTCCTATTTGAATGAAGTAATTATTCTGGAATTAAAAACCACTATACAAAAAGATATTATAACACTATTACCGTGTATATTGTGTTAAATATGGTACGCATTGTTACACGAAGTCTTTTATTAACAACAACGCGAATGAAGTAATTTCATAAATAATAAAACAAAGTATGAAGTCAAAGTCATCACAGCGAATAAAAACTAATTTACCCAGCCTTAATTGGATCTGGTCGCTGGTAACTTGTATATGAATCAATGCAATTATCATTGATAAAAATTAATTATTTATTTGGATATCCAGTACCAACATGTGGTTTAATCTAGTTCTGGATTATTTTCGCAACGAATTGACATTGGATAGAACTTTTATTAGTTATGATGTAAAATTTTAAATTAAACTTTTTTCCGACTATAATGCGTTCTCTGTATTGTATTAGTGTTTATTGTATGGAATACTAAGTTTAAAATGAATTTCAATTTATTTTTGATACTCAGATGCATGGTCTTTTAAAATATTGCATCAGACCTAAAATGATTTTATTTACACACATACTTTTTGGATCGAGATTATTTTTAATTTTACGATTTTATCAATGTATTTAAAGTTTTAAATTTTAACTTTAGATTTGTATTACAAGTATATTTGGTTATAATATGCTTCTTCTTCTACAAAAGACAAAGGAATCATACTCACTAACTTATCACTAATTCTCCAACTTAAAAGTTGGAACGAGTATTTGGAACCCAAAGAATCTGTGTACTATAAATTTCAACTCACTACATAACTAAAGTTATGTAGTGCTCTCGGAACCAATTACACTACACTTTAGTTATGTAGTGAGTTGAAATTTATAGTACACCGATTCTTTGGGTTCCAAATACTCGTAGGAAAACGTAATAGTTTTAATCCCGATTTGACCTTAGGGATCCGCCCCTTTGTCTTTCAAATATCCCATTTTATTCTTATATAAAAAAAATTTAATAAACCAGATGATTACTTAAATATACGTTGCTTCTGAACTAAGATATTTCAGCAGAGCGCAGCATGTGAGGCTTACTGCTCTTTAACGGTACACTATCACCTAGGGAGATATCTTAACAAATTACTGTATAATTTGGTGACTTCTCAAATGACATTGGCTCTCCAATTTTGATCAACTTTGATCTATTATAGCTTTCATATGGATTCAAAATATGACAAAATTAAAAAGGTCAAATAGCCCAAGTCTTTATCTTTAATTTAAACCCCATCCTACTTTTATCGGTCTTAAAATAAACTCAAAAATGTGTTACATCTTTAACCTGTGGATCAACAAATCTATGGGTATAAATATCCACACATGTATCAAATGATTTATCAAATTAATTATGAATTATTTAATAAACATTGTGATTATTTATTATAAAATATAAACAGAGGACGAAAGCTATGAAATAATATATTTTCTTTCCGAAAACAATGTTAAAATATAAACCAATATGGCTTAGCGGAAACAACTACAGACCAAGCCCTATCCAACGACACCAAAAACTTGAATATCAATTGAAAATTGTGGGAGGAGTTCTCACTGTATGTATGTCCCTTGTAGAGAATTACATTTTCTACATTGTTGTTTCTAAATGTAGTACTTTACACTATAAAACATTAAATGATATATTGGAATACAATTAATTACTCATAATTAGTATTAATAAATTAATAATAATAATATAACCAAATAATAAGAATACAGAATTTAGGGTTCAATAAGTTAAAACTAACTTAAAACAATAGACGATTATTCGTCAAATACTAACAACTTAGTAGACTATCTATACTAAAAAGAACAACTACCATTTAAGGTTTTCAGTACAATTAGAATAATTCATTAATATTAATAAAAAATTACTAATTATTATTAAGTTTATTTTATAATTAATTGCATTAAATTTAGTCGACGTTTTTAAAATACATGTCCATAACACAGTTATTTTTTCAACAGTCCAACTTGACAAATATAGACCTAAAAGTCAATAAATTATTTGAAAACTTGTTAAAAATCTATTCTGTCATTTAAAACAACTGACAATACTTAAACTTCCATGATTCAACGACTCGGTAGCCCTCAACATTCGGCTTCCCTTCTAGCCCCGGGTGGCCACTCCTTATATATAATTCCCCCAAGGTTTGTTCCTAAAATTAGTGAGAATTGGATTTAAATAAGAGGTTCTATCCATTATTGAAATTTGAAATCTTCCAATTAGAATAACATTGGGATTGGGTCGAGAATTTTAAACATTTTTAATGTACAGCCTTAAAGTGGCTTCCTTAAGTCTTAAGTGTAATCTTGGATTAGACTGTTATAATTGCTTTATTAATTTATTATTTATGGATTTATTTGGTGTTATGAACTAAACGTAGACTAATATTTATGCTCGGTTTCATCGAGCAACATTTGCACTAGGCCTAGTCTATAAAAGTCCAGCAACATTTGGCTGGGCAAGTGAGCGAAGCAAACGAACTTTGTTTGAGGAAGGACTGTGACGCTTGATAATTTTACCTAGCATAAACTCGGTCCCTTTGGTACTTTATACTATAAAACATTAAATGATGGATTAGTTATTTATTAGTTATCTTTTTCCTAACTCAAACAATAATTGGAAAGAGCAATATTTTGCTATGTGTGTAGAGTCAATCAATTTCTATAATCAATAGAATAACATTGACTATGTCGTGTGTACGGATTTTGTCATAACGTTTACATATTTAACACAAATTAAAGAATACCGTAAAAATTAACTTACATTAATTTATACTAAAACTACAACATGTGCACTTTTTATTTGTTTCTTTTTTGTAAAAAGCATAAAACATAAAGTAATTGCTGCACCTAAAGGTAGGATGTGGGCTGGTGAATCGGTAATCAGTCGGCAACAGTGCACACACACGGACACACACACACACACTAGCTCACACACGCGCGCGCGTGCGCGCGGGGCCCCGCGGGGCCACGGCCGGGCGTTACCGCGACGCCGAATATAAACATACCGCATAGCGGGTCCCCCGGGCGGCAGTTTTGTTTCCAACTTTCAGTCTGCGATGAATTTACCAGTTGCTGTTTATTTAGGATGGTGAAAACGGTGTTTAAATTCGCTTCATTGATGTAAATAATTGTTAAATAAAAAAAGTCCTGGAAGTAAATACAGCTTTATCCTAAATTAAAGCTTTATTAAAATGTATTACATTTATAAACAGATTAAAAACAGTGTAGACACAGATATCGGGCAATTTATTGGGAAATCAAATTTTCTTATATTACTCAGTTGAAATAAAACTTAACGTGTAACATATATAAAACACTCCCTTCGCAGCAGACCTGTTTACTCAGCGAATTTCCAATAGAATTTTTTATTCATTGTATTTCCCCATAAAAACCATGCGGTTGAATGTGTAGGTTTGTCACCATATGAGTTGTGTAAGTAAATTAAGTTAAACCCTACCTAGTGAACGTACATAAACAAATTTTATCAAGATATGTAAAAAAATAAGAAAGATTGAAGGCATTGTTGATTTCCCATAAGAGTAACATGGGAAACGTTTTTTATTTTCTCCGTAACCATTTAACCTAACATAACAATTGAAAATACTAAATTGATTATTTTTTTAGCTCTTTAATTTTTTTATGTTTGGCGGATTTTAAAAATGAAATATGCAAAAAAAAACATTTTGAACCTCTTTAAACCCCATAAAAACCCCGTTCCCATGGTCCGTACATTCAGCGGAATTCATTTATTATATATGCTGGCTTACAGCCTTGCACCATAAATTTAATAAAACGGGATTCTGTTCGATAGTTACGTGGACACGGACGTAAATAATAATATTTAAACATATATATCAATTTGAATAAACCGTGTTTTTTGCTTCTAGGGACCTCAAAACAAAAATCGTGGTCCCGGGCTTAGGTCTTACCGTGACTACAACCGTAATAGCGCATTCCCTATAGGAAAATTCGCAAAAACTGCAATAAAAAAATGGCACACAGATATAAATATGCCATCTATATAACATATGTCAACTTTACATAAATTTTTGAGGATATTTGAAAAATGTTTTATCATTCTAGGAAGCCTTTTTAGGGAATTAACAAATACTAATATTTAACTAAATGATCTGTGTGTCGCCTTACTTAAACAGGCCATTTGCTAAATAGGTAAATAATTTGTAATATGGTAATGCGTTGTATTTTGTCCATTTGAGAATACATTTTCGGCACATGCTAGCCTAACGGTTAGCGTCTTGGACTTCAATTTAAGAGGTCACTGGTTCCATATCGTGGATGCCCAGGGACTTGTAGGTTTGGCCCGATTTCCTTAGCGTTTAATACACACTAACGAAAATCCCACTGGCGTCGATAAAGCAAAAATAAAATCCCCCCCCCCCCCCCGTCGCAACAGACCTGCGTACTCAGCGAATTTACAATGGAATTTCAGATTTTTTAACTTTCCCCATAAATACACCATAGGAATGAGAATTTAGGTTTTCTACCATGGGGCACTATTAGAAAATGTATGTTAATCCCTCGTTGGTGAATCAGGTAAACACAAAATTGTATAAAATCAGGCACTGGGGTGAGTATGTAGGTTTGCCCCCTAATGTGTTTTGTAAGCAATTATAAGATAAACCCTCTCTAAATAATATACAAACCAAATTTGATTCAATTATGTCAATAAATAAGCAAGCTACAGGATTTCGTTGATTTCCCATAAGAATAACGTAGGAAACAGATTTTTGGATTTCCTCCGTAAGACTAAGTTATAAAAGTTCAAAATACTGTAATTTGGTTTAGTTAAAACTGCTAATTACAGTTAATTCCTTCCAGTATGTTACTTTTAACCTATACAAGCCGTTGAATTTTATTTTTTGGCGTCATCTATCTTATCTTAATTTTATTTTTATACTCTAAAACAAGCAGTGATTGTGCGGGCAAAACTTTTTCCCTCCAAGGATTTTTTTATTTTTTGGTTGAATATGGGGCTTTAGACCTTGAGGAATCTATTGGAGCTGGTCCTATGGCTGGGAAAATCCGGTTTTCGTGCTAGAGCCCTTCAAAATTCCCATGTTATCCTTATGGAGATTTTTGAATTGAACAAAAATCAGCTCATAACGTAGATATAAACCAATGCGCTACATCCTTAATTTGTAGTTCAGAAAAATTATACCAAAGTGCAGTACCCTTCGGCCTGGGAATGAGCGAAGTGAACGAGCTCGTCTTTAAAATGGAAGAGGGCGAGTGAGCGGAGCGAACGAGCTTTAAATGTGTGAGAACGAATGTAATAATTTTCCCGAGCTTAAGCTCGGTCCCCCTGGTACTTTATTAATAAGTAAGCATGATTCTTTATACCTCATTTTCTCTCAGCTTGGGCGTCTCGTTGTGCACTCTCGCATACCGTGACGTTAGAAAGATTATGTCCTGTTGATGAGCAGAATCCCATTATAATGGACATCGGCCCCCACTCCCCAGGGCTACGACCCACAATCTGACAAAGTTTCAATGTTAATTTTATGGAAGGGGGTTATTTATTGAATCGTTAAGCAGTTGTTTTTACAATATATGCTAGAAAATAAGGAAGAACCTATGTTTTAGTTATAATTTTTTTTTTTACAAATTGGGTCCAGATGAATTGGTCTAGTTGAATTTCGACCAGGGGGCGATTTTTAGTAACATTTAATTGAAACTAGATATATTATAAATTAGTTTTTTGTGTGGTTTTGAAATATGTTTATAATTTATTTTTTGTTTATGAATATAAGGTTACCTTTGTAGTAGGTTTATCTACATAAGGTTTATCTTACATTATAGTGGTAAATAATTGATTGAAATTTGATAATAAGGAAATAAATAAATTGATCATTAGCTACTAACATAATAAGATCTTAGGTAACCATAACTATTTTATTTATCGATTTAAAATATGAGCTTTTTATGCTTAAAGCTAGTTGTATTTTTGTAGAAGGCATAAAAAACTTGTTAGGGGATACGAAAGAGAGCCGAGAGTACAAGTGTTAGGCCCTTAGGAATTCCCTGGCTGAAAGTGTGTCGGTAGGAAGTGGCTGTCTCTTTTATTTACCCTCTGTTCTCGATACGACAAGGGAAAAGTATTAAACTAGTCATAGTTATAACATTGTAGTTTATCCAAATATAATTTGTTTTTTTTAAATACTAGGTACTGTTAAAAAAATATATGTCAATTTTATAAAGTTTTTTCTAAAAGTAATTGCAATCAAACAAATTTATAGTTTCATTTTTTAGGAGGGTAATATATTGTTTATTTTTTATGCCTCCATAACTATTGTAACATACTACTTTATATAACTGTCTACTGAAGGTATGTACACAAATGTTAATTAGTGTAATAGATTAACAAATGAGAAGTTTTTTTCTATTTAGTTTTTGTTTACCAAACCTAGTCATCGCACATGATATTATATACCATGGAACAGAGAATTTAGAAAAGTATCCATAGTCACAAAACATATCATGTTTCTAGCTGCTTCATGAAAAAAGTGACAATAAGTTTTACTAGGGTGAGCGGAACATTTAATGGGTAAAAAATACGAAGCGAAAATAATTAAAATATTTTGATATTTATTAATAATCTTTTAAAATGCATGAAATTCTTTTGGGAAGTTGTTATTCAAAAATTCTACACAGTGTAGAAAAGAGGTCATCTTAATGTTTTGCTTTTCAAAACGAAAAATATATACAAACAGTTCTCTTAACTTTTGTCACTAATATTCACCTTCTGTTAAGGAGCGACGGTTAAAATACTTTTTTAGTTAAGTTTGTTTTTATTGTTTTAAATTTTTTATTTTACTCTTAGTTGGTAGCTATTGAATTAGCGGTTATAGGTCAATTTGTTTTAGAAAACTAATTATAACTATTTTAACACGTTGGATGGAGAACATATTCTTTTTTATTCACATTTTATTCTTGATGCTATTTTCTTCTTCATAACTATTTGCTAGATATCTTTGCATTACAAGGTAGAAATAAGTAAAACATACCGTCGAATACATTCATTATTGATTCATACAAAAAAATGCATGAAAATTTCATAGGCCTACATGAAAATGATTGGCCGCCGGTAATCATAGTTTAGCAATTATTAGCAATATCCATTTGATATTGATACTGTTTTACATTTTTATGTATCATGCTTCAAGTTATGAACTTATAAATGTTGACCATTCCAATGGCTTGAAGTCGAAAAAGTGTTAAGGGATGGTCCGATTTTTAGAGCGAGAAAATCGCTTGTGGATAGTAGATATGCATTAAAAGTATATTGGTACCTATTTTTAATATTAAATATAACTATAAGCTTAAAATCAATGAGAGGACTGTATTACGATCAATTTTTAAGAACAATACATTTCGCTGTAAAGCCCACCGCATGTTCTGAAATAATAGCGCCATCCATTGTGCCCACTACTTTGTACTAGTAACATGTTGTATTACTAAACATTACGCAAAACCGTGAAAACGTGTAAATAACATGACTGATTTTTTATCAAAACTAGAAAGACGAATTTACAGTGCTTTAAGGCTGAACTAGTATAAACATGAATTCAGTGATGGTTTTACGACACGTTTCTTATTACGTATAATTTTCTCACATCTGATTAACAAGAAATGTTTGAACGTTTGAAGGAAGCTATTTTGATGTACAATATCGATCTGAAGCAGTAATGTACTTATGTACAGAATTTTCTATAATGGTATTCTACAAAATAGTATTGGTCAATTCAAATACTTTGATACAAAAGTTGCCTATTCGTTGACTACACTTGGTAAAAATTTTGATATTTAAAGTAGTTTTTTAAAACTTAATCCCTGTAAAGCTAATTTTCATCTTGGTAGTCCATGGCCCATGGTGTTAGAATTTTCTCGTAAACCACCCTTGAGCTTTCCCTTTCCCCGTACCGAACATGCATCATATACATCAGCTACTACATGTCAGGTAAACTCAACAGCTGTTGTGTAAACTAAGAAATTGCTGAAAAATAAAAATAAATAAAAGAAATTTATTTTTATTTTTAAAAAATTTAAAAATTTATTAAAAAATGTTAAGAAATTGATTTTTTAAAAGGTTTTAAATTAGGTTTTTAATAGTTCTTTGACAAAAAAGAAACAAAACACGTAATTTTTCTTTTTTATATTCCAGCAGCTGTCTGTTTTTAAATTATGAAATACCGTATTAGAAGAAATCTTGTATGGAATATTTTTTATATTAAAATAATATATTATTGGGTATGAAAAAGTATGATGAGTATAATTGCATTACATTATTTATTTGATGGTGAAGTGGAAGTCGTCATGTTCTTGTTCCCACTATAAATACTTCATGAGTTTCTCTTAAATAAAATTACTTAATCAATTAAACCTCATAAATTCAAGTTGGATTTTTGTACTTCATTTCTTTACATTTGCAGAAATCACAAGTCGTCATGGGATTCAATACTTTATTAGACTCTACTATTGTTAAATTTTAATCGTCTCTTCCTCTGATTCTAGTTTTACATTAATTTTGTGTTGACACATGAACAGATTGAATAATCTGATAAATAATAATTGAATATTTCAAAATTATCCCCCTCTAGATAATCTTTCAAGTCTGATTCCTGCAGTTCTAACTCGCACTCCTATTCTGGGCACTATATAGTTTATAACAAGCCAGCACTGACCACCGATCACAGCTCCTCCGCCGCCCCCGCCGTGTTGAGAGGTGCTCGACGCCGCTCCGCCGGGGCCAGCGGTGGAGGCGGCGGTGGGGGCGGCACGGCGGCAGTCACTACCCGCCAGTGTCGCGCGCGTCGCCGCACCCTCCGCGTCGCGTCCCCGGTAGCCTCGGACCTCGACCCTCGACGCGCGTGATGTGTCCGTGTGTCAGTGCCCGCCGACCTCCACCGACGACCTCACCGTGAGTCCACACTCTTGCTTCTCTAGATGAAACAAATGTGGGTACAATGTTTTTAATTTCAACAACTTGTGCTTACAATGAAGTGAAATCGGAAAACAAATTTAATGTATTGTTAATTAGCTCTTTAAACCACCAACATTTTATACAAATGGAATCATCTGTTCTAAAAGAGTTGGAACAGAACAATCTACCGATGGGCTCAAGATTTTCTTAGTATATTTCGGACATACAACTTAATGCGATCATAATGAGAATTCTACTTTTAAAATAAAATAAAGTTTTTGAGAGTAAACAATTTTTAAAATTGAGATTGATAGTAAACAAATAAATGATATTTTGCCGTGTTTGGATTTGATGGGTTATAAAAAATACATCCCTTATTCGTAATGTTTTGAGTTCGAGTTCACACCTGAGAATTATCATAATACTTTAAATAATATTATGGTAAATTAACAAAATTTTTGGCTTTTTCGTACTATTTTGCTTTTATACTTAGGATATGTTGTTTGTATATCCAAAAACATGAATATTAAAATAACGAAATTACCAATATAGTATAAACTGTCAAAATCGTAAAGAAGGCATGTTCAGAAAAAGACTTACTGGTTTTATTGAAATCAGTGAGCGTTAAATCCTACACGCAGTAATTTGATATACTAACTTATAAGATTGATATCAGTTCAAACAAGCTTTTTACAACATTTGATATTGAAATAATATAAATTTTCTGTAGATTCATACATACACTATTGAAAAGTCTTGCAGAAAAATTATATTTATATAAGACATGGTCCTTAGTATGAATAAACATCTAGATAATATAATGTTACTGTTTAAATATACAGAAGGGA
The DNA here is from genome assembly GCA_030545055.2 of Neoaliturus tenellus. Lineage (NCBI taxonomy): Eukaryota > Metazoa > Arthropoda > Insecta > Hemiptera > Cicadellidae > Neoaliturus > Neoaliturus tenellus. The sequence continues at coordinate 163,490,823 of CM061532.1, read as the reverse complement.
ACAAATAATATTGTATAATCGTTAACAGCATTTTCAAATATTAACCTTGATCTCTAATGTTACGCCATTTACAACTACAATTCATTATAACTCCCAACATGTATGCAACAACATGTATGCATTCAATATTTATGCATTGTCAAATAATCCAAATTTTCGTTCAAGTTGTACTATAAAAGATTTTTGTACCAGAAATACCTTGTTGATAGCATTTATTATTTCTGATTATTAGAAGCACTAATGAGAAGTGAAACACAAAATATCAGACTTTACAAGCGCCATTTCCATAAATGAATAATGGATGCGAGTATTTATTCCATAAACGCTTGCTTCCATTGCTTGTACAGATTCATGTCTTCATAAATTTATGATTTGACATAGATAAAGGATAGTGTATTAATTATGGATGTATGTAGTTAACTATAATTAAGACAAATTATATCAAATCTTTATTTTTTTATGTTTGATACAAAGGTATTAAAGTAGCAACAATGTTATTTTTATTAAATTAGTTATTTCTTAACCATTTTCTACATAAAATTAAGAGGGTCAAACAAAATAAATCACCTGTACCGATGGAAAACAATAGGTTATAAAGGTATGTGTTATTCCAGGCCTTTATTCAACTCAAGATTAGGTGATACAAAATAATATTATACTATAAATTTAATGCCCTGCGCAATAATAACAAAAAACTGTTAAGCTTATGTTCACACAAGTTACCAAGATACTTTAATTTGATCAAAACTTGGTTTTGTGTTTATTTACAACTAACAACGTACGTTCTTAGAGCAAGGATTGGACCAAACACATATGATAAGGCAAAGAAATCAAAATACTATTTCAATATAATAAATTAACACTTATTCATTAAAACTTTATTGTAGTTGTTTACAACCTTCAAATTGTATGCCGAGCAACGCATTGATTTCATTCAACGCAGCTAAAAAGTATCGTTCCCTATATGACTTTTACAATGATCATTGTATTGAAAAACCAAATGAAAAACTCCACACCATTTAATGCCGTTTACTAATAACTTTATTTAAAATGCATTGCATATCATTTTAAGACATTTTATTCTGACATGTTCACTCTTAGTGTAACTATTCTGAAATTGTTATCGCAATTTATCAAAATGTATCCTTCTACTTTAGTATTTGTCTAAAGTCTGTCCGAGAGTGCTTCACTTATAAAAAATATTTTTCTTCTTTTTATGTCTTGAAAGCTACGCCAATTGTTCAGCTAAGTTTATTAATAGTAAACAATGCACTAAAAATCAAAGTGATTTAAACAATGAGTTGAAGCTCTCTATAGTAATACTGTAACTGAAAATAGTTGAATTAAAGAAAAGTATGTAGTTAGGGCCTACAAAGTTTAATCATTGATAACTATCATTAAACCCGTTACTGACTATCATTAGGTTACTGAGATAAACTATCTCAGTAACCTTACATAAAAAACAAAATAGTTTTCAACAAATGGTAGTATAAAACCGTTTAAAGTTTCTAGGATAAAAAGCATGTATGCTGTGTAATTTTATACCTAGTAATATTATTTCTACAACGTACGTAAACTAGGCTATCTTTTTTGTTCCATTTACTAAAAAAAAGCTAAATAATACACAAAATATTTTAAAAGATCTTTCCCACAAGACACTTTCGTATGTGTCCATCAATAACAAAACTAGACCTTGAGCCTAAAGTGTTTTATTTTATTTTTTTCATCTCTTATTCCTTCCGCCATGTAGTCACATTTATATCAGGTGCTTCCAGCTAACATGCATTTTTTAATAATTGATGAAATGTAGTTCGTTCGTTTGAATTAGAATTTCCAAACTAGTCCTTAATTCTCACAATGATAATACTAAGAAACTAAATTATATAATGATGGTTTGTATGCTGGTTTGTTTATGTTTGAATACAGATAGTCTCGCAAATAACTGAGTTGCAAATGCACATAACTTTCGGAGTTAAAAAGTCAAAGTGGAAGGCACAAACTTGCTAATCGTAATTCACATCTTGATCGCACTTCAGCAGGGTCTGTTTGACGCGTCTCTCCCAATCTGTTTTGAACTAAAGTTCCGACGTCGAAACTACAAACTACTATGGCCGTGGAAGTTAATGTTTGGGTTCACACACAATGATAAACCACGCTTTTAATCATTTCAGGCTAAACCTGAACGCAAATTATATTTTTGCAACGTGCTATGGTACAAAACGTTTATGCAAGTAATTATGTTGAATCGTGAGTAAAAGTTAATCATATATAAATTATTATAATGCTTTCACTATTATGAACTGATACAAAGTAAATGAGAAAAAGTTATAAAACAACATGATGGTTGCAAGGTTGGCTGTAAATTGGGTTAATTGAGAGCTCTTGTACTGCTTTAATCATCAACTACTTTACCAGTGTAGGGAGAAACAGTTAAATAATGAACGTCGCGCTTGCTGCCAGACAAATCGCTCTACTTATATCCTTAGCTTTCTGTGTTTAATTTTGTTTGTCATTTATACATTCACATATAAATAGTTGTTTTTTGTTTCAACGAGATTTTATAATCTATTGGTCTATTTTAAATGTGTGAACTATTTGTTTTATAAATACAATTGTAAAATGATGTGATTGTATATTTACACAAATATCATTAAAATGTATCCCAAGCAAATCTAGAGCCCTCAAGGGTTTTATAATGGATTCTTCAATGCTAATGGATCAGAATATCCCGGGAGGACATGAATTGATTTATCTTCATGATCAATTCTGAATTTAGAATCGTATTATTACTGTTGTAAAAGTTATTGCTTCCTTAAAGTAACTGTTGATTTAACTTTATAATTATTGCTGAATATATTTATTGATTTGTATTGTTTATTTAAAATATTCTTATAAAATAATTAACACTCTTCTTTTTTAATTTAAATATGGATCTGTCACAACTGAGAACTAAATTTCAACCAATAATGCTCTAAATAATTTCTATTTGTTTTTATGACAATATATCTTCATCAATAAATTTACTTTAATACGCCCTGATCAAACTGAAATCACCGGAAGACTGAAAAAATTATGTTTAAAAAATTTTAAAATTAATTGACGAACTTTGGGTAAACGGTTATAGTAACCGCTGACTTCGTAAAATTTAATAATTCTCTAAAAGCCCAAAACATTATTGGTTAATTGTTAGCCAGTTTTCAAAAGCCGTTAGTTTCTTAAATGAAATTTTTACAATTCACATTCAAAATTCTTTATTCCACATAAATATTACAAAAGATACAATACCATAAAACCACACATGATATGGAATTCTTATTTCCCTGAATAGACTACTGATCCGTGTGCATAAGAGTTCCGCACTAGCATTCTTGATCTATTTCTCGTATCTTGATTGATCTACTTAATATACAAAATAAAACCCTGAATCTGAACACAAAGAGTTACAATATAATCTGTAACAATATAAACGTGTACCCCCATACATAGTAATATTTAAAACATATAAAGCGCGTTATAAAAAAGATGTATAATAGTTTGTACCGAAGTTGTCCCTTCGATGAAATGTCGAAATGATACTTAACAAATGCTTTTAAAACAACATGGCGCAAGATAATGCAGTTCATTGCAGGAAATGTCACACGTTGGTACAGGAAGTTCAGCCTGACTGCGGAACTATGGGTAAATTTCAAGTTGGCAACTCTGCACATCGGCAGCTCTACCTTGATTGGTAGCGCTGAAGTCCCCTGCGACCCCAAGTTGATCGGAGTACAGTACCACCACCACCTACAGTCTGAGCCCCTTGTCTATCGAACTGAACCACACGGAAACATCAAACTTTGAACAGATAAATTATTGTACAGTTTGTGAACTGGTTTCCTTAAATTTGTTACAATTACGAAATCAAAATTATTTTGCAAATAAAAAGTATACCATTAAGATAACAAGAGTTAGATTAAAGTTAAAATACATTAGGTCTGAAAATATTTTCGAACATGACTCATTTAAGTACAAGCTTCAGATCGTTCAAATGCTGGTAACGTTATGTATGACCAGTTACATATGATTATCAATATTATTAACAGAATGCACCGGTTAATCAGGGCCTACTTATATACCGGTTACTTAAAATAATTATATGTAACTGAATAATCAACCAACAATTGATTCAGTACTACTATGCATTTACTTCGGCTTCAGATCAATAACGATATTAGTGATTGGAAATTTACAAATAGCATTGCATAGATCAATGCTATTTGTAAACATTCAATATTCAACAAATATTTGAAACTTGTCTTGTCGTACACTAAAAATATCTAAGTTTATTCACTTGGAAGATATATAAAATTTCAGCTCGCCGTACACGTGTGTAGGCGTGGGTTTTTCAGGGAAAGCTACTTTTATCATTTACAGTACTTTAATACTCGTATATCACAAACACAATTATAGAATGTTCTCTAAGCTATTGCTTGATTTTCAATAAAACGTAAAGATTCTACTGGCACAAAGGCACAAATATAGGCCTACTATATGAGTAGTTGGTTCATGTACCAATTTTGTTTAATAGTGTACACTGTTTAGTGTAACAAATCGTCACCATAAACGTTGTATATTGGGGACATGTTATTTTTTTATTTATTTACTTCTTTAGATGTCATCAAAAATCCAAAATAGGCCTACTGTACCACGTACATTCTTACTCCAATTCGACCGTAATAGTGATGCAATAACATTTTAAGAAATTTGTGTACCTTAAGCAGATTTTGTAGAAGTTTAGTCCATTCATTTTCCAAAGATGTACAAAGAGCTGGTGTAGAAAGTATAAGAACGCTATCCTGAACATCATTTTAATTTATGTTGAGCAGTTTCTATCCAAGGACCCCGGTAAGGGAACCCGTCGGACACGGCTTGCTGGATGTACACGGCGAGGCGGAGGTCCCGGCGGCGCGGCGGCAGCGCTCCCCCGCGAGCCGCGGTAATAGGCGGCTTTGTCTCTCCATCAGGTCCCCGGGAAACCACTGGCTTATCTCCACCACTGATAACCCCCACTACTGCCCGCGAAATGTTTGGTTGGCGCCGCAATTACGAGATCGAACAGTTTATTTTGATATTTACTTTGAGTCTGTGAATAGGTGACTGTTTAATTAGATTAAAAGGGGTGGAAATAGAAATTTTTGTGATACATTTAACGTTACAGTGATGAGAAAGAGGGAACTAGATGATAAATAGATATTTGTGCATTACTAGAAACATAAAAAATTAGTCTACCACCAAAGTATAGCATAATGTAGGGGGATGTCGACGCTTAGCTTTAGATATGGAAACCATTATGGAGTGGAGAATCAGGAGCATGACTCATCGTGTTAGATTACCTCTTTCCAGTCATTTTACTTTTAATCGGACAGTTATATGATAATGTGGAAATTTTTAAACCTTAAATTCTTTTCTCTATCAGTTGATCCTGCTAAATTAAACCTCAAGATATTTAACATTTACGCAGTTTTAACATGACAATACTCATAATCTTACGATTATAAATTAAATACTAAGCAATCTATGATTAACAGAAAATAAGTTATATAAGTACGAATAGTCACACGTTTTGACACCTGGGCTGGTGGGGACTGGGACTGGTGACGGATCACGTCATTTCTCGGAATCACGTCGCCGTGTTCGGCAGTGACACCGCTAGATGTCGCCCCCGTGGGGGGATGTAAGGCTACCCTCAAAGGACCCAATCGTTACTTTGCTCCGAAATAGATACTGTTGACGGAAACTCGAGTAAACGAATTATTGGTAAATTTTTTTATAGAATCATTTGGACACTATTTATGTATGCCAGATCATATCAGATTTAGTTACACGATAACGAGAGAACCAATTTACGAATAAAACCTCTCCTTGTTTATCCAAACAATCATAATCATTTGTATGAATTACGATAAAAAAATAAAAAAAAATAAAACTGATTGTATATATTTACAGTAGTAGGATATTGTCCAGCAATAGTAATCTAATAGTGGTCTAATATTGTACATGTTCCTCGAAATCGAGCAATTTAGTTACTGTACTGATAAACCATGTAATATAACAGAGTCATTTTCATTTTCTATAACAACTCTTGGTAAACATTTTTGTAGGCCTACATACACTATGTCATCGTAACTAAGATGAACTAGGTCTTTTGCGTATAGCTTAAAATATGCCTACCTAAAATAGTAAGAATTAGACCCTAGCTGATGTTTCGCCCAATAATGCCATGTAATAATTTTTATTTCAAATTTAATTATTTGTGAAATCATTATCCTCAACCACTTACCTCTGAATCTTGAAGTGAAAGCATAAGTTTTAAAAATAAAAAACCATCGAATTATAATTTGAGTGGAAAGAACTTATTAATATAACCATTATAATAGAAATAAGATTGATAAAGTTTCCGGCAACCAGCACCATTGTCACAATGAGAGGAGTTTCAATACAGATCAGCACCGTTTACACTATAAAGATAATAAAACTACTCAATTTTCTTGATTAGCCAATCATCGATATAAATAATCAATTATAAGTTGGAGAAATATTGGTGCTTCTAGCAGGTTTTCTTATCAATAGCGACACAAAGATTTAATAAAGTAGGCTATAAGTAATTAAAAGATAGTCTTCAATCAATGGCGTTATCTGGTTATCGTTTTAAATCAATTTGAAATAGACGTTGTGATGTTAATGTGATGTTCTTTATCTCCATGCTTTTCTCCTGGAGGACATTTTACGTTATTTATAATTTCCACATAGCTTTTTTGACATGCCGTTATTATTCTCTAGTCCATTTGGCCTAAACCTTTAATTTGAGACCACTTAGCTAATTCTATAATTTTTGAAACCCTCACAATTTTGCTCATAATATTTTCCACGTGCAAACTAAGTGCAATTCGTTAACGAGGTTCACCCCGCGGCTTAACACAACCCCTTTCGTGTGAACAGACGGATAGTTCTTTCGTTGATGTCCAGTGTTTACACTTTTAATCTGTTAACTTGAAAATCAATCAATTTCCTTACCAATGTTAATCAAATGGGGAAATTACGAACTTTAAGGGCTTGTACATCCCTTCCTTTTCCATGGATATTCACCAATTTACTTTAGAAACAACTTCACACCAAACTCTATTTAATGACACCAAAATTATATTACTTATATTACTTTATATAAAAAAAATATTACTTTAACACCAAAATCTGTTGAAAACTGTGGGAGAAGTTCTTTGGAAAAAAACGTGTCACGTATTAAATATGCAAAAAAAAGTTAAAAATGTATGTATGTTAAAAATGTGTTTTTAGTATTGATTGACCGAATACAATGCAAAACTACATGTTAAGTTCGTAATTCCAATTGTATTGTCATTTGATGGTAAACTAAAAAAATTTGAATGTTAAAAATAAAAATATCATACAAACAAATATTTTAAGACATTTTTCAGATTATCGGACTAATTTAAAGAAACGTGCAATAATTTTGTTTGCAACTTTTTAGGAAATTGAGTGTAAAAGTGGGAGACAAAATTTTGTAACCAGATTAACCTAAGTCCAAAAAAAAGGTTATTTCAAGTTTTTTACATTGTTGTGTGTCGAACTTTAATCTGCATTAAGCCATTACCAACCAAGTCCTGTAAAAGTTTTATTAACTATTTTATAAGGGTTTTAAGAGCTCAAGTCCTGTTCCACTGTTGAGTCAGACAAGTGTAAATTAATTTGTGCTGTTATGGCTCTGAAGCTTTGGCAATACTGCTACAACGCAAGTCCACAGCCACAGCTGGACTTACGCTACAATGGCTGAATTTTCACGAGTAAAATTCGACACATACGTCAAAGACTGCTATTCTCAGCAGTGAAGTTCATTCTCCAGTTTTTGTGCGCTTCTGAAATATCTGCCTACTGTGACTTGCGTCCTACTGGGTCTGAGGTATAAAATTTGTCATACCTCGTAGAAATAACGTACCAACTCCTTTAAACAGAAAAGGGATACCGTAGTTCAATGAATAAAACAACAAAAATTATACATCGTACTCTGAAACAATGACGATTGTCACTGTCCTCCATAACATTTACATGTCTGCTTATCGATGTAGACAAACATACACAAATTTGTTTTAAGTAAAAGTTATAATTAGGGAAATGTTCAGTGACTAATGGCTTGGGATACACACACACACACACACACACACACACACACACCTGTAGGGATGCAAGATATGGGGTAATGAGCTGTACAGCCGGATTCCAAATGTTGCAGCTGATACTGTCAAAGTAATTGGACTACAAGTATTGACTTCTACATTCATTAGGATTCATTATGATTATGTCTTTGCATTAGGTGTTAATAGAAAATACTAATAATAATAATAATAACTAGTAAACGTGTTGTTCGAAATCGTGAAATTTAATCTGGACTATTCCATGTAATGGCTAAAATTGGTACATTGTGATTATCAGTACCTAATCACAAAAATACACTTATTTACAGCTGTAAATTAACAGATGTTTAAAAAACTAAACCAAAGCCCAGTGTTATTCTTTTTTTTAGGGAGAGTACACAGGTGACCAGCTTGTAGTGTGCGGTTCCCCTAAAAAACGGGTTTACCCACCAAAAAACCTCCTCTACTCTTGATAATTCTAACCTGGAATTGTTTATCACATTACGTCAGGCTAGGCCTAAATTGGGCTTACGCCCGTAGGGCTCCAGGGGCTCGCTCCTTATCCAGCCACTCGGCCAAGGAATCTGAGCTACTTCGCGGTCCAGAGGGCTACTTGCTTTGGCCACTGGGGACTTCAAAACGATAGGGGACTGTAACGAAAATGTAACATGGTCCCGGGGTTAGGTCTCACCATAATAGCATAATCCTTGTAGGAAAATTCGTTAAAACATCCTTTAGTGAAAAAATCTTACATAAAAAGGTATTAAAGCATAAATAAACTTATTTAACTTCACGGACCAATGGGGCAAAGCCCAGGTAACTTTTGATAATTCTGGTATTTTTCCTTGCGTCCTTGGCCCTCAAGCTTTAAAATGAGCCATAATACGTTGCCCTATCTTTCTCCTAACTCGAGATATTTCGTGGGGACCGATTCGCTTACGGAATTATATATATAGATATTACTTGTAAGGCCTTTTTATTAATCTCTAGCAAATAATGAAAATTATGATAGAAATTAATATTTTGACAAAAAACTATTCTGAATTTACAATAGTCCGAAAAAGTCAAGGGACTTAGGGTGGTAAGGGATTGGGGCCGTCCATAAATTACGTCATCGCTTTTTGGCCATTTTTGGACCCCCCCTCCCTAAAATCATCCTACCATCATAATTTGTCTGACCCCACCCCCTCTCGGAAAAATGACGTCATTTTTAACAAACCTTCGTTTTAAGTAAGAATAATGCTTTTTACACGCTACATGATAAACTAAAAAAATTAACAATAAAATCTGAATTTACCTTCAGAAATAAAGTAAAAATGACTTTCTCAATTGAAAAATAAACTATAAAACAACCCCTAAAAATAGTCCAATGTATTTTATAGATAATTATTTTACAATAGTTGAGTTGTGTTAGAATTGATCATTGTTTTACTGTTAAAAGTCGATATAAAACATCATATTTAAAATGACGTCATATCAAAGCCGACCCCCCCCCCCTTGCACATCACCTTACCGTCATTTTCAATCTGGACCCCCCCCCCCTATTTTCAGATGACGTAATTTATGGACGACCCCATTACGCTCTAAAGGTAAAAGCCATCTGAAGATTTCCAGGTTTTCCTGTCATTACATTTATGGTCGTTGTTCATTGTATTCCAAACAAACATTGAAGCACTGTTTATTGAGAATCTGAAATTATATAAAAATTAATCTCGTATTAGTCTTGAATATAAAACCTCAAAAATCATTCATGGTTTTGCCTTTGGTTTACTAAATGCTTTGTGTTACAGAACCTGATACTTTTAAAATACTTATTTAGGGGTTAAATAAATGTTTTTTTGCCAAATTTATCAAATAAGTGGTGATTGCTGGTGGGATACCGAGCCGAACGTTTATAACGCAGGAAGTATAGAAGGCGCGCGACGCGAAGAGCGACGCACACGCTGTGCTCATGTAGAGTGGAGAGTTACACGACGCGACCTTGGTTACGGGGTAGAGTTACCGCGAGCTGAGCACGTGCCATACACGGCTACGGTTACCCGGCACCCGGCACACGGCACACGGCACACGGCACCCGGCACACGGCACACGGCACACGGCACACGGCACACGGCACACGGCACACGGCACACGGCACACGGCACATGGCACATGGCACACGGCATACGGCACACGGCACACGGCACCCGGCACACGGCACACGGCACACGGCACACGGCACCCGGCACCCGGCACACGCACACGGCACCCGGTACCCGGCACACGGCAGACGGCGCACGGCACACGGCACACGGCACACGGCACACGGCACACGGCACACGGCACACGGCCCACGGCACACGGCATAACTCACAACGAGTGTCCGTGAAAGAATAAGAAAGATTTTTTTCTTGAATTTTAAAATTTTCTTTCCCATTTTTACAGAAAAATGTATATTTCATCATTCATTCATCCAGGAAAGATACAGGATGTTCGGAAACTCTTTTCAGAAATTCAGTGTATAACGATTCCTTGGATCAAAATTAACAAAAAGATTCATGGGGAACGCAGTGCAATGCTTCGCTAAGTTGCTAGCCACCATTTTGTTTTTTACACTTAATAATTTTGATTTCCGTTACTGAAGGGGTTATTAAGTTTATTTAGCATTAATCAATCTTTCTTTATCACATAAATGTTCATTTTCAGAAATAAGATATTGTTTTCCTATATGTATATTCAAAATGGCGTCTATTTTAAGTTTTTAATCTAAAATACCTCAAAACTAGTAAAATTTTATAATTTTGATCAAATTTACCATTTTGAGAATGAACATAGTAAAAACATGTTTTTATTTAAAATAAAATTGGTGTGATAAATGTTCATGCCAAATATAAACTTATAATACCCAGCCGTTAAGGTAATAAAAAGTACCAGGGGGACCGAGCTTAAGCTCGGTAAAAATTTTTACTTTCGTTCTCAAACAAAGCTCGTTCGCTTCGCTCACTCGCCAAGCCGACGGGTGCTTCACTTTGGTATAATTTGTCTTAAACTACTGGTTAAAGATATAGCACATTGGTTTATATCTACAGTTATCAGCTGATTTTTGTTCAATTAATAAAATCTCCATAAGGATAACATGGAAACTTTGAAGGGCTCTAGCGCGAAAACTGGATTTTTCCCAGACATGGGAACATCTCCAATCGATTTCTGGTGGCCAAAACCCCCATATTCAACCAAAAAATAAAAAATCCTTGGAGCGAAAAAAAACTTTGCCCGTACAAACGGAGATTGTTTTAGAGTATATAACAATAACTGTAAAAAAACGACGGCTAGCGGCTTAACAAAGCATTTTAAGTCATATGTTCCCATAAAACTTTTTGTTCATTTTGATCTAAGGAATCACCACACTGAGTTTCGGAACACTGTATAAAAAAATAAAAATAATATAATTCATAGGTTACTGTTTTGGTGTAATTTAATATAAAAGTCCCGTTTATTACCAACTATTTATTGTTGCATTATAGTATAACAGTACAAGCTTTGTTGCATTAATATACGAGTATTAAAAATATAAAACAGCTTAATCCCACCAAACGTTGTTGCTTGAAATTGGCACTTATTTTTTGCATCCCTAGTTTTAAAATTACGTAAAATATAAATTTTATCATAAAGACTGATAATTATTTACGGTTTGTGACTATAAACAAATGTGTTTCGAAGTTTAACTTGGAACAGTCTTTCCCCGCAGTTGCACTTAACTGCTTGATTAGAAGACAGCAAAACTTCGCTGATTTAAAAGCATTTCCTGAATAATATGAAGTATCAGCTTGTTAATGTATTTTTTTTTTACTTTGATTCCAATTCAATAGTTTTCTTTTATTGTTATTGCTCTTTTTTTATTCAACAGTTACAACTTTTATTTGATATTTAATATTAAAAAACACGTTCAAGCTTAACCTTATTATTGCGACTCATTTTTTGTTCATTAACTGATGATGGGCATTTCAAACTGAAATGTTTTCAGTAAAAAGTAACAAGGTAGTAAGTATATAATTGGTTAATTTAAGATTAATTATTCAATTATTTATTTCAGTGTACGTACCAATAAATTATAAGATTACATTAAATTAAACTTCCATATTGGTTTTTCTAAAAGCTAAGCGACATGCTCAGTAACAATAATGAATGCATTTTGAGGAAATGATCAGGAATTTGACGTAAATAAATTACAAATTTATTTACATTCTAAACTTTTGTATTCACTCTTTGGCTTTCATGTTGTTTTTGTTATGAGCTTAAAACAAAAACCAAATAGTATAAACATAGTAAGTTTTGTACTCACATTAGAGCCTATAACACCTCATACTAATAATTTATTTTGTGCTGTAGCCATATGCGTGGGTTTAGCGTTTTACTGAAGGGTATTGCAATATTTTCTTTGCCAGCGACTCTGTGAAAAGAATTTTCCTTCCCTTCACAATAAAGGTAAAAATAAAAGCTCACTTCAAACCCAAGAAAAAAATAAGTAAATAAACAGTAACGGTCACTTTATATAATTTTTAAAATTATCGTGGGGGAATGCCTTTCTTGAATTCTAAATTAAACCAATTTTAAAAGACTTTATTTAAGTTACAGGTAGTTTTCTACTCAGTATGAGCTTGGATTCATAAAATAATTCACTCAGTATATTCGTAATGTAAAAATGCAGTTTACCGTACATTTATTATCTAATCATACTACGGTTTTGTACAAAACCATATACCATATATTAGCGGTATAATCACTGCATGACACGGATTTCCTCATATCAATAAGAAGTTCACTGTAGTCAGTAGATCACAAATGAAACCAGAGTAATGCTGATAAAATTATCAGCATTACTACCCTAAAAATGTCCCAGAGCGTAGGCCTATTTCTTTAGCAATAACTTAATAAAAAGTTTGTTTAGGTTTTGATAATAGTGAAATGTTTGAGGTTGACAAACGCTTACAACTTAAAAGTCACATACAAATTTACAAATCCCTAATCATTAATATTCTAAATATGAATGTCCGTTTGCTTTCACGCGAAAACTACTCAACCGTTCATCATGAAATTATGTCCACATATTCTTATAGGTATCAGAAGTAACATAGGATACTTTTTGTATAAAAATTATTTTGTACTAAGGTAAATAAACGTTTGTAAAAATCTCAAATCAATGTTATGATTTATTTACTTGTTGCTAAGAAACAAATTCAATAACAATTACAATTTTAGCTACTCAAGCGATTTTTTACATTTAAGGTGAGCGTGACGGTGAGTGATCGAGACAAACCTGACTGCAACGCGAGTGAAGCCGCGTGAAAAAGGTAGTTTTATCATTCTAGCTGCCAGCTAACTAGCTAACAGCCCGCCAAAAATGACGGGTAATTTTCATGACGATTACTAATGAATGATATGTTTTATAAGTTTGAATGGCTACAACATTTACGAAAGCCATGACGACATAATATTAAATCTTAAACTTCTCAATTTATTTCTCAATCTGAAAAGTTCAGTGCTCCGCCCCACAGAAATTCAAGTTTGTAATTTAATTTTTATGGCCAATTTTTTATACATAAGATGTTTGTTAAAAAATAGAGCATAAATAAAAGGAAATTTTTTACTCTGAAGAAAGTTATTGATGTATGTTTTGTCCGGACCAGGTCTTTACAACCGTGAGTAAAAACTGCAACCAGGCTATATCAAATATATCAACCAGGCAAACATCTAGAATATTGTGTTTATCTCTCTTTATAATATAGCTAATGCAAAGTGGGGAATAAATCGTCTGAGCTCGAGTCTCTGCGAAAGTTGGGACACTGCAAAGCTTTTAACAGTTCCCGACATTTTCATTGTTTCCGCAGTTTTGAGCGAACGGACGTCTACGGTTGCATTGGTGCAGCTTTACAAGTATTTTTATTAAAAGGAAATGCTCTCAGCATGTTTTAGAATTAACGTTACGAATAAATACAGGGATATTTTACTTTAACCGTTTTACAATCAACGATCGTGAAATTGAAAGAAAATTTACATATAAATGAAAATGATAGGATCGAGCTGATCGATGCTTGAAACTCTTAAACGGTTTTGAATGTATTAACAATATTTTATTTATGAATAATTTAGGATTTTCTACAAAGCTTATGCATTGGAACTAAATAGATTTAAAATTGTATGTGTATGAGACTGTCTAAACCTTTCTACAGTAACAGGTTTAAGACTTTTAATTTGTTGTTTGTATGACAATTTTTTAATTAAAGGTAGAAACTTGGTTGGTAAAATAATTGGTTTCAGAGTAGACGCTTACCATTTTTAGGTACTAGTGATAAGGTAACAACCGTCAACCAATATTCCGTGGAGTAAAAGCACAGACTAGCCATCTAAAAGTACTGAAATAGCAACATTAACCGAAAATATACTGCCAAGTTCAGTAAAGTAACTATTACCAGAACAGTGAGGTTAAAATGGACTAAAAATGAACGGAAAATTTAGTTAGTCTGAAACAAAATCGGTCTAGTATTTGCTTCAGTGCGTGTTGCGCTGGTATTTACAGGCTCACGGGGTTTCAAATTCAATTGGCCAATCAAAGAGATTATTCCATCAGATTTATTTAAAGAGTTAAATAGTTTTTCCTGCATTTTAATTCACTGACAGATTTTTGTTTTTTATTTCAACTTTATAGAAGTATAAAATTTTTATCCTCTTAACATAAACCATAAATTGTTTTAATTTTAATTTCCATGTATGGTAAAAAGCCACAATCTGTGTTTTCATAGGACAAATGTAAGGCACTACAACTTGTAATATAAGACGAGAACAGCTGTTTACGAGTCTACCACGGTCGACAAAGACAATGTATAAGGGTCATAACCCGCTTGAACGTATTAACGCATTACTTTGTCGAGATTAAAACTATTTAATTAACAAAGGGTTTCAACTCGGTTTTACAGGCTCGATTAGCGATTAGCTTCTCTGCTTGAACGTCAGCAGCTTCAAACCCTTGCCTGTTAGAACACCGACAAGCCTATCTGCTGAACTGATTGTGAAACATTTACTCTAAGTGAAAATATTTAAATCGTTCTTATATCAAAGTAAATGTATGATACTTTGTATAATGTATAATGTTGATGTATAATGTATAATGATATAATGTATAATGCTCATGTTCTAATTATATGACTAGATTCCTCATCTTTAAAATAACAAGAAAAATCTTGCATTCGCATTTTTTATAAATCATTGTATTATTTCGATATAATAATTACAAGAAAACCTTCTGAGTTTACTAACAGATAAATGAAGAAAATAATCTGTTCCTACCTAGCAATATAATTGAAAAATGGATATTACCTTTGTAAAGAAATATTTTGAGATATTTAAATTGAATAAAACTCAAGCTATGCAAACAGCAGAGAAAATATAAATTTGAAGTCGACGAAAAAGTGAAAAGTACCCAGTAAAGTTTTAATAATTCGTCTGCTACAAGTTTGCCAGAATCTTCAGCGGTGAATTTGACTGTGATAAACATTTTAATGAAGAAATTCTTCTCGTGGACTACCAGTGGAACGAATGATGTGAATATATTTGTGGCAAATATTTTATATAATGACACAGTTTAAATTTGATTATTGATTTAAGTACATACTAGTGCACTCGTTTGAAATCGAGTAATTTAGTTAGAATACGTTTAGTCCTAAATCAATTACATAGGACTAATAAAATATTATGATAAAGCCCATGTAATCAGCCAAAACTATATACTTAGGTTTATTTACAACTGTATATTAACACAAGTTTAAAATGTTCAACACAATCCCGATGTTATTCTAATGAGAAAATTTTAAATTCTCAATTTTTGGGTAGAGTTTTGTTTTAAGTCCGATTATTATCAATTTTTGAGGAAACAACTACAGACCAGGCTCTATCCAACAACATTAAAAAACTTAAAAATCAGTTGAAAATTGTAGGAGGATTTCTAATTACAAAAACCGTTAGCGTATTAAATAAATATACAGGCTACAAGTCAAACATAAGCAATATAAGGAACGTTATTCCCAGATAATAACAAAAATTACAAAAAAAGTTTCCACTAGGTTTACTTTGGTACCTTTTACTCATTTTTACTGATCATTAAATAAATCTCTTGTGTCGTTTGAGGGTGTATTACAATGGTACTTATATGTAGTTAAATTATCTTCACTAATATTTAAAATGTGAATGTCTGAATGTTTGTTACGATTTCATGCGAAAACTACTCAACCGATCATCATGACAGTTTGTACACATAGGCCTATTCTTGGAGGCAACAGAGTTAACATAGGATACTAGAAAATATTTTTACGAAATATAATTTTTTAATAAATAAAAAATGTTAATAAATAATGACATTTATTTGTTGAAAAAAAAACCATTTCAATAAACATTTTTAATTTTAGGTATTTCAGTGATTTTTTTTTTATACATAGGGTGAGCGTAGTAAACGAGCTAAACCTGACGTCGAGTAACGCGAGCGAAGCCACGGGAAAAATATAGTACTTAATATTTTAGAATAAAACTGAACTTAATTTCGCCACGAAATTTTAAAGTCTTTTAAAGACAAAATATTGCTAAAGCAATATTCCCCTCTCATTATTCCCCTTATCGCATTTTAAATTTAGTTTCAATAAAAACTGAACAAAAACCAACAGATTTTTTTACATTTTTATTCATGGTAAGTCAAACAAATTTGTATGATAAAATTATCTAAGAGAGATTAAACAAAAGATGTTTTTTGTACTTTGGGATGGATAAAAATATGTTCGATAACTCAACCAGCTCAAGTTTTATTTGACAACTCAGCAACTCTTTTCAGGAACTCATTTTTTAGTTATATATTTTTTATCAAGAAGAAATAAAAAACTTTCAGTGTTTTAAAACAAAAATCGATCTTCAATAATGGGAAAGAATTTAACAAGTTGAATTGACTATTTAACTTATAGTTGGATATTTTTTAAATTTAAATTATTGATTTTTCTTTGCCAATTCAAAATGTTTATTATTATATGCATTTTTCTGTTGATGTAATTTTGATGTCATTTATTTATATTTGAAATTGACATTATTTTTTCAACAAAGAAAAGTATAAAAAATTCAAAGAAAATTGAGAAAAAACAACTCTTTGTTTATTGAGGTTTCTTAAAAACCCCCATTTTATGTTTGTAATTCTCTATATATCGGGGGCTTATACTCCTTTCGTCAGGAAGAAATACCTAAAAAAAATCAAAGATAAATTACAGATAACGCAGAATATCTTGGCCTCTGACGGACTCCACTTCTGGATTCGAATGGGAAAACATATGGTACTAAAAAACAGTCAGCGACATTCTGCAACTTCGTCGCTCTACTACAATTGTTTGAACTGTAAGACCGGTCATCACAGGCCAAGATATTCCGTGTTATCTGTAAAATAGTAATATCTATATATATAATACGTGATGCCCTTTTTTTGTTAACACTACTCCTCCCTTATTTCTGGACCAATTTTAAAGTTTGAGGTGTCAAAAGAATGATCACAGTTCGTAGTTTTGCAATAAGGTTTTAGATTTTTGATATTTTAATTCTGAAGCCCACAGGAGGCCCTTAAAGTTCGTTTTCGTCCTTAAGATTAACAAGGGGAACAATTTTATTAAATTGCAAAATAAAACAGCTGTTGATAATAAAACAAAACATGTTTAAAGTTAGCTGAATAGAAGCAGTTGAACTACTGGTACTGAAATATCAACACAATTCCATACTAAATGCAAGGAGTGTCCATTTATGTGGAACAAATCGTGTGTTTTACCTTTTCCCTTAAAATGTAGTAGGTAGATTTTGCTTGAACTTTGTAATTGCGTGTATTTGGACACAAAAATAAGATTACTAACTTAACCCCACAAAAACTAATTTTACTGTACAAGTTTGGAAATTGAAATTTTGACGTGGTTCTTATGGGTTATCAGATTGGTATTGAAACAACAACAAAAGTTAACAAAAATTAAAACAATACATTTTTGCACATCGGTTTTCAAAATGCTGTGAACTAGGAAAAGGGATAGTTGGTTGTTGGTCTAAAATGAATAATAGCCTGTTTACTGTGATACTATTATAAATTTAATGCAGAATGTATGAGAAGATATTAAAACACCTGAGACATTATTTAAAAAAGTTTCTCCTCCAGTATGGATAACAAGCTTATTGCAAAAATTGTTTGTAGAGAAATTTTTAACCAAAATATAAATGCCACATCAAATCAAAATGCAGCACCAACAAAGATGTAGATTTTCTTAATTTTTGTGATTTTATATTTAAATTCTGTAATGCCATGGAAAATAAGTTTAAGAGGTTTTAGTTCGTTATAAATCGTAATAGTGTGGACTTATTCACTATGTCGACTACTAACTCATACAGTACTAGGCTACAAAAACAGTCACAGTGAGATTAAATGTCAATCGTTTTTTATATATCTGGTTATTAAGGATTAAGTTAAATTTTTCATTTGATTACATACATTTGATTTGATTGCATTTGAGCTCATACAGGACCGGGAAGTTGTAATGAATTATTGATTTTTCTTTTACTGTCATATAGGGCTACGTTTTTTGCGTGATGAACTATCTAGATCCAACATCTGTGAATTTATCCTAAATTTTATAGGAGTTTTAAGGCAGAGGATCTAGGTCAAATCGGCAAAAGAACCATCACGTAATCCTAGCTAATTTAGAACTAAAAGAACAACTACCATAAGTTGGCCTATTAAAATACCTGTTATAATATTAAAAAATCTGTACATGCTTTTTTTACCTCCAGTATATTACAAAAAGCTTACAAAAATTTTTTTAATGAAGATAAATTTTAGCCAAAATACCACATCAACAAAGACATTGCTTATCACTTCAGTTTTGTGAGTCTTTATTTCAAATCTGTTTTGAATTGGAAAGTTAAGTTTAAAAGGATTAAAAGTGTTATAAATAGTATTAGTGTAAGCTCATTAGCTATGAAAAAGACTATTTTTCCATACACTACTACAAAAACAGTCACAATGAGTGATCCATAGTGTTTCACACATTAAAGGGTAGTTGTCTAATTTTTCTTACAATTTACAATGCCACAAAATTCCAACACTATATCACAGTAATAATTTAGAAAATAAGTGGTGAACATTGATCGATCAAACGCTTAAAAGATGGAAATTAATTTGCAGTATGATTTAAATTTTATGCAAAAAACTAAGTAAATTACCATGGAACATGGTTTGATGGCCAAGCACTCTGAAATATGCAGCGCATTGCGTATTAATAATAACCCCTAGTTAATAATAATAATCTATATATTAATAGGCAAGCATGTTTTTTTCCTCCTTTTTTCTCAGCTCATGTGCATCGTAGAAGAAATCCGCATACACCGTTAGAAAGTTATTAAGCTGTAGATGAGCAGAATCCCATTTTAATTCACATCAAACTCCAGGGCTAAGCCCCTTAGGCTTTCAAAGTTTCAATGTTAATCTTATGGGAGAAAGAAAATTGATTGAATCATTAGACAGCTGTTGTAATAACAAATGCTAGCAAATCAGGAAGAATAGATGTTCAAGTTATAAAACATTTAGGGCCGGTTTCCGAGTCCAGGGTTATCTCTATTCTCGGACTAAAATCCAGTATAAACCAGTTTTTAGTCTAGGACTACAGAAATTGGGTTTCGGAGCTCAAGGATACCTAAACTCTAGGAATATCGCTAACCCGAGAGTTAACTTGGGAGGGATATTCTCGGTCTTACTCTCGTGGGTTTCCGAGTCAGGTGTTATTTAATCCTCAAGTTAAGTTTTATTCTTTTGAATTTCGGAGTTAAAATTTAACCCACAACTGCTTAGTCGAGGACTATTTTTTGCTATGTCGAGGAATATCTTGAGCATTTTTAATCCTGGCAAAGGGTAGGGTTAAGTTGAGGAATATCTTTTTCAGTAGGCGCTGTAACCTGAGATTAGTGATGAGATTCACTCAATATTACGTTGGCAGTTAGACATTTAGGTTAAGGTTGTTTTTCGATTAATGTGATATGGAATGCCTCGATTATTGAGACTACCCCAGATATGCGCATCCGCCCTTTCAACTGAGACTTGTGTGCGAGCTGTAAACGCATTTTACGACACAAAGTAACGAACAATTTAAACCCCGTTTTAGGCTGAGAAAGGGTTCATGAACTTGCGAGACGGATTGCCCCAAGGCCTTCTGAAAATGATCGCAGGGCTCCCCATGACACATATCAAAAGCGTCTGCTTGCAAAATTGTACATCGGGAAGTATTGTATATTAAAATGGAAATGAAAAACCAAGCATAACAGTTTTATACAGGCTACTATTCTACGAAATTTTTTTTTAGCAAAATGGGTTCCTCGGTGTTCTATGTATAGTTGCCGGGATCAACGCTACTACGGACAAATTTTTTTTTATTCACAATTTTGTTTTTGTTTTTTGATTGACATTCAGTCAATCTCAATAATCAATCATTTGTTTCTATGTCACTGTTAAAAAATATCACACTGATACTTTTTTAATACACTAAACCAGTTTCATTCTATTCTTCAGTTCTTTCTCTACATTTTCCTCACATTCTACTTGGCCATAGTTAAATAAATTTAATCAAAGGAGATTATTGAACATAATGTCACGCAGAATGTTCATTGCACATACACAGAGAGCACACCACGGAGATGGAACGTTCCGTTTTCAACTGATAAGGGACAAGACACGGGAGCTGTGGCCAAAAACGTAAACTAAATCCTTCGACAGAGTGTCGTCTGTAGGCTGTACAGCACCGTGAATGCCACTACTCAAAATAGAGAATTCCCAGCAATTCCCTCCTAACCGATGGCATAAGTTAAAGAATAAATATATTCTCGGACTACGATAATCCGAGAGTTAAGTAAGTTATCCCCGATCTCCGAAACCCGATTATTTAATATTTTTAACCCACCGATTATCTTATTCCACGGATTAACTAACTCCGGGATTAAATATCCCCGGACTCGGAAACCGGCCCTTAAAAAGTAAAAACTCAAGATCAACTGAATGTTTTGTCGAATTTCGACCAGTGGGCGACCTCTAGTTATTATTATTATCTGTAAAATCAAATAAACTAGAAAGATCAAGATGTCAGCTGTTGATAAAAATCAATAAAGAGTAGTTGCGTAGTTGGCAGGAAATTTTCCTTACTCAAGTTCGATAATGTTTGCTCTGATCTCACCAGGAGGGCACTGTCATATTCTTGGTTGTCTTGCACATTCATCTTCTCAACGCTTGCTTCTTGGTGAGAAACATCCCTCTACCTTTAACTTTTAGAGAAGTTTAATATGTTGTGTTCTTGTCTTTGTGGAAAATGTAGAACCGGATTCGACATAAAAATAACATTTGAAAATGCACATGAAGCTAATACTGCCTCTATATTGAATATGAAGTAAAACAGCAAAAGTTTCTAACATAAAAATGTTCAAATAAATAGACAATACTTAATTTCAATAACTCTGCATAATAATAATAATAATAATGAGATAATAAAGTATTTTTTATCTAACTATCCCTTCCCCAAATTTTTTTTATTAGACGATGTACCAGATTGTCTGAACCAAAGTTTCATTCATATAGTTTACACTAATTTCGTACCGGCACCACTTCTACTAACACCCATTTAATGTTCTTATACGGAGTACAAAATTAAAATAAAATAGATTGTATATTAGCGTCAACATCAGCAACAGTTGGTGCCACGTGACTCCCAGGCCCACGTGACCATGACGTCACACGTTCCCGCCAGAACCCCCACCGCCGTTGCGGCTGACAGGTCGGACGCACTTGTTTATTGTTGTTAAAAACCAATTATCCACGACAAGGGTGTCACAGACAGAGAGCGTTATTGAAATGAGCTGTTTTGTCCTCAAAGCGGGCTAATTAACTAATATAAACTCCATTCTTTTCCCTTTTCTTCGAATTCTTTCTCCCTCACCTTCGCTTTTTCTGTAGATCTCAAACTGATATAAGATATTGTTTTCAATTTAATTGCTGTTGGGTAACTTAGGATATGAAATTGGATTATTGTTATTATTAACGGTTATTTCAGAAGACTTGAAGTTTAAATAATTTAAGAACCACCTACGAAATATAAGGAGCGATAACAAAAATCCAAAACGTATTACTTAGATTACAGTTTCCTTAAACTAAGAAGTACACTGAATGATTTTACAATGGAGAACAAATTAACAAAATAAATTTCTTTACAACGAAATATTATGAGTAGCATAAAAAAGGCGATACTATTTTTAAAATCTCAGAAAACAGTCTGTCGGGGTCCCATCACTTAGTTCCTAAAATATCAATCGATCAAAAATATTTATAGCCCACATTATAATGTATTAAACAATTGTATTATCGCTGATAATACTTAAGTACCAGGTTAACCGAGCCTTGCTCGTTGATTTTAATTCACTTTTGTTTTAGTGTCATAGTATTAACGTTATTAAATTTCCGCCAACAACCAACTATACTTCTTCACAGTTAACAGCTGTATCATAAAGACTGCTTAACATTAATGTTCCTTTATTTTTGTTTATCTTTAGATGTTATTTTGTTACAGTACCAAAATAGCAACCCATAACACCAATGTTAAAAATTACGATTTTTAAACTTAAATTTAGACAAAATTCGATTGTTCCTGGGAATGAGGAAGTTTCTAAACTTATTTTTAGGCTAAAACTCGTAAATGCAAAGTTTAAGCAAAATCTACCCGCTAGATTTCGAGATCGAAGAACACACATCCCTTCAGACAGTGCTCGTATTATAGTATAGGATTGACCACCACTTATTGCATTTTCGAGACGATATTGCATATTTAGTTTAATCATGTTGTTTTAAATGTCTGAATAATTTTTATGCCTCTGAACATTTTTAAATACTTTTCTAAACGAACTAAAAAAAAAAAAAAACAAACAAAAAAAAACACACATTTAAGACACACATATAACTTTAAAAACATAATAACTAGGAACAAAATCTAAACTTGCAGTTCATTGTTATAGAATTATTTATTATACTGGTTAATTATACTAATTCATTACGGCACTGTTACATATTTTACTATTGATAATTTACTCATAGAATAAAAGTTTTTTGTTAGAGAGTGTGATTATCACGCACTACACACGCAATAACCTTTTTTGTGTTTAAGTTTTCTTTCTTAAATTGATTCTAAACATTTTATTTTTATTTTTCTAATTTTTAATTATTGTTATAACAGAACCACCGTGCTGTTATGTTTTTCAACATATTCAACATATATTTTTTTAAAAGGACTTAAAAATATTCCTTTGTAATTTAGGATAGAACTTTATTACTTATGTCACAAAAACCAAATTGCACGCAAGATATTTAATAAACAAAAGACCCTCAGACGGGATGAGTACAAGATGAGATAACTGTAAAAGTATTTCTCTAAACTCTTTATTTATCAAGTCAATGCAGAATTACGTTAGTTAAACATATCCTTCCTGCGGAGGTTAGACTGGGCTTCCCCTCAAACAACAATGAATTGCGGTGGACGTCAGTTTGATTAGATTTAGTTTGTGTTTACCTCCCTTTGGTTTAATCGGTCTATTTATATTTCTATTATTATTTTGCATTACTTAATGTAAGAATTAGATTTTAAAGGTAAGTTTAATTACATACAAATAAAAAACTTCCATTCATAATAAATTGAGTTCTTATTCTCGTAATGGAGAAGGTCGCCGGTTCGTAACGCTATGGAGCTGAACTGAGATGTCATTTCTCACTTCTTTGAGCTAAGATAATTAATTATTATATTTATAATTAATAGTTATGTTTATATAAAAATTGAGTGTTACATTACTACTTAAAAAATTAAACCTGATTTAGTAGATCAAAACAAAAGAAATTCTTCATCATACAAATGGTTCAATCGGTATTAAGACAATACTTTACCTTCTGTCTTCACAAAATAAACATGTTCGCATATAACTAAACAAGTTAACAGCCACTACTGTTCCAAGCTGTAGTACCATGACATAGTCACTGCTACAAAGCTACTAACTGTAGTGCAAGTGTTGTTAGGTGTGATGTGAATGGTCCTGTGTTTGTTCACCAACACCGCTCTGCTCTTCTGTTGTTTGATGCTGTTGATTGTTGATTTTCATAGAAACTACTCCTACTAAACAACCACCTCTGTTTCTCTCTTCAAATTTTAGTTATGTTTCGCCAAGCAGAATAAAAACTGGTATTGTTTCTATCATCATTTTTCATTGAAGTAGACTATTTTATATTTTATTATAGAGGTTCAAAATAAAAAACATCTGTAGTTTAAGAATATTATTGTGATTTTTCTTTCCTTTGTTTCAGTTACAGATAAAGAAAGTAAAAAATTTAATAGCGTTACAAATTGCAAACAGTTTTATGTGAATTTTTCTTAATGTTTTTATGGGAAACAGGTTTAAACCCGGTCGCGTTACAGTCTACTGTCTATCTAATGTCAACCTGTTGTTACATATAATCATTAATTATAGTGCAATGACAAATGGCAACTAGGTCCAATATTGAACTTTTAAAAAGCTAATAACCTCGTAACCTCAGGTTACAACTGGCAACCTTTGACATTCAAAGGCGAGCACTCAGCTCAGCTACCGAGCCAGTTTTTATATTGCTGTGACTACAACCACTCAGATGCCCAGCCAGTTTTGATGTTGTTCCTACTACAACCAATCAGCTACCGACTCAGTTTTGATGTTGCTGTGACTACAACCGTTCGGATACCCAACCAGTTTTGAGTTCGTTATTAGGCCTACTACAATAGCTCAGCTACCCAGCCAGTTTTTTACTCAAGAATACGAGTAAACCTGGATAACACATGAGTTGTCTTGTGATGCCCCTGATATTGAGTAAATGTGACTTCGTATCTAAACCGTCTCGACTCCCTTTTATGAATAGCGAAAGAAGTAAGAAAACAGTTCTGGATAAACGGTTGACATTTATTCGTGTAGTTCTATATTGATATTGCGTAAGAGAAAATATTTTGGAAACATATTTTCATTTTGTAAAATGCAATAAAATATAGTAGACATAGTACTTAAAAGTACAATAAAATGTACAAAACAAACATTTTTTACATGCCGTGGGTAACTCTTGAAAACTTCATTATTTGCTCTTTCAGTTATTATAATGAGATCTTTTAATATTTATTTTAACTTTTCAAAGACTTCAATGTTGATTGTTTGCATGTTTTATTTTTATATACTTAAATAATATGTGCTGAAGTTAACCCCTTCAATCTGTTACAAATTCAGCAAAAAAAAATTATGTTAAAAAGCAAATGTTACAAATTATGTTAAAAATTATATAAAAAAAATTCCTCTTAAAACAAATACTTATCCCTTCCATTGTAGGCCTAGTGAAGAAATTATTTTCTAAGTATAGTAGTTAAAGCAGTAGAAGTAATTTTCACAAATTCTTAGTTTTGTTTCTTTCGCTTTTCAAATTAGCCTCCAAGACAATCTTAGGAGGTGTATTTTTCTAAAATTGTATTTGTTATATTTTATTTGATATGATCATCGTTGTTAATTGTCAATATTTATTGTATTAACATCGTTATGAGTAAAATCAAAATTTATTCCTGTTTATTTATTACAATTTATTTATTGAAACCCTTTAGAGACATTGTTCAAGTCCAAAAAATGTATAGCTGAATAATTTAAGTATTCCAATTATAAAAAAATAAGCAAAACATATTGGGTTTTAAAGTTATGGTATTTAGTCAATGTTGATTTCCAGTTATTAATTTAGTAACATATTACAAAACTAAAATAAAAAAACTAAAATATTTGTCCAAACAATAAAATGTTGATAAGGTAGTTTGATCATTACAGTGTATCACCTC
This sequence comes from Neoaliturus tenellus, assembly GCA_030545055.2. NCBI lineage: Eukaryota > Metazoa > Arthropoda > Insecta > Hemiptera > Cicadellidae > Neoaliturus > Neoaliturus tenellus. The sequence goes on along the minus strand of CM061532.1, from coordinate 163,464,692 downwards.
AACATTTTATGAATTTCCCCCTTCCATACCCACTCATGTCCTCTTGACGGGACTTTTCATTAAGGACTGACCCTGAAGCCCAACCCCCACCCCCCTCGCCACACTTTTAACTACAAACACATCACCTTGATATTCCGTATATATATATATATATATATACGGACTATTTATATATATATATATATATATATATATATATAAATAGTGAAAATACAAGTCTAAGTTTTTGTCTAAATAACATATGACTATCTTTAACAGTAATAAACATAAGTTAGGTTCCGTATTGAAGAGCCATGCGAATTTAATCTTCATATGCTCATTTAAATATAAAGACTGGGTTGAAATATATACAGCCTTATAGTGAATAAAGAGTATTACTCAAATAATAATACTAAAATAAGAAAGAAGTAATACAAAACAAATAAAAACAAAATCAAATAAATGTGGGTAGGAAAAATATAACAATTGTAGGATCAGAGATAAAAATTAATAACGATAAGCGAGTAGGTTAACTTAAATACACAATAAAATGAATATAACGAACCATTTTAAATAAATTCTTATAAAGTACGAAAATAAAACCCAACTATACATATACTTTCAAGTTTCTTTCCAAAAGGTAATGCAAGATTGAATGTAATTTTCATCGTAATGCACAACGTTCGGAACATCGTAAGTCGCAGTAATGAAACATAATTCTAAAATATTAGTCTTTAATATTGAGGGGAAAGTCTTTAATATTTCCTTAATATTGAGGGATATTAACGCATTTTATCTTAATAGTCAAAGACAGGGCCGCCGAGAGAATTTTCGGGGCCCGGGGCAGAGTTCAGGTGTGAGGCCCCCCTCGCTCGGCCATATTTCTACCCGCCTTCCATGGTCGAACCACATAAAATATACAAATTTCTTGGACATTTCTTTTGCATTGATGCACGCAATCTGCTTTCTTCTCTTTAGTGGTTCATAATAGTCTAATATTTTACTACAATTATTGTAAAGACAAGTAATAAATGTATTTATGTATACACTATATGAATATTGCTGTATGCTCTATATGAAATACTCGTATTGTATCAAACCTGCACTTTGGGTGGGTCCGAGAGTCCGAGAGCTACCACGTGGTTTTAGGCCTAAGTATTTTGAAATGGCTAAGCTTATAGTGAAAATTGTAAATACAATTTATTTTAAAATTGTTTATTAATTACTTTGTTTTGTTTGCAACTAACTTTATTAAACGTTTACTGAAATAATCTTAAGAAACTCCGCTCATTTCAATCAAACGTAGAAATATTCAGGAATTGTAAAACCTTGTTTTGGATGGACGATAGACTTCGTGAACTGATAAGGGCGCACCACAACATCGCGTCTACAGATGGACTGGTGACACGAGCATGGTGGTAAAGCTCTCCAATGGCGGCTCGGGGCGGCGGGGCGGAGGCTGTTCACCGACACAGAGCTTCAAACCGCGGGGACTCATAAAGGCTGATCACTACTCGGGTCATAGGTTATACTTTGTTACGGTTTGATTATTTTAATAGGTCTTCAAAAAATACATATTATAGTGTTACTAAAAAGCTATGAAGCAATAAAATATTGTTACCGTAAAAAAAACCTGAAGATGAGGCCCCCTGTCTCTTGAGGCCCGGGGAAAACTGCCCCCTCTGCCCCCCCCCCTCTTGGCGGCCCTGGTCAAAGACTGAAATTATATTGAAGAGTAAATGGCTTAGCACAGAGCTGGAAAATTTTATGTCATTGGTTAATAAAAAGGTCTTTGACTTCGAGGTTGAATGCAAGATCGATACCGTGTGTCTTGATGCGTCATCTGATAACCAGCTGTCACCTCACGATGTGACATCAACGCAACTACATTACAACCACCGAAACTAGAATACTTTAACGGTAGGTGACAACTACAGCTGTTTCCAACGGAAAATCACTAGAAGGGCACCAAGTACATCACATTTATTCGGCAATTACTATCAGCTGAAGCACCAGCTACGTCACCGGTGTTAATAGAATTTTTATTTGTTGTTGTTGACATCGCCAACCCTAGTTTGTTATAGATACATTGATTACAACTAATCCTATACTGCAATACAAGTAAGGTATACTTGTATGAACACGGATATCGGAAACGGCTCGAACTAAATTCTTCAAACTTTGCACGCAAGTTAGTTCTGGAATAAATAAATAATATATACAGGTCTCTATGATAAGGAAAATCCAAGGTGTATAAATAATAAAAGAACTTTTATTTATGCACCTTGGGAAAATCTCATTTCGTTATAATCTTTATTGAAATTCTAATTGGTTTTATGAAACTAAAACTAAAACAAAGAAACGGTGAGTCAGCTGACTCAACTGTCAAAGCACAAACCACGTGTTCCAGTACAAACTTGTGGGTTTTGCATTTTAGCCAACAGCTGTTACTGAATTACCGATAATTCTATAATAAAAAATAATTATTAATTTTAGTCGTACTTTATTAAACTAATGATTAAAATTGTTTGGAGAAATATATGTTATTGTTGAATATTGTTAGTATAAATATACAACCATATAGTGGATTACTTCTAGCTTTGATTAAATGTAAATTAGATAAATGCATTAAGAGCTGGGTTGTTCTGAAAGCAATTAGAAAACTTGAATAGGTCAGTGGTTTAATGGGAAGTTTTGAAAGCAAGTCTGACTTGCGTTTGCAGAAAAAATGACGTTGTTCATTATGTTTTTATCTCATTGAATAGCACCATCACTAGTGGTAAAACGCAATGAATGTGTATGATGTTTTATAACAATCTATCTAGTGGTATTTTGTTTATACCGACATCATAGCAAGAATGCCTTGTTGTGACTACAACCACTTCAGCTACCGAGCCAGTTTTGACGTTGTGTGACTAAAACCACTCAGATACCGAGCAAATTTGATGATGTGATTACCACCGCTCAGCTACCAAGAAAGTTTTGATGTTATTGTGACTACAATCACTCAGCTACCGAGCCAGTTTTGCTTTTTTTGTGACTACAACCACTCAGCTACCGAGCCAGTTTTGATGCTGTGATTACCACCGATCAGCTACCGAGCCAGTTTTGGTGTTATTGTGACTACAGCCACTCAGCGACCTAGCCAGTTTTGATGTTGTGGCTACCACCACTCAGCTATCGAGCCAGTTTTGATGTAGTTGTGACTAAAACCACTCAGCTACCGAGCCAGTTTTGACGTTGTTGTGACTACAACCACTCAGCTACCTAACCAGTTTTGATGTTGTGGCTACCACCGCTCAGCTACCGAGCCAGTTTTGATGTTGTTGTGACTACAATCACTCAGCTACCGAGCCAGTTTTGATTTTTTTTTTGTGACTAAAACCACTCAGCTACCGAGCCAGTTTTGATGCTGTGATTACCACCGATCAGCTACCGAGCCAGTTTTGGTGTTATTGTGACTACAGCCACTCAGCTACCGAGCCAGTTTTGATTGCTTTGACTACCACCACTCAGCTATCGAGCCAGTTTTGATGTAGTTGTGACTAAAACCATTCAGATACCGTGCCAGTTTTTATGTTATTGTGACTACAACCACTCAGCTACCTAGCCAGTTTTGATGTTGTGGCTACCACCGCTCAGCTCTCCAGCAGTTTTGATGTTGTTGTGACTACAACCACTCAGCTACCGAGCCAGTTTTGATGTTGTTGTGACTACAACCTCTCAGCTACATAGCGAGTTTTTATGTTGCAAATACCATCGCTTATTTACCGAACCAGTTTTGATTTTGTAACTACAACCGCTCAGATACGCAACCAGTTTGGATGTTGTCGTGGTTATATTCGAGATTACAAGTAAACAATGAAAAGTGAATTTATATGAAAGAGAGAATGTGACTTAATTCGCCAAATTCGAGCTGTCGTTTAATACACCCGATATTAATGAAATGTGACCTTGTTTCTAAACTCTCTCGGTTCCCTTTTATGAATAATGACAAAAGAAAGTAAACAGACCTAGGAAAATTGTTGAAATGTATTAGTATTTTCGTATACATTAATTTTACCTAAAATTATATACCGTACTAACATTTTGGAAATATACTTGCATTTTGTAAATTGAAACAAAATTTTGTTTCACTTAATAGAAAAATAAAGATTATAAACATTTTTTTTTTAACATTCCATGACTTCTATTTGTAGAAAAATTCGTTTAATCTTTCAGTTGAATCAAAAACAAAGGAAACTCTTTGTCATACGAATTGTTCAATCGGTATTCAGGCAATACTCTACCTTGTCTCCACAAAATCAAAATTTTCGCATATAACTTGCAATTCAACAGCCACTATTGTTAAAAATTCCAAGTAGTCATATTTACTTCTACAAAGCAACTAACTGTAGTGCAAGTGTTGTTAGTTGTGATGTGAATGATCCATTTTGATGACCAAGACTGATCCGCTGTTTTTTGGTTATCACAAAGAAATTTGATAATTTGTAGAAAAAACTTATTGCATTAATTAATTTTAGTCCTATTTATCTTGTATCAGAGTATTAAAATGTGATAGCTTTTCCCAGGGTTGTAAACATAAAGTCAAAATAAACTACTATAAAACTGAAAATCCATCATAGTTGCTACTCCAGTTTGCCAGAGGACAGATATAATTATAACCGGACTTCATTAATACGAACCCTGATTAGTGGACTGCCTAAGGCTGCTTAAAATTTGTCTGAAGTGTAAGCAGACTGATTGTAACGGAGCAACAAAATATATCACACCGGTACTCACTTTGGTGATCATGAATTTTGATTCGTTCATAGTCAGTTATTCTAATTAATTTATTCACAATTTCGGTTGGGATTATCCATTCCTCATTTTCATGTAAACCTTACTCAACGTTCTTTAAAGCCATCCATTTTTATTTCTTCTCTTCAATACTTTTGGTTGACCGTAATTTAAGTTATTAATCGGCAAAGGAGAAGAAGAAATTTACTCCTCGCACAAAATTGTCACTCCATGAAATGAGCCACTCTTCAATTTGATTAGCTCATTAAAAAAAGAGTATTTCACTTTAATTATTTTAGTGTGTAAGTTATACTAAAATTAATTGAGATTTAGACTTTTATTCTTTACCCAATATTGTGGTTACCAAAAACCTGTTTGTACAATTTAAACCTAAGTCAAATACATTTAATCTTAACTTTAGCTTTTTTCCTAAATTGTTTTAATTTTTTACCCATAATATTGAACATCAAATCAAACTTACCTCGGTTCTCAGAAAACTTAGTGTTGCTGTACGGGAGGAGCAATCATGGACCAAGTGATGTGTAATGATTTGAGTTCGCTGTAGTCAGAATGTTGATGTGATTAAGCTCCAGCCCTGTGGTATACACACGTAGCTTTGATCGTATAACACATAGTCATATTTATGTACACTATTCCATTTGATGAGTTTTATATCGCTTTGCTCATATATTTTAACGAAGTAATTTCACTCAACATAATGGCATTTAAGAATGTTTATGTCCAACCGTTTATTCCGTCAACTTCCAAAGTAAATCGCATACAAATGAATAATGTAGGTACTTCCTTTTGTTAAATAAATTATAATAATGAGTGATTTATTAACTGACTATGAACTATGAACTTTTAACATTAAACAACTAAATTGGTACTAGCTATGAGAATTGTGCATATAATTGCAATTAAAAAAGCAATCATTGGGTAAAAAATTAATATTGTTATACTTACGTAGAGCATGGTTCACTAGTAGTTTAATATTAAAAGTATTCTATTTCTGTTTCCATACGGGAAATGCATCATGTTTTAAAAACACGATATCTCGAGAACCAACTTTCTGTTTTGACATAGTGATACAAAACATATTTAGAACTAGATTTTGTGTTTAATTTATTTTTTCTTCTGAAGGTATCAATAAAATATTAATTTCATACGATGCCTGGATATGTTTATTTCTAGATATTTTAGATGGTATAGCTACATTAAAAATCAACAATTTTATTGAAAAACTTTAACATCAATTTGAAACCATCAATATTTGTAACAATAATAAGTCAAACATACTAAGAACAATGGTATAATGATAAATTTGTAAGACACTTGCACGCATCACAGTCAATTGATTTTATAAAATATATAAATGTAATTTATTGACACGGTATGTCTATTTACGGTGTGTCTATTAATTTATTATTTAAGTTACACCACTGTTTGTTAGACAAGAATGTTATTTTTTTATGGAGTACAGTTAGCAATTAAAATTTTCAAATTGCGGAACAAAGCGTTTAGGCAATGGGTTTTGCGAATAAATTCGAAGTAATGAGACGTATGATAGTTTGAGATTCAAAGGATATAATTTATGTAAAATAACGGATGTTTCTATAATCTGTGATGAATAGAGTAAACAGGTTTAGTAAACATTTACTTCCTTTAAAGATCACATCTGACTTCCCGTCAAACACTGCCGTGGTGGAGGTCGAATTAATCTAAACCCGTAGCTCATATTTACCACAAAATTAATCTTCCCTGCGCTAATATGTGAACATTTAACATAAGCTGTTTGTTTGAGGTAATTCCTAGTAAATCCAATCAGGTCAGTTAATTGTCAGACATTTTGTGCAATGAAATGTGTAAAAAACACAATATAATAGGCCTACATCATCATTGCTTATAACACATTTTCTTATTGTTTGGATTACATAAATGTACAGTTCTAAAACAAGTTTTATTAAAATTTATATATTTTGAAGAATTTAGGCTTTCATCCACCAGAAGTAAACATAAACATCATTACGAAATGTATAATATTTGAACACAACAAAATGCAAAAAATAAGATTTCCTACAAGGAAAGGGAATTTGAAAAATTCCAAAATCCCAATTAACAATTTCAATACATAGAGGGAAGAAGCTGAAGTAATACTTGGGATTTAATTTTAACACTTAGGACCTGCATCACGGTGTTAAAAGCAGTGTTTTGAATGAATTGCATTTACAAATATACCTGTTTTTAATGTTAGTATAACACACGTTTAGGGGATGGGGGGTCATAATAATAGGATAGTTAGCTTACCCGAACTTCGCAATGGTACTCAAATTGCAATGCAAAACCTAGAACTATTTTTCCCTTCAGGTAAGCTCGTTCGCTGCGCTCACTCGCCGTCACGTTCAGCTCATTCGCTACGCTCACTCTCCTCAAGTTAGTATTATTCTTTATTTTTTTATTGCCAATATTCCCATACTGCTTCAAATGAACACAGTTCTGGTGAGATCGTTCACTGCCCTCACTCACCAAAATGTTGTAATATACGGTAATTTAGTTTTTTATTACCAATCTTCCCATAATTCTATAAATTGTAACAGTTCGGGTAAGCTCGTTCGCTGCTCTCGCTCATCTCAAGTTTATAATATCTTATAGATTTCTTTAGGTGCCAATCTTATCTCAATACTTTAATTAAGGGGGCGAAGCCTCATGAAGGTTGGAATGATATCGTTTTCTGGCGTTTTCACGCCAAGAGCTTTCAATCAAGTATATGGTTGAGGGGGTTTTGACTTTGGGAATGCTTAAACAATTCGTGTTACATCCTTCCAACTTCCAAGTATAGATATAGAAGATTGGAGGCTCGTAATATCAGAATACTTTCTTGGTTTTGTAAATAAAACCAAACTTTTCCGAAAAATGCACCGCAACTATAAAAATATCATGCTTCTTGAATAGATAGCATGTATCTGAAGGTATTTCTAAGATAGTGTAGCAAATCTTATGTTTATTTCAACACACTTAAGATTTTACTCTACAATTTTTGGAACAAATGTGTATTTGTTATAGGATACAACAAAATATTGCTTCATTCTGTTTTTAGCTTATTTTTCTCTAGGCAATATGCTACTATGGTATAAATAGCCATGGTAAGACCTTAGAACGGGAATATGTTACTTACTTTTTTATTTTGAGGACCCTAGAAGTCAAAAACACCATTCGTTCACAGATAGAACACATATATTTAAATATTCACATATATGTAAATGTATTTTTTCAAATACATCTATATATATACAGCCCTATATATATTAGGCGTCCCAGAAGTTCGTCCTACCCTACTAATTTTTTTTTTTTTTTTTTTTTTTTTTTTTTTTTTTTAGCGAATTTCCCATAGGGAATAAGCTATTACCGTAGGTCTCATGGTAAGACCTAAGCTTGGGACCATGTTACTTTTTTGTTTTTAGGTGCCCAGACACAAAAAATAATGGTCATTAAAATATATATATATATATATATATATATATATATATATGTATATATGTATATATTTATATATGTATATGTGTCCCTTATGTGTCCCTAGGCACGATAACTCTCGTAAAAACGGTCCGATCGACACCAAATTTGGTAGAGATGTGTAATCCTACGTTTATACGGATGAGTTCGTAAACCAGACATATCGACCTACCGGAAGAGGTAGTTTTGGGGGGTTTTGTACCCCAAATAGGGATTTTTGCATTTTTTATATGTAAATTTAAAAATTTTTTAATTTTTATTTTGACCATTGGATTTAGCTCAAAAAAAACACACAATTTAGTATTTTGAAGCTTTGCTCTATCTCCATTGGTTACCGAGATATTACAAAGTCTAAAGGCAGTACATTGTATTTTGGGGCTCCAATGTTAATCTTATGGAGAATAGGGATGTGTTAATATTTCACTTATTAACCAATATTTTTCGATGAAACTTGGTATTCAGCTTCATTTGGTTGAGATTCATCCATTTATGGTAAAAAATCTTGGTTTTTGCGCTTATCATGGCAGCAAACCTGCATACTCTTTTCCCATGTTAATTATAAGGAGAATAGGAAAACTCCTTTAGCAATGGACAGATATTGATAAAACTTAGTACATGGCTTCATATGGTCAAAATAATTTTTTATGATAAAAACCTACTTTTAGTGTTCCCCATTGCAGCATACCTGCATACTCTCCCTATATTTATCATAAGGAGAATAGTCATTTATTTCCATATTTATGAGCATGTGATTTTATTTGGTTTACAGTTTTATGTGGTGAAAATTAATATTCCTAATTTGGAAATTCGCTGAGTACGCAGGTCTGCTACGACGGGGAGTATTTTTTTTTACAGCTGCCATCAAATCTTTGTAAATAGACCCAATTTTAAGGGAGGGGGTAGTAATTTTTGGTTATTTAGCCAATAAAACTTCCCTAGAAGACAATTTCGTTATCTCCATTCTTTAAACTGAAGGGTGGTGGACTTTTGGAGCTACCGGTATAGGTGTGTGAGTCTGTAGTATGGACACATTTGAACTTGACTTCTAATTTTAATGAAATTCTACGTGAAGGAGTCAGGAAGAGCAGGACTATTGTCATGGTGGATTAGCATAATGGTGTTATGGCAAGGTGTTTTATGGGGTTTCAAAATAATAAAAAAAGTAGGTTTTCGGCATTTTTAGCATTAATTTTTAAAATTAAACAATTTTAGCTAAAACCCTTTAAAAGACCTCAAAAACCAAATAATTTTGTAGTGTTAATGTTTAACTTGGCTTAACATGTTATAGAGAAAACCCAAAAATATGTTCTCCATGTTACTCTTATGGGAAATCTTCAAAACCCGTTCCTCGCTTATTTATTAATATAATTTTATCAAATTTGGTATGCACATTCAATATGTAGGGTTTAACATGTTTACCTACAAGTCCCATATGACCGCAGACTTTCATACTCATCCCCATGGTGTTATTGGGGTATTTTTTCCTCGTCGCCAAATTATTAAGCTCCGTATCAAATATTAAAATATTGTTTCATAGTGTCATGAAAAGTATTCCATTTTAAATCTAAATGTACAGTTTGATAAATGTAGAGTACAGTCAACTGATTTTCCTTGAAAAACATATTTAATGCTAATGACGCTCATATTGTCACGTACAATAAATGCTGATGATGTGCACTTTTGCCAGTACTGTATTTGGCTTCCATGTGGTGGTGTCACAGTTGGTTAGATTAATTCCCTCCCCTTAAACGATTCACGAACCCTTTAACGGACTTTACAACTAACTGTTATCTTATTACTTTATAAATTCAGATGTAACTATTTATTCGCATGTGCTTTTTTCATTGTTTTTACCGTCACCGATGAATAATTTTAAGCCATATTATATATATAATAATACGTTTCTTTATTATCATGTTGCGCTCAGGAACATGTATAGCTGAAAAAAATCAAGGTAGAAAATACATCATTAATTTAGATGTACACTGATGCAAAATGCTATCTCAAATCTAAAAAAATTAAATGTCTTATGTCAAGAGTTCCTCGCTGAACCGCCCCCTCATAGTGTAATATGACAAATATTAGCATTCAAAAATAGTGTTTTCTACCTGAAACTTACAAAATTTCATTGTCACAAGATGAAAAATTAAAAAAATATATTTGACCGATCCCTTGATTTTAGGACACCCGGTACATTATTAGGCCAGACAAAAATATTGCTTAGCAACGGAGGCAGTTTTAAAAATATTTTTATACATCAGATGTATTAATGATGTATAATTAAAGCGTTCATTCTGAGGAGGCCAAGGGCAAACAAAATTGTTTTTGAACTTTTACTCGATTTTTCTGTCGATGACAGGAGGCGTAATTAGAAATAATAATATCCACCATGAATATTACAAAAACTGTCAGGTTTTGTATATCACAAATATTTGAACATTTTTACAATTCCATGTTATTTTCTGTATTCTGTTGTTTAAAAATATATTCGTGGTTGTAAAACAATATGCTCTCAGAGTAAACGTAAATAGAAGGTATAAATTTATTATTCTACTTGATGAAATATAAAAGATATGCGAAATGATGTGTGTATTATTTTAAAAACATAAATTTTGTCATTATGAATATCCATTTGCAATTGGTTAAGAAAACACTCAACATAATGTTGTAAAAGCAGTAATTATTAAAAGTGTTTGATCATACTGCAAGCAAAAGAGTGGTTTTCAGTCAAGTTCGATACAAGAAAAGCGTAACTGCTTTCTAAAGATCTGCTCCAAAACTTTATTGCCTTTCATATATGAAGTGTTAAAACTAATACGGAAGTAAAGTTATAAGAAGCGGATAAGCGAAGTTGCCTAGTGTATTATATCTATCGCAACGACGCCAAATTCATTTATTTTACATTTAGATTATTAATTGATAACTAACCATCAGACAACAATCAAATTAACAATATCATCAAGGTAAACCTGCAATAATAAATTCTACGCTTAGGTACCTTTAAATTCCTTCCTGTAATATCGGTTAAGACAAAAATCTCCAAAGCAAACAAGAACAATGATTGTTTCCTTCAGCGTGGGCAACATTTGAGTAACAAATACATACTCCTTATAGCCCAGTAACTTTAGATAAAAAAATGGCCTAAAATCAAACTAATTAGTAACAAGCTGATTTTTGGTGTGTTGATAGTATATGCTAAGATAACTATTTTCTGAAAGTTCCCCTCATTTCCCTCTCTTGCTTCGCTCGGTACAACGTTACAAACTTTTTAACTTCTTAAAAATACCAAAAATATTAATTGTGCACCATCTATCACACCGATTTAAGTTCTTACGGCCTTGACTTATTCAGAATGAAAGTGTGCTATGCTAAATAATAATAACTACAATAACCATGGCATATTAAGACCTTTTCTGGCTGATTCATTAAAATATTTTGATACATTTTATGTAATTTTTGCCAACATTTTTTCTTGCATTTAAAAACATGCGAATGGAAGTAAAGCTGTCTGGGGCCTGGTGAATGCCGAAAGTAAAGCACATTGGCTCAAAAATCACACATTTGAGTATATTCAAGCTTTGCTCTATCTCCATTGATTATTGAGATATTAACAAGTCTAAAGACAGTACATTGTATTTTAGGGCTCTAATGTTAATCTTATGGAGAATAAAGATGCGTTAATATTTCACTTATTAGCCAATATTTTTGGATGAAGCTTTGTATTTGTATTTGTTTTTGTAATTATCTTGGCAGCAAACCTGCACACTCTTTCCCATGTTAATTATATGGAGAATAGATCAACTCCTTTATTTATGAACAGATATTAATGAAACTTAGTACATGGCTTCATATAGTCAAAATAGTTTTTTTATGCTAAAAATACCTACTTACAGTGTTTACTATGGCAGCATACCTGCATACTCTCTTTGCTTTAATTATCATTATTTATTTTTCAGCGAACCTTCATCCTCATTTCCACAGTGTATATGGGAAAAATATAAAAATACCAATTTTCATTGGAAACTCGTTGGGTACGCAGGTCTGCTGCATCGGGGGTATTACTTTATTGTTCACAATTTAAAGGAAAAAAATGTATAAATTTGTCGAAAAAATGTCGAATTTGTGATTGCAAGAAAAAAATTCTCCAAAAGTACTACTACACAAAATATCAAACATTAATAATAAAAAAGCCAGAAAAGGCCTTAAAATGCCATGATAATTGCAGTTATTTTTATTTAGCATAGCCCACTTTCATTCTGAATAAGTCAAGGCCGTAAGCACTCAAATCGATGTGATAGATGGGGCATAATTCATAATTTAGTATTTTTAGTAAGTTAAAAAGTTTGTAACGTTGCACCGAGCGAAGCAAGCGAGGGAAATGAGGGGAACTTTCAGAAAATAGTTATCTTAGCATATACTATCACCACACCAAAAATCAGCTTGTTACTAATTAGTTTGATTTTTGAACCTAAAGTTACTGGGCTATTATATACTCTCGATGGCGCAAATCGGTGGGTGTCGCCGGAATCTGTATTATTGCTCTTATGGGATCTAGCTCACCTGTCCAGAGACTAGAGTCATCTTTTGTTGTCGAAAATTTTCACCATTGCTCTGATGGGATCTAGCTCACCTGTCCAGAGACTGCAGTCATCTTGGGTTGTCGCCAAATTGGCACCATTGCTTTTATGGGATCTAGCTCACAAGTCTTGAGACTAACGTCATCTTATGGTTTTCCTTCCTTCTAGTACTCTTCAAAGGTCCTTGGCATATATCGTCGCATTAAAAAAGTGAACTGTAAAAACGTCTGTTCAATTTTGCTGTGTGTAACCTCAAAAGATGTGTTTGGTCTTCAAAGAAACTCGAACTAATTGTAAAGAAATAATGACAAAGTCAACAACAAATGACTTGCATACTACATTTTAAATTTATTTATTTATTTACATGTTTTATTACAATAAAAATACCTAATTACAATAAATCAGTTCAAATATTGACTTGATTTTTTAATTGTAGTTTTGACATTTGACTTACATATTAGATTTTAATTAAGATAGAAGTCAACTATTCAGCTTAAATAGACAATGGGATTTTAATTAATTTGTTTTAAAATTAGCTATTATTTTCTGTGCTTCATTGCATAAATAAAAAGATTGCGAACAGAAATAAGCCACTTTCCGACTTAGTGATGAAAACTACAATTGTCTCTTTGATAATATACTAATAGAAAGATTCTTCAGCAGTTCTCAGTTAAAAGAAGAATGTATACTAACAGTTTCTTTAAAACACATAAAAGAATAAGTTTTCAACAGGTGTTATTACAGCTTTAAACAACCACTAGAAGGAAATTAATCCTATTGAAATAGAAACTAGTTGTTTCCTCAGAATTTATGCAACAATTGTGAAGAGTTTTTCAACATACAGAACATTGTTGAGAATGTTACGTTATTTGATGATTGCCGCAAGTTTAATCAGTGTTCGGTTATGGTTTTGTATGAGGATATTTTCATTTCCAACTTGCAATGAAATATGAAAATTTTTTATTAAAATATATTTTATTCAATAAGAAACATAACATAGGCAAGTACACAAAGGTTTCAACAACAATAAAATATAGTTCATAAAACAAGGCAGTCATTTAGGGCTGAATTCACAAACCTCCCTCAAACCTTCCTCACCTCTAACCGTCCTCAAACCGGCCTCAGACCTTCCTCAAACCGGCCTCAAACCTTCCTCAATTGAAAAACAGAATTCTCAAACCTCCCTTAAACCTTCCTCACAGTGAGAACTGCCACCTGAACAAAACAAAATATTCCTAAAAAATATTTTATATCAACAAAAATAGACTACTAATCTATTTGCAACTCTTCTATTTTGTTTTAATTTTTAAAAACATTAAACTCAAATTAATATTATATGACTATTGCTCTTTAACAATTAAAATAGTGAATTAAAAATTCACCCATTGTTTTGGGGAAATGTGAGACAGTTGGTAGACATGGCACATAAGCCACATGTTTGGGAAATAGAAGTGCTTTCAATATGTTTACAAAGGTAGTGTAAAGTAGCTTTCTGACCATAAGCTGCAATTTATAAAATAGGCGTAGGCTTATATTTCTCTTCTCACGATTTGTTTTAAATTTAAAGAAGATAAATATGTTTTATTCATATTTTCAATAAATATATTTTTATTTTACTTACTTTTATCTGGCATTTATAGGATATTGTTGTTGCAACCACAATTGATTCCTTTGTTTAGATCTTCCGTGGTTTTTGTATGCAAGGTTTATGGGAGTGCATTAGTTTTTACCCATATTAATAAATTTAAATGTAAATTTAAAATTTACTTGTTTATTTCTCTATTGATAAATTTATTTTATGGTAGATTGCACTAGAGGCAGACTAAGTTAAGTTGGTTGCACGAGACGTGAGACAGCCCACCAGGATTTGTGCTAAATATGGGCAGTTTAACAGCCTGAATTTGAAATGAAGACCTTAGTATTTATTTTACTGTATATCACTAAAATGATTAATCCACTCTATGTTGCACAAGATAAAGCCAATTTGCCCATATTTAGAACCAATTCTGGCAGGCTGTCTCACGTCTCGTGCAACCAACTGTATGCTAAAATTTGTAGTTGGCCAACACAATTTTATAGGCCTGTTTCTATGTATTAAAAGAATATCGCACGGTCAAACGGAAATGCATGGCGTTCTGCATTCGTAAAAATGTTGTTTTGTTTTTTAGTTGTCTATATGTTCATGGACCTTAAAGAAAAAAGATGACTTAAAGAAAGTCATCTTTAAAATGAAATTTCTCTGTTCAAGTTTTTGTACAGTATCGCCCAATCAGGTTTCATGGCTAGGCTGGATTTAAGATTGTGCAGTCGAAAATTTGTTTCTAATATTTTTCCTTAAGTATCTTCTTACGTTGTAAATATGACGTACAATTTTTTTCGGACAACTACTATAAGGGCTATGGAGGTCAGAAGTACACAAGCATATTTTGGTACAATTCTTCCAAGCCTACTTCACCTACAGGGCTGAAATTTTGGTTGTGTAGGCCTACTGGATCAATAAATCTTTAGAACTTAACATACATTTAATTACAAGACGCACAGACGGTAAATAAAATACCCAAAAATGACAGCTTAAATAATACACTTTTCCTTGGAGTATAACAAAAAATTGCAAAACACCTTCTCTATTAAGGTTGATCACCCGCGCTTTTTCTAATACAAAATGCATAAGAAACGTTAACACCCGCAGCGGCCCACGGCTTCAGGGCCTATAAGCCTCCGCCACGCGGCTACACAGCCATAAACGACCTTATTTTATTTTTTAATACACCCTTTTCATGTTGGCTTGTTTCGATCAAAATGCTATAGTCTTGAAGGTCCACTAAAACATAAATAAAATAATATCCACATAATTTATTCATGAAAAATATAAAGAACGAAAGTAATTTTAATACAAATGTAGGGTAAAATATAATTTTCGAATTAATTCCAAGGTAAATAAATGTGCTTCCATATAGTTTCATGAAATTTAAATATTTTTATAAAAGGTAAGACAAAGTTTCAAGTAATTTAACGTTTGTTGACTCAGACACGACATAACCTCAAAATATATTTTTTCACTGTGTTTTGTTGTAAACAGCTGTTCCTTAAACCGGCCTTAAACCGTCCTCTAACCTCCCTCACACAACTACTTGAGGGAGGTTAGAGGAAGGTTGGAGGAAGGTTTAAGGAAGGTTAGAGGAAGGTTTGAGTTGAGGAAGCTTTGAGGGAGGTTTGTGAATTCCGCCCTACATGTCTTAAAATTGATAGTATTATTTTGTTTAATTAAACATTCAAGTTTAAAATTCCAAAGATTAAAAAAAAATATTGGACTCGTTTTTATTTTAAGTACCAGGGGCTTACCGAGCTTATGCTAAGTAAAATGATTAAGCGTTACCCCCCTTTATTAGATCGTTCGCAACGCTCACTCACCCTTCTTCTTTTTTAAACGAGCTCGCTCGCTTCGCCCACTCAAGCCAAACTCAAGTCAAGCCAATACGAGCACTTTGGTATGAATTTGTTGAACCATGGGTAAAGGTAGGTTTACACGTGAGAGTTTTTCACTCTCAGATAGTTTCGTACTCTCAGCAGGTACTTGCAGAGGTGTTTACACAACCAGCAAATTTTCCAAGATGGTTAATTACAGACAGTGGTTAACTACTTTCCGAGAGTGAAAAACTCTCACGTGTAAACCTACCTTTACATATAAAATATGTAACACATATGTATGTATCTACTACAACTGTAAGCTGATTTCTCTGTTTTCTGATTGTTCTGTTGGTTTTTCTGCTTAATTTAGTAGCTACAAAAAATCTTTTTTAAGGATAACATGGGAACTTTTAAGGGTTCTAGGACGAAAACCGAGTTTTTCCCAGCCACAGGACCAGCTTCAATTGATTCCTCGTGGCAAAAACCCACATATTCAACAAAATATAACAAAAAACCTTCGAGGGAAAAAATTGTTGCCGTACAAACAGTTCTTGTTTTAGAGTATAAGTACCAATAGCCTGAGGTTATGCTCGGTAAAATTATTATGCATCACCTTCCTTTCTCAGACTAAGCTCGTTCGCTCAGCTCACTCGCCCTTTTCCTTATTAAGAAGAGCTCGTTCGCTCAGCTCACTCGTCAGAGCAAAGGATGCTGCACTTTGGCATAAATGAATTGAACCACGGGATGAAGACACATTGGTTTATGTACAATTATTATATTAGTGATTGCAAAGACAACTGATTTCTCTGTCTGTACCAACTAAACAATAACATGAACTCACCATCGCCAACAATGAACTTTAAATTTATTCCTTGTTTCATCGATTGGCAATTTCTTATGTTTGTAATTGTATCGAGCTCACTCATTTAGGCATAGCACACTTCATGTTACTTGCTTATTGTTTTTTTGCATCTTGTCTGAAATTACTTAGCAGTGTTCTTAGTGTTCTTATTAGTATTCTTGCCATATACTTATAATTTTCTCTGTTGCAAATGTATTATTGTTGTACGTTTTGTTAAAAAGGGTTGTCCGTTGATCAAATAAATAAATAAACAATTGATATTGGTTTTTATCATTATTTTTGTGTAGATATTTCAATAAGTTTGGTATCTTAAAAAGACAAAACCATAGTAACATTACACGTTTCCATGAAAATCAAATGTTAAAAGGCAAGATTTGGCGTGTTAGTATTTTTTATTTTGGTTGTAATTTACCTCCCTCTAGCGGTGTTAGTCTTAGACAAATTTGTTACAGAAAAAAATTTTAAGAAATTGTATCTACTTTAATTTGTTGTCATTGGTTTTTTAATGCATAACAACTAAGACTTAAGGGAAGTTTCCTGCCAAAATATCTGTCAGGAAACCTCATATGGGTGTTCAGTGACCCGAAAAAACATAATACTGAGTTCTCCGACTGATACAAAACTTTCCTTTAACTTTTCCAATATGACTAGACTATAACTCGAAAGAAATATTAAATGTAAAATGGAAGTTAAAAACAGCGTAAGAAAATTGCAAGGAGGAAAGTCAAAACTCAGAGAAACGAAAATACAAGTGACAACTGCAGGTACTGTTTGCTCCGGGACAGGGGGTTGATTGGAAATGAGACGATTCGATATTAGATTTTGATCAAAGTGTGTGAAATCGTTGTTAAAAATATATTATTGAATGAGACATAGTATTTTTTTAACAAAACAATGTTTTAACCAGAACTTTGTAGTGTTACTTTCTTGGTGGTGTGAAGTAATATCAAACATAACAAAAGAGATACATTACTTTTGTTCTTAGTAACCGAGGGCTGAGAAATTTATTCTTAAATTCTCGTCGTCCAATGTTGAAAGGAAATGAATAATTAATGATTTATTCTTTCAACTAAATCCACAATATAATAACAGAAATAAAAAATCAGGAATTTTTCCAGGGCAGTTAGTTTTCGGTATACAGGAAGTAGTTAGATTCAGTCCACAGTTCACTACATGGTTGATTGAGTTCAGCAATCATATTTCCACTTTTGTTTTTGAGTATCAAAATAGAGAGAGAGCCAAACGTGAAAAAGTAATATGCCTCAACGGACACATGACTATCAGCATAAATCATGTTATGGTTGGGTTATAATAGTGCGTTATAGCACTATAACAAATTCGTTATTTTTAAGTAATAAAAAATATATATTTTTTAAAGTGCGTTCGATAATAAAAAAAATTTGTGAATGTGGACACAAGTTATGTTTATACTATTTCAGTCAGCTCTCAAAATCCCTCAAAATCAAAAGATGGCAAAATCAGCCTAAATTATGTAATTTTTTATGTAAATTTAATTATTTTACTTTGTAGAGGCAACTCCAGAAATTGGGGATGTATTATTCTTTTAATGAATTTTATTATTAGTGAATTCAAACATAACATCATTCTGGTTCCATAATGTGAAACCAACTTCGACGATAAGATAAAATTTTTGATCCTTGAACTGTTGCAACAAGGTGAAATTTTTATTTTAACGTAAAGAATATTTAGAATAGAAGAGTTTTTGTCATTCAACAAACTTTAATACTCCAATAATTTTATTAACAAAAATATTGCCCTTTTTCCAAATCAATTTTAAATATCAGTCCACTTCCATTCTGATCGGTAAGGAAAGTTCTTGATAGCAAAACACCACTTTGATAGCGTTGCTACATCCATACTGTGATCATCATAAACCAATACACTTCCCGGTTTAACAGATTTTTAAAATATTATTTGTGTGAAGGTTAGTAAAAAAACAATCTATGAATTATAAAATTTTCATTAAAATTAGGAGCAAGGTATATTATGAAATGGTGAATAACTAATAAAAAATGTTACTGAAATGAAGGTCTTCTTTTCATGTTTCAACGAAAGAAAATAAGGCTGGTAAGAAAAGAAATAAATGAAAAGAACAGTGCTTTGTTAACTCAATGAGAAACAGACATTTTTTCTGTAAACAAACGGCGATCCACAAAAGGCTGCTCACAATATATTTGATTCCTTGCTTAGACTCGAACTTAATCTTTTTACTGTTGAATGAAGATAGAAATCGAAGTCCAGGACTTCTGAAATTCATCCAATTGGGATTTTGTGATGTTGTGGTTAATTATATAATCTTAAGATGTTTAATTTTAAACTAAACAACGAAAAACCAATAGTAAATAATTTCTGATTATTGCATTAATCATCAACATTTGATAAGTAATTGGAATGAAATTTTCTTAAAAAATGTCTTTAAATAAATTCCACTATAAGTTATAAAAGATTATATTTGTACTGAAAATATGAAATTATTGTAGTGTTAAAACTTAGTTACTCAGTAAAATCTAAACAAATATATTTAAATCTGTTTAAATGATTAGTATTGGACTTTTTGCAAGTACAACAGTGCAAGTTCCAGAACTTTTAAAAAACTTGTTGAGTTTGACATTGTAGTACTATGCAGTAGTGTGTTCTCTGAGAAGATAGAGGTAATTACTGTCTTAACTCTTTTGATATCCGCAATAAGATTTAGTTTTATAACAAATAATTTAGATAATACAATATAATATTTACGGGGTGGAACCCAGCCATCACGTCGTCACAGACGCCCTTGAGGGGTAGTTAATTACCCTTGTTATTAGTTTGTGTGTTGATTAGGTTGCATGTTTTCTCTTAGCAACTTTTATTCCTGAAACCACCTGTTATAATTATTGTTATCTAAAAGAAGTCGATAAATTATCCACAGTTAATGACGTGGATTAAACGTTTACGTATCACTTGTCACTTTTTGTGAGATAGAATGGGTATTTAAAGTTCCTTCTTTCGCAATAGGCCTACAACTCACAACCAGCTTATTTGAAAGTTTATTTTGATGTAAATGTGAACTTAACCACAACTAATCATCACTATCTGATAGTTTCTTTAAAAAAATATATAAGTGAAAACTATTCATTTGAATGAAAGATGTTTGAGCCTTCCATAACTGTCCCAAAACGGAAAACTGTCTGTGTTCTATGGACGTCGGTTATAACATGGACTGCGTGCAATTGTCGGTATATAGCTTTAATTAAATTTAGGTTAAATTCTCTAAAGACTATATTTGTTGATTGGTAATCTCTGGTTTTCATTTTTTTTTTTCAAATCGTTTTCTTTAGTTCTGCAATTTCAACACTAGTACCGAAAGTGACCTATTTTGTAGTGGTGTTGAGCACGGAATTATGACTTTCGAAATTATACTTTTCATCCCGATACAAAAAGGTCACTACACTCGAAATAAAGTTTCTGTATCTGATATACAACAAGATATTATTTTAGTAAAACAAATACTCTACAGTAATATTGGTGTTGAAGTCATCAGTTCTTTCAGTCTCGCCATCAAAATGCCGATCTCCCTGTTGGCAAAAACAGGAAATTAATGACTGAATAATTAACAACTTTTTTTTATTTTACAACTTTTCGACTTTTACAATAATGAATCATACTGCACGTAGAACAGCCGTTTTCTGGCCAGTCCACAAAGTTGGCGTTTTCTGGAGCCTTTTAAAAGGGCACCGAAAAACACCTTTAATTTTTTCCGTGCGCTAACCTCAAAAGGTGATTTTTTCTTAAGCAAAAATCATACTGATCCAAAACAAATAAGGCCAATGTAAACAAAAAACGACCTGCAGACTACAATTTTAATGCAAGATTTTGACATTTCTCTAATTCAACGTAGGCCTAATATATCAGCTGTTTATAAGGAATATCTATATATATATATATATATATATATATATATAATTCCGTAAGCGAATCGGTCCCCACGAAATATCTCGAGTTAGAATAAAGATAGGGTAACGTATAATGGCTCATTTTAAAGCTTGAGGGCCAAGGACGCAAGGAAAAATACCAGAATTATCAAAAAGTACCTGGGCTTCGCCTCATTGGACATTAAAGTTCCAATGTTAATCAAATGGGAAGAATATTTTTTTATCTACACGTGTGATTAAGCAGACGTTTCAGTATTTTATCATAAACTCAGCTGGTTATTGAGCAAATATTTTGAGTTAAGATAAGATAGTAAGTTATAACTTTTAAAAATTGGCAATGCACTATAAAAAAGTAGAACACTTATAGTCATGAATGGACTACGGGTCCATAGGAGATTCCATCTTTGTGACCCCTATCTATGTTATTAAGGAATATAAGGATATTTTATGCTGAATATACCAAAGTTAAAATTGGCTTGGACGTAGCATGGTTGGGGATGATATGATGGCTAATTGTCTTTCCTCAGAGTGAATGTCGTTTAGTTATTATACGTCACTGCTTTATATATTAGCTATTTAGTTGTTGATTTGAAGATTTGAATTGTTTTGTTAAGTTTTTGTTTATTTTCGACTGACTCATTATATGTAAACTACTAACATTGGATAACCTCCCTATGTTCTGTTTTGGTTTTATCCATTCTCTGCTTCTTTTGTACGTAGGTCGTAGGGAAACAGTAAACACCCGTTAATCCATAAAGATGGGGAGCTTTTCATGTAAATAATAGTATGCAAAAACTATAATATATCAATCAGTGTTCATTGACGAACAGACCAAATATACAACAATCAAAGTACGAGGGACGTCGTCGGAGGCACAGAGGGTAGGGCCTAAGGGGAAATGGGGACACGGGGGATACATGGGGGCAATATGGGGCACGGGTGTACAGGAAGGCACGGAGGTAGGGGTAGGGACAGCGGGGATGGCAGCACGGGACCATGGGAAGCACCCAGAGTTCGGGGATCGGGACGATGGGCACGAGGGGCGTCAGTGGCACTGGAAACATAGGGGCACAACACATCGTGGCACGAGAGCAGGAAGGGTACGGAGGTGCGGGGCATAGGGGGCACTCTGGGGAGGCATGGACATGCACTGGGGCACGTGGCGGTGTGAGTGAGGGGCTCACAAGGAGCACTAGGGGGGTCGCAGGTAAAAGGGATGGATGGGCATGTGGGAACGGGAGTACGGTGGGTGCAGGGGCATAGGGGCACGAGGGTTACCTGGGGCACTGGGGTTACGAAGGCATGAGAAGCACGGTGGAGGCATGGGGAACATAGGGTTACGGGGAGGAGCGCATGGGGGCACGGGAACATGGAGGGTTGGGGTGTGCGGGGCATGGTCGTAGTCTGGGGAGGCATAGAAATGCACTGGGGCACGTGGTGGCGAGGGGTGCAGGGGCATCAGGAGTGCTAGGGCGTCGGTGGAAAAAGGGGTAGATGGGCATGGGGGACACGGGGAGCAACTTCGGACATGGGGTCACGGAAACATAGGGGGCCAGCGGGCACGTGTCGGCTTGGGGATGAAAATTCACAATGGGCGTTGGTACACGAGTCACGTGGGGCAGATGGGTATGGTGGCACGGGGGAGGCTTTGGGGACGTAGATGGCATGGGGAACACGGGGAAGAACGGTGGGCATGTGGGCAAGGGAGTACCGTGGGTGCGGGGGGGCATAAGGGCATGAGGGTTGTTGGGGGTACTGGGTTTAGTGGGGCATGGGGGTCAAGGTGGAGGCGTGATTGGGGGCACGGGGGTATGGGGGTATGGGAATGGAGACACAAGGGAACTATAGAAGTTGGTGGCACGGATTTTAGTTGGACATAGAAGAGGGGATAAGGAATAAGGAACATAAAAATGAGGTACAGGGGCCACGAGGAAGAACTTCGGGCATGTGGGCACGGGAGAATGGGGAACAAAGGGGCATGAAGGGGCAAGGGGTACGGGGGCATGGGGGTACTCGGGCCCCAGGGGAATAGGGTACAAGAAACACGGGTCAGGAGGGGTGAACATAAGGGGAGGCATGGGGTCACGGCGAGTGTGGAGAATGGGGGGCACAAGGGTCCAGGGTGGAGGAGTGTGCAATAGAAATGGGCTTATGTTGTATTGAACTATTTTATTTACTTGAGTTACAAACTCATCATGAACATGCTTAAGGTTGAAACTATTTTTACTGCGTTCGTTAGTACAATATTGCAATATTTTTTTCCTTTTTTCCACAAAATAGACTACTGTATTACAGTTTTAGGGGAAATTATTGGTAAATAACTGATTTGATACCGCTAAAAAGTTTTGTCAAGATTGGAAATATTTTATTACAAAACCCAAATATGTAAATTCACTACTGCTTGAGAAAAATACAGTAATGCTGATAGGAGGTGATAAATTGAAACTTATTTTTGGAGACAACATCACCATTTTGATTTTTAGGGGCCTTTGCCCCTACAAGCCACTAGTTTAAATTAAGATGCGTAAACAGATAATGAAATTGTAATTAATTTACTTTAAAATGTGTTATTCATTATACATTTTTCAGTATGATGAAAAACGTTGTTCATCACTAGGACAGAAAGTGCTTTTTCTGTGCTTAATCGCTATTTTCGAGCTCCGCTTCGTCTCGCTCGTAAAACGCGATTGCGCACAGAAAAAAGCCACTTTCCGTCCTAGTGATGAAATAGTATATTTCACCACAAGTCCGGAAAGTGACCCATTTCTGGGCGAGATAGTGTTAGATGGAAAACACTATCGAGCCTGTAAATGGGCTTTCCGGACGAGTTGTGAACGATACTTTTCATCACGACGCAATTAGTAATAAATGTGGAAGTTTGAAAGGAGGATTATTTTTGTAAATTCTTCGCCATTGGACAAAGTAAACAAAGTTGGAATTCAAAATTTAATTTGTTTTAAACCCAGCTGATTGTTGCTGTACGGAAAAGTTTGTTTACCTTGGATGGAAAGTAATGTTTACAAACATGTTTACAAACATTACTTTCCGTACAGGTCAGTAAAATCAGCTGACGTTGACAGTTTGGGAAATGACTACTTTCCAAGGTCTCAGCTGTACGGCAAGTTGTCACTTTCGTATACGGAGTGATGAAAACTACTATTTGGTGCTCGTACGTAACAAACAATTTTTTAACAATGATCAGCTCTGTCTTTGAAAATAACATTACAGAGTGATGAAAAAATATATATTGCTAAAAGATGAATCTTAAAAGTCTTCCTAATTAAAACTCAGTAAATATACTAAAATTCATTTAAAAGTATATTAAACCGAACAATTATTGTTAATTAATAAATGGCACTTTTTGAAACTTACAAAAACTCTTTATAAAGAAGAATTGCAAAACAATTCAATAGCTGGACATTTTCGACCGTAACAAACAACTTAGATGATCTTAAGCCTAACAAAACGTACAATATTAAATTTTCTCCAAAAAAAAAAAAAAAAAAAAAAAAAAAAAAAAATAGAAGAAATAGTTCAAATAAACTATATACTAATTTTATACTTACAGGACAAAACTATTTTTGCAAGAGTATGTCGTAATGTAGGACATTACAAATTATTTAACAACGATAATAAAGTACGAGGGCAGAACCTTTTGGAAATTTAGTTAATATTACTGACTGAGTTGTATCATCTCCGGTGGAGAACTAAGTAAACTTAGGAAACATTATTGGAAAACTTTAGCTGACTCCACTACCCTCAGAATGGGAAAAATTTCATGTAGAGGTGAAAAATTAATCAATTGAAAATTAAAAAATATTAAATAGTAAAAGAGAAAGTTTAGTTCTTACTTTCCGTTGCAAAATTTATATCCGATATCAAATTTTGTTGAGAACATAAAACATGCATTAGCGAAACATAACACCCACTATTATTATTGAAATTTTAGAGAGTTAAAGATTTAATCTCTTTTTAAATCTTTATTGTCCTTTTAAAAGCAATACTTAAATACTATTACAATATTAAAATTTCCTGGCAAAGAAAATACTAAAATTGATAATTTTTTTACTATACGTCTAAGGTTAAGTTAATGAGTTATTTTTAGATCATACATTTTATAATGGTTTGGCATTTTCAATAATATATGTTTTTACTCCAAAAGGGGACTTATTGTCAAATCCGCTGTCCTAAAATTTTATAAACCTAACATCCCTATCATCAATAAGTTTTGTAGTAGATCAGATCTAAATAAGACTTAACTTCATTTTCAAGTAATAAATAATTCAAAACCCCTTGTTAATACATGTAATTAGTAAAGTGATATACTTCATAGTAAAATACCACTTTTAGTGATTTATTTATTTCCAGTATTACAACCATTTTATTTACATTACTACCGGTATAAAACAATATAGGAGTTCCTCTATATAATCTCATATGGCTTTTTCATTGCTTTAAGAATTTGTAAAAAAAAAAAAAAAATTTAAATTGCGTCATTGTTTTTGTTTTTTGAAAAAAGCATTGCAAAGTCTTAAATGGAAAAGTTCTATAGATAGTTGTCAAGTCAAAATGGGTTTGTATCGGAAGTAATTCCTAAGGAGCTGAGTTTTTCACAGTTTATAGACTATGGTAAGGTGTGCATTTTCCCGAAAGTACCGGAAAATCCCTCTTGATCTATCCGCCCTTTAAAGTTAAGTTGCAATGTGTCAGTTACAGTTTCCTAACGAGGAAAGCAATCAATGTGGTGGTGCTTTTATTTTTTTCTAACTTCATCATCTGGATGAGTTGAATATTATTGAAACATTATATATAAGTGAACATTATTGAATATAAGTGAAACATTTTCTTTCATGGTTTATATTGTTATGATTTTAAGACTCTTCCAAATTGTTAATTGCTACGGTAGTATAATAACACCACAGTAAAGTTTAATTCACATTTTACATGAAAACGCAGGATCAATAAACGAATTATAACATTATGTTGTACAATTTTGTATAATATAGGCCCTACAGGATATAAATGCAAGATTGTTACTTATCATTTCTTAAACATTAAACTAATTTTTTCCATTATTATTGTAATAAAAAGCCATAAAAATCGAAGGTTTATACATGTTAATTCAGTAATGTGAGTATGTATAATTTATTTTGCTTTGTTGCTAATGTATTTATTAGTCGGCCATTGTGGATCGCCGATATTCCTTACAAGAAATTGTACGAATGTTATTTAGGCAATAGATTGATTGAATGATCTCAAAACGGTAAATGTCAAAATACAAAAAACTATTGGGTGTTATGGGGCTCAGACAGTTCCTTATATTTTCTAAAAACAAAAAATTTAATAAATTATTTAGTTTAAGTACCGGTAACATGAAATCTAACATTAAAAGTGACATGAATTGTAAAGGAGTAGTCAAAGATAACAAAATTAATAGCACCATATGCACTTGTCATATAACTGTAAATAGTTACGTTGCTCAGTCAACCGAAAATAAATGAAAGTGGCCTGATTCCGTCACATTTCAACTGCGAGCGAGCTACTGGTCTTTATCAAAATAAGGTTATATTGCAGAAACGTCACGGCTGTTTCACGAACTGTCACAGACGGACAGTATGTTAAACCACCAAATGATATCAACTTTATGTGTTGCTGCCTGTTTTGGTTTCGTTATTGCTGAACATTTACCTCATATGTTCATTTAAATGTAAGGTCAGTTCTCTCTTCTTCTATGACGCCAACTTAGGCCTACTGTTTATTGCGGGAACCATATTTTTACATTTAAATAAGGTTAACAAAAGTGACTCAAGCAGTAGCTTTCAAGTTATCTGTATTTTTTACTTTGTCCACTGTACTAACTATGTACCTATAACGATAATTAAGCATATTGTATTAGGTATTTCTATTCATATAGAAATATGTGTTTACAATGTCTGAAATGGGATTCCTAATAGGAAAGGAACTCTTCAAATTCCTGCCATAAACCTGAGGGTGCATGTTCGATCCCACATAGACCCATTATAGACCCAGTTACCACTTGTAATTCGGGTACCTGTTTGAATTTAGATGATAACGAAACCAGGGTTTGAACCGATCAAAATCAAAACGTTAATGTGCTACTTTAGCGGAATTATATCCAAAACACAAAAAGTGTAAAACAATCTCCCTTTCAGATGTACCAAATTTGACAGGCCAAAGAAACACAACAAAAAATGCTTTAAATTTCACTTTAAGTTTTAAACCGAACAATCATTACTGATATTTTATATTTCATACAACTATATTTTATGAGTGAGACGGTAGTGTTTGTTTGTTTTTCGGCCTCGTACACTACGTGACATATTCATCCTGTACGATAGAGACGACAGTCGCCTCGGGGTCAGTCCTTAATGAAAAGTCCTGTCAAGAGGACAGTAGAGGGGGAGGGATGTGAGGAGCGGCGGCGGCGGCGGCGGCGGGATGGGAAAATCCATATCAGCTGTTCCACGACCACGGCCAACATGGCCAACGGGCCAACCACAGACACCGACGGGCCGAGGAGTCAGTGAATAATCAGGTAACGGTCAATATTCGGTCTAATCTTTCAAAACCATCAGTGGTAATCAAATGAATCAAATCAGTCAAAGAACCATGTCCCGACCACGGTATTTCATTTTTTTGAATATGAATTTGAGACATCATTATTATTTATGAATTTGAGAATTTTGACATTATTTTTAGTTAAATTTTATATGGGTAAAACTTTAAATAGTTGAAATAGTATCGGATTATTTAAAACAATATATTAATCACTATTTAAAAGTGTCATAAATGAAACCAAATATACTTAAAGCGCTGAATGGTTACTTTATGGTGGTCTCACTACGTAGTATTTTTAACACTCCAAAACCATGTTCTTTAATTACGCTCTTTATCACTTGGCTACCATGATTTAAATGGTTGGTTCATTATGATGTTTCATGAATAGTTTTTGTCATTTAATTCTTATGTGATAAAATTTAAAGTATATTTTATTATATGTGATTAAAAATTGTAATTTTTTTTAAAAACTACTTAAATAAATTTATGTAAAATAGAGAATTATTTACATAAATTATATTTTAATTATATTTAATCATAGAATAAATTAATCATAGAATTATATTTTTTTAAACTAATTAAATGAATTTATGTAAAATAGAGAATTATTTACTTCAAACTCAGCAATTTACATAACCTTTATCTTCAATTACCCATATAGAAACGTACATTTCTGTACTTTCTGAAAAAAAAAAAATACATGAAAGCCAATTTTAATGTACATTTTTAAAACGGTATCAAACTACGTACGTTTATATAATTGAATAACTATACTTATTTTGTTTAACTATTATACTTAACTGTTTTGATACTATACACAAGTGATTTATTTACTATGAAAATACCGCGTTGTACATACATTTTTACCTCATTTTCTGCATAGTATGGAAATGCATAGACTTTTTGCAATGAACACTATACAATAAAGCCAATATACTAACTATTCTCATACGACGACGTTTGAAATGGAGAAGAATGACAAAACTTTCTTTGTTTATTTTTTTCTATCAAAGTTAGGATTATCGCTACATTATCCTGAATTCGCATCAGTATGCAATGATCAATCTCAATGAACACTGCACTTAAATAACCTACGATTAAGCATAAATTTTCAACGAATGAAGTATTTTTTACTTATGTTGCATAAAAAAATATTTTCTTTTATCTACTACCTTTGCAACAAGCACCAATTTTCAAGCAGCATAATAAAATCCAACATTGTTAAACGAAACAAAAACCCGTCGCATAATGAGTTCAAGATGATGCAGGGGCCACATTATGATACTTGTTCTAACCCAATGAGAGCTCGGAATTCGACGAAAATTTTGTTATAATAGAAAGTAAGTAGCTCATACATCAATTGAATGTTCCATCACAATTCCTGTTTTAGTTTCCTTAAGTGCTCAGATTCAAAATATTATGATCTAATTTTAGTGAGTACCATTAATAGGTTAAGCGACATAGTTTATAATACAATTATTGAATAAATTTCGTAGTATAATATGCATAGGTTGAACTGCTCAGTCCATACTGGACTAACAATCAGGTGGATAGTAGCCTAAATTATGCTTCCAATTATGCTCCATAATTTACTAATTTATTTATTAATTTATTTATTTTTCAGTTAAAATGAGTATGAATTTAATTTGTTTAGAGAATTCAATTTGCCATAAATTAAGTAGGTAGTTAAGAAAAGGTAGTTAGAGGCTTTCTGGAGGAAAACTCCTCGGAAGTGGGCATTTCCAGAGATGAGTTAATACATAATATTTTTTTTATCTGGTTGCATTCTATTACATTTATTCTTTATCTCACACAAATGATAAACAACTAGTTAATTCATAATTTCTATATGCGACCGTTTGTAAGTCATACAGCTACGTTATTTAATATTACACTGTATATGTATATTTTAGTCGCCGGGACTCAACTTTTATTGTATTGCACTATTTAAAATGCGTTTATTTACATTTGATAATTTAAATTACTTAAACCCGGCCATTTATCAAAAGTAAAAAATAAATAAAATTGTATCTGATTATTTGTTAGTATAGTATATTGTAATGCACTGTGAGGTATAGCAGAGCTCGTCAATTAGTCATACTACAGTATTAGCTTAGCCTACACTAGCAGCAGCAATTCTGTGCCGTGCCAGTGAGGTGTAATGTTAACTAACAGTTCAATGTTTACTTGGTAACACGATACTGTTGATGTTAGTTTTGGACGCTCCAAGAAATAACAGATAAGAATAACACATTTTGTTATTGTTGCTTTGCAGCAGAGTAATCGCAAAGGAACTGAAACAGTTTATCTTTTTTGTGGTTGTCTATTATACTAGATCACGATGGTTTGGGTTAAACACATGGACATGATTTTTGCAATGCAATAAAACTATATTCACATTTATTTTATGTAAATCCACCATCTATATCAAACAACACCAACAATTTAACTTTATAAAAACTCATTTTAGATTTATTTTGATGATGTTAGACATTGGGAAACATCTACTCTTGTTAAACAAATGGTAATTCTTGTAGCAAGAAGATAATTTGAATTTTCAAAGCATCCTCTACAAATTTATCAGACTGCTAGTTGGTAACTGTTTTCATGTCTGGGGAAAACCAACTTTGAAAATAAGCTGCACTCTCGTCTTTAACGTTGAGCAGTTTAAACGTTGTTGAAGATTTAGAATTTGAGTAGGTTTAAAGGAGGTCAGTGCTCTTACATATTTTACAGCTGTTAATCTATATATTAATAGGCAAGCATGTTTCGTTTCCTCCTTTTTTCTCAGCTCGTGTGCATCGTAGGATAAATCCGCGCATACCATTAGAAAGGTATAGTCCTGTAGATGAGCAGAATCACATTCTAATTCACTTCCGACTCCATGGCTACGCCCCACAGGCTTTCAAAGTTCCAATGTTAATCTTATGGAGAAAGGAGAATTGAATGAATCATAAGACAGATCTTGTAAAAACAACTACTAGAAAATTAGGAAGAACAGATGTTTTAGTTCTAACATGTTTTAACTTCCTTGGGTCCAGATCAACTGAAATTTTGATCGAATTTCGATCAGGAGGCGATCTCTAGTTCTCTTAAATTATGAAAAATAGTTATAACACATCTGTACATTATCTTGTATTAATTGTATTAATTGATACGCATTAATTAGCAAGTTGAGTCACAAATAGAAAACAACCTGTAAAACTAGAATGCAGTGGAGAAGCCAATATAATTTATCAATAATTTAATGAATAACAAAGATACAAATGGTCAAATAATGAAATCACTTACAAACTATAAAGGAAAATACAATATTAAGTAGCTCAAATAAATATTAAAAACGATTGTTGTATTGACGACATCACACAAATTAAGCTTTATTATTTCTAGTTTTTATTTGCATAACTCATCTATTGTACACTTGGTTCATGTTTAACTGTGAAAGCGAATAATAATAAAAATAAAATTATTCTGCAGCTTTTTTTAGTCAAAATGAGTATGAATTTAATTCGTTTATAAAATTCAATTTGTTACAAATTGCGTGTAGGCTGAAAAAAGGGTTATCTGCAAGAGTAATAAAGTTTTTATAAAGGAAATTACCGCTTGGAGGTTTTAAGAGTTTGTCTGATCCTACTTTAAAACTTAGATTGTATTTAGAGCCAAAAAGTGGTTATAATATCCTCAATTTATCATATTTTTCGTAAGAAGTTTTGAAGGAACTTTAAAATACTATCTTAGTTATCAAAAGACTAAACTTAACGTTTCATTATTTTAACATATCTAGGGCCATCTCTAATTTAGACGGCATTTCGTTAGGTAAAGCCCACTGTGTCCTGATACTCAGCTATAAAACTAATTTCTGCGCGTATTTCACATTGAGTATGCTTATCTTTTATACTTATAAAAGTCAAAGCCCTCACTGACTCAACGATTCATCACTAATTCTCCAACATCCCATGTAGGTAGAAGGCTGAAATTTGGTACCTACCTACTGATTCTGTAGGTATTATATAAGACAACTCTTTGTTCCTAAATAGTCTTTATTCCCTATTCTTAAATAGGGCTCCGACCCACACCTCTTCAAAGTTACCATGCTTATGGAAGCAAACCACTTTCTATTGGAACACATGATTACATTTAATAATAGTACCAGGAGGACCGAGCGTTGCTCGGTGAAATATTAGTAAATTTAAATATCAGAACATAAACAGCTGTTACATTTCTTTTTGAAGTTCTGAATGTACTTCTTGTTTATATGTTGTTAATTCGTTGCCAACATGGCAACCCATAAGCCCAATGTTAAAATTTTGTAATTTTAAACTTTAATTTTTAGCAAAATTAGATTTTCCCTGGGGGCGAGACCCATCTCAATCGTATTTTTAAGGTAAAACTAAGTTTATTCCAAAATTTGAAGGAAATCGTCGGAGCCGTTTTTGAGATAATTGTGCAAGCAAACAAGCAAACATTGCTCGTATAAGAGTATAGGATTAATTCTATAAACAGCTGTACTTTTTATTGTCAAGGGAAGAAAATGACAAGATATTATAGACATGCGGAAAGTGAGTGTAGCGAACAGGCAGAACCTAACAGCGAGTAAGTGCAGAGAATGAACTAAATATATTTATTTAAAAATAATTTCTTACACAGATATACTTGATTATTAATCTATTTTAGTTTTAAATTAAATAAAAAATATTCTTTTATGTCTCTATGGAAACACACAGTAAAACAATAATTTTATTCTGAATCTTGAGAAAGTGGACTACTATTTTCTTAAAAACTATTCAACATGATCGGATCAGTGACCAAGTACTCATCTTTGCTGGATGGCTGGCTGTGCTTTGCTATTTTTGTAATCACTAACTTTTTCTGCTTCTATTCCTGAAGTTCCCCAAGACACTTTGTAAGGTTTGTACCTGGAGAGTATCATGAAGAACGGTTCTTTTGGGAAAATCCGAATAAGAACATCGATAAAGGAATTGGGCAAACAAAGCAAAAAGAGAGCCTTGGTTCTCGTTGGTACGATAAATATGTATAAAAGATCTTTTAATGATATTGTATACTTATGGGACATGCCATTATAAGACCTTTTGTGTATATTTACCACCTTGTATACAACTACAGTGACAGTGTAAGTATAAATATTTCGATCAGTGTCGGAAGACGTGTTATTATTTTAACCTGACTTGAAAAAGTTAACGAAGATTCGCTTAATCTTCACCTTCATTATATGACGAAATAGTAATTTTTCTTACACCTAATGAAAAGGAACATCAGGTAATTTTAATTTTTGGATGATTTTTTTTTTTTTTTTTTTTTTTTTTTTTGAGGGAGAGGCGGAAAAATGCATTACGCACACAGGTGGCCAGCCTGTAGTGTGGGACTCCCCAAAAAACGGGTTTACCCACTAAAAAACCTCCTCTACTCTTTAGGAATCTAACCTGGAATTGTTTGTCACATTACGTCAGGCTAGGCCTAAATTTGGCTTACGCCCGTGGGGCTCGCTCCTTATCCAGCCGCTCGATCAAGGGATCTGGGCCACTTCGCGGTCCAGATCGGTTTTCTTTTCCAGGAGGATGCCCCGGACGAACTGTGACAAACAATCCCAGTTGCCCTCATCCTCCAAAATCTTTTGGCAGACCGAGTCCACCGAAAATACACCAAAGATTTGTGTGGCCTCCAGGCGGGGCCCTTCCCAACGGGGACAGCGGAAGAATGTGTGTTCCGCATCGTCGGGAACACCCGGGCAATAAATGCAGTCCGGTGAACCGGTCTTTCCCATCCGGTTCAGGTACGACCGAAAATAGCCGTGACCTGTCAAAAATTGGGTCAGGTAGTAGTCCACCTCCCCATGCCGCCGTTCCACCCATGGTTGGACCTGCTTGATAAGTCGCGCAGTCCATCGTCCTCGGGTGTCGTGCTCCCAGCTGTGTTGCCACTGCTGGAAGGTTCGGGAGCGCTCTTCTGTTCTTGCCGTGTCCTTGCCGATCTCGCCTTGTCTCTGATAAATCGCTTTCCTCTCCCCTGCCAAGAGCTTGACAGGGATGACTCCGGCGACCACCAGGACGGCAGGCTCGGACACTGTCCGGTAGGCGGAACACACCCGGAGCGCAGCTTGACGCTGAACCCGGGCGAGTCGCAACCTGTAGCACTCCTTATCTAGAGCGCCTGCCCACACCTCTGCCCCGTAAAGAAGCACGGACTGGACCGCGGACATCAACAGACGTCTTCTGCTGGATCGGGGACCCCCGACATTGGCCATCAGCCTACTAAGGTAAGTCACTACCTTAGCGGCCTTGTCCGCCGTACGGAAGATCTGATCCCTCCAGCTTAACTTGGTGTCCACCATAACCCCGAGGTATTTGGCGGCACGAGTTGATGTGACCACCTCCCTTCCCACTCGAAACGGGACGACGGTGTCGATCCTCTTCTTCGTGAGAATCACGATCTCCGTCTTACTGAGAGCAAGTGAGAGACCGTGATCGGACATCCAGTTGTTGACCACCCGCATAACTCGGTTCAACTTCAGTTGGGCCAGCTCAACGTTGCGTGCAGCAATGAGAGCTGCGACGTCATCGGCGTACCCAACCAAAGTGGTTTCCTCAGGCATCTCGGACCTCAGGAGGCTGTCATAGGCAACGTTCCAGAGATCCGGGCCGAGTATTGAACCTTGTGCGGCACCAGAAGTGACTTCCATCGTCCGCGTTCCGTCCCTCGTGCCATAAATCAGGCTTCGAGAGCGTAGATAATCCTCGATGAGCCGCAACAGATATGCAGGAATACGAAAGGTGTTGCGAAGCGCATCCAGCATATCGACCCACCTCGCAGAGTTGAAGGCATTCTTGACATCAAGCGTAACAAGAAGCACTACTCGGCGGGAGAAATGGTTGTGGCTCTCGGCTCTCTCCACAGCTCTCTGAACTTCGGTGACAGCGTCGATCGTTGACCGTCCCTTTCTGAAGCCGTACTGACGGGGGCATAAGTCCCCGGCAGCTTCCACGGCAGAAGTCAGGCGGGAACGGATCAGCTTCTCGAACAGCTTTCCAGCCGTGTCCAACATGCAGAGAGGCCTGTGGGACGACGGCAGCTCGGGATCACCTTTGCCCTTGCTGATCAGTACAAGCCTGGCTGTTTTCCAGGGAGCCGGAAACACCCCTTCTACCAAACAGGCATTGTACATTCTCAACAACAAGTCAGCGTTGATTAAAAATGCTTTCTTTAAAGCCTCACTGGGAATCCCGTCCGGGCCAGGAGCCTTGTTGCTCTTCAGGGAGAGAACGGAGGTTTCTAGCTCCTCGAAAGTGAAGAGTGGAACGTCCTCTACCCGTCCGAAGTCAACCGGCGGTCGCTGTGGATGTTCAGGAAACAACGCAGCGACGATCCTCCCCATGGTGGCGCCCTCCATGATGGAAGGTGGAGAGCGGGCGCCGAGTTTCTGTGTTACAAGTTTGTAACCCAGGCCCCAGGGGTCGGAATCAACGTCGTCACGAAGTCTCCTCCAGCTATTCGCCTTGCTCCTGTTGATCGCCTGGCGGAGAGATTTTCTCGCAGCTTTATAGGCCTCCGACTTACGAACTCTGTCTGCGGGTATTCTCGCTCTTGTGGCGGCTCGTCTAGTTCTTAAACATGTTCTTCTGAGTTCCGCAATCTCTTCAGTCCACCAGTAAACGGGTTGTTTGTCGCGTCGGGGTTTCCTTCGCGGCATAGACTGGTCGCAGGCCGAGACGATCAGTTCCATCGTGGATGTTACTAGTGCCTCGGCCCCAGCCTCACCAGGATTCCCCTGCGCTCCCCGAGAGATGACTTCGGTGAACTTGACCACGTCCAGTTTGTTGGTGTTCCACCGGCGTGGCCCTTCCCGAGATGCGGAAACTCGACGATTTGCCTGATCATGCAGGTCAAACACGACGTATTGGTGGTCGCTACCCGTGTAGTCCTCCACAACCCTCCAGCCAGAGATCCTCGGAAGGAGCGACTCAGACGCAAAGGTGACATCGGGGATCGTGCCTCTCTGCCCGGGGCGCCGAAAAGTAGGTGTGTCGCCCTGGTTGAGGACGACAAGACCGGCCCTGGCGATGAAATCCAGGATGTATTTCCCCCGGGAGTTGGTAGAGGGCATTCCCCAATCGACGGCCCTGGCATTGAAATCGCCACCAACGACGACATGCCCGGTGGTGCCGAGAACGCACTCCTCTAGGTTATCTATCTTGTCGCGGAAGTCCTGGACGGCCTCGTTGGGTGTGAGGTAGCAACTGAAGATAGTCACGTCCCCACACCGAACCCAGACGAATCCTCGGCCGCGCCCGTGACTCCGCACCAAGACATCTCGTGTATTACGTGCCCAAAATGCAGCAGTACCGAGGCTGTCCGAGATCCAAATGTTTGGGTCTCTGTCCCGATACTGTTCGCTGATAAGGAGCGCGTCAGCACCAAGTTCTCGGGCGAGCTGATCTAGAAGGTTATCAGCTCCCCAGGATCTATGAATGTTGGCCTGGAGGATGCGAATTACCGGCCGCTGCCTTTTGCCTGTTCAAGTGCGGCTCTGAAGGCACCGCACTGACCAGACCCGGGTAAGTGACCGAGGGCACTGGAGCCTGAATCCTTGCAGAGGAAGCAGGAGGGGCTCGAGGAACATTCCTTGCGTTTGTGGCCCTGGCTTCCACACTGGAAGCAGTTGGCACTCCTGTCGGGCCCTTTACAGTTTCGGGAGGAGTGGCCGAAACCGAGACAGCGAAAGCATCTCGAAACTACCACCCTCCGTTTGAGCCTGCAACTGACCCAACCGACTCTGAGGTGCTGAAGGCTAAGCAGCTTATTGGCGTGCTTTTCGCCCATTTCAGCAACAGCCATCCGGAGTTGACTTCGGTTGGGCTTTGTTAGCCATACCCTCACTCCATCAGCTGGTATCTCCGGGAGTGCCACCTGGATCGCACGGGTCACCTCCTCTTCGGTGGAGAGGGCATCAAGGTCCCGAATCTCGACCGAACACTTCGGTTCTAGGGCCTTGATTGAGCCTTTGTCCCCAAGTGCAGTCTTGAGGGAAGCGGCAAAACCGATCTTGTCACTCGACTTCCCCAGTTCGAGGAGGACATCCCCGTTCTGGGTTCGCCGAATAGACTTGATAACGGTGTCGGTCTCCTCCGGTTTGGCCTGCGATCTAATCTGACCCAGAACATCGGCAAAAGATCGCCCCCCTAAAGGCTTGATCAAGATTGCCTCTGTCCTGGGCTTCTTAGGCCTGGGTTGTTTAGGCTTTCTGACAGACTTGCCAGAGGCCTCCCCAACCGGTTTCGAGACTTGCGTCCGCTCCACCCTCGACGCACTTTTCGAAGCCGCCTCCGCTTGCTTCTGCCTCCTCCTTTCTTTCTTAGACAGGCGCGTCTTCCAGCCCCCCAAAGGTGTTGAGGCAGAGTTTGCTGCCAAGGCAGGATTAGCCGCCGGAGCAGGAAATTTTTGGATGATAAAGTATTTTATTTTTTATTAATAGAAATTATTATAAAAATCAAATTTGTTTCATACTACTCTTGTGTTAATCATTATGATAATACTTATTTTTTTAAATAAAGATATTAATTTTATTGAGTAAATCATGAAATATAAAATTAATCAAATTATTAATTTAAAAAGCATTCCTTATTACTAGTTCTTCATCCATCCATTACACTTCAACATTTGAATTAGCATAGTACCATTGACTATTGGTATTCATAGTCAATGATAGTACACAAAACTTTGGGCTCAAAATTGAAAAGCGTGGTGGTTTTAATCGAGATTTGATTGACAACAGGGTTCTGCCATACTTGTTTTGAAACTTCCTTGTGGACACAGAGTCAGGTCATTGTTCAGCTTTGAATTAATATAGTTTAACAAGTAGACAATTGAATTCAGCACTATAGTAAGATCACAGAGTACAAAGCTTTACAGAGTGTTCGCCCTTAGTTCCACCAGAATGCCGCTAGCTGGCGCGGCAGTCTCGAGCGGGCTGGATTCGGCATTTCCCGTCCCCGCCACGATCCAGTGTTGCCACTCTGCATCGCCCGCCTCGCACGCGCACGGGCCACATCATGCTAGCTCGCTGTCGCTGGCTCCGCTGCGCCGTCGTATGACCGTTGCAGTGGCTGAACGAGTTCTCGCGCATTAATTTTTACAAATTCTTTGAATTTTTAAATTTCCTTATTTAGTGCACATTATTACAGCTGTAATCAATTAAAACGTCAATGTTTTTTGTGCTTTTTAAAACATAGTATCACAAAATATAAAATAAACACAAAATTAAATCTTTTTCAACAATAAAAAATAGACTTTATACCAACCTTTTTAACCCTCTATCTGGCAAAGGTCTTTGTACGGACCACTATTTTTCAACTGCGAAATGGCATGGTCCGTGCACGGACCTCTTTGACATGTCTCCTTCATTTACAGATTTAAGGCAGAAAACGGCCGTAAGCGCTACAATACTCATTCGAGAGATTCGGAGGATTCATTTTCATACATAAAACATTATCTAGCGACTATTATTCATCACGCACAGTATTATAAAAACAAATAATTTGAACTCATGTTCTGGCGCGAGACAGAATTGAGGAGTTTTGTCGACTAATAGAAAAATAACTAAGAATCCTACAGAAATGCCAGCTTTACCAACCAGAATTTCATGAAAGTTTTCTGGTGATCACATTTCGGGAATTCGTTTCACATAAATGTATGTTTTGTGACTTAATGCCGTTTTCTATTGTGACAAATGGTCCTGGGAAGGACCAACAGAAAATAAAATTTTTTCTGTATAAATTATGTTTCTCCGGGTAATATTTATACCAAAAGAAAGAAGAAGAATTCTTCTGCAACTCAGTTGCAGCTGCTATCCTGTGTGATGGAAAATTTAGTTTTGCGAAGCTTTCAGCCCAGATTTCGTGATCAACACCGATCCCATTGGCCTTTTCACTTTGTTACTGTTGTAAGTTACAATTAAGTTATTTTGAAAGTTTTATTTTATTGTAACGTTGATACTATTTAAAAGTACTGTATTGGTACAAGACACCAAAATAGTAATAATATTATTGTGAAAAAGTGCCTAGGCCTATGATGCCCCTGTTGTCGGGTCCGTGAAATCAGTACGCTTTATCGTATATTCACTTGTAAAACTTTTTTGTTGTATATTTTCTGCTATCTATCTTCTTATTTCTATAAGGGTTTTGTCTGTTACGCCCCTTTTTCTCTCGACCTACTGAACCGATTTTTTAGATTGAGGTGTCTGTCATCTTAAAGCTTAGGATATAGCGCAGTGGCGAATCATATTTAAAAAGGTCATATCGTTTCGGTCTTCGCCCCCCTCGCCTTTGATTTATTTCTAGAGACTTAAAATGTTGACCAACTTTTATTGCAAGTTCTTTAATGTGAATTTTAATGTAACAGCTGATTACCTTCAGATGAATTTTAAAAGCCAGATAGTAAACAAAAATAGATCTCTGCCACTTTTTTGAAAACTACAATAAAATTCTATGAATTTGTTTATCTTGGAATTTTTATAGGATAGGCCTATTTACCTAATAAAAATTTTATGCATTTTTTAAAATGGCCAAAAGATTATCTTCTCATTAACAACGATTTTTAGTTTCATTTTCTGACGTTGATAGCTCAGTGAATTTGGAAGAAGACTAATATTTGGAAGAAAAATATATATTTTATGAAAGAAAATGTAATTTACTTTTAAAAAGTATCATGTTTGTTTATATCCTGAACATGTTTATATCTTTAGGTATTTCGAGGAAAAAAGCTGCATTTTCAGGGAAAGTTTAAGGTTTTAGGAAAAAAGGTCTAACTTTTACATTTTTTTTTGGAGGATTTCAAATTTTTTTGACATTTCCATGTAGAGGAATAAATTGTCTACATTTTTCACATTTAAATAAAATGTGTAGAAATTTTTTAGCTTTATTGCGGATTGCTTAAAAAATTGTCATTTGCCTAAACTAAAAATTCACAAACCTTTTGCTACTGCACCCAATTGCTTTGGTAACAAAAATAAAGTTTTTACATCATTTTATTGTACAGTTTTTTCTGAAAAAGAAAATATCCATACATATATAATTATATTCAGAAATAATTTTTTGTTGTGGATAATGCGTTACCACTACCAAGTGCACGAAAAATCTCTGCCACTGAGAGAAATCAGTACAAGCCAGATAGGGTTAATATAACAAAAAACTCATCATATGGGTAAACAGCTTTTTGCAGGATGTATTTTAAATATTTCTTTTAAACGATTGTGCAGTTTGACGTTCTATTAATATCAGGGGCAGTTTATTTTTGGATCAATATTTTGAGTAAGTGTAAATCGGTTTAAAAATTGGTTTGATTGTTTCCATGACCACAACTGAAAAAATTAAACGCTGAAATAGGCACGTTTATGACGGTCCTGGGGATAAGCCCTGAGGGCTATAAAAAAAGGCTTATAACCCTCGCCACGTAACTTGACGAATGAATTTTCACTACTATTCCGTTAAAATGATTGGATAATCAGCTGTTCTATAAAAAATTGCATGAAACGTAAGCTCGATGTTTTTGGAAAAGTACCCCCTCTCCTCCCTCGCCCTACCCAGCTGTTTTTGGCTATTCGTCAACTTATGTGGTGTGACTTATACAAATCTTCTTGAAATTTCCATAACACGTACCGAGTTTCATGGCAAACGGTTCATTGGTCTCCAAGTTTATCGATTATAAATATACATATATATATACACACAAATATAGATACCGTAAAAACATCTTCTTCTTTTATAAATCTATACTTATTTCATACGCTAAGGGTTTTTTTTTTGTGTTGGGAACTCCTCCTACAATTTTCAACCGTTATTCAAGTTTTTGATGGCGATGGATAGGGCTTGGTCCGTAGTTGTTTCCGCCAAAATTGATGAAAATCGGACATAAAACAATGGCTATACACAAGCTAAATTTGAAATTTTCCCATTAGAATAACATTGGGTTTGGGTTGAACATTTTAAACATCTGTTAATGTAGAGCTGTAAATACGGGTAGTTTTTTTTTTTTTTTTTTTTTACTGATATTTTTAATATTGGATTGGTCGGATGTCATTGATTTATATTTAAATGTTACTTTTGTATTGTATTAAAATAAATTGCTCATTTTGAGCAACAAGTGGACTAGTATAGATTAACTGGAAGAACTGTCTTGCTTTAACACAATGTGGCACTAATGTTACCTTGCCGAATAATATAACAAATTACGATTGTTCTATAAATTATAACAGTTTTTTAATTTTGTTATTTGAATAGAATTGAAATTTATAGTTATTAAATTGATGAATCATATACTTACTATAGTCCGTTTTTTAAACCTGATCCTTCTCAAGAAAATTGGGGTGAGGGAAAGATTTAAATTGTAAAAAAATTTTAACGGTAAACAATACATTTAAACTCGTGACAAAGATGTTCGAGTAGCTGATTAATTTCAATAACTTTTTTTATAACTTATAATACATTTCAGTAACTCCTAGTCAGCTGTTATGTTTTAAAGCAAAATGTATACTTTGTTATAAAGTAACAGTTCTAAAGTAAACTGATAAAAAAACAACTGTTGCTAATAATATTGTAAAACTGATGCACAATATGTTGTTATGTGACATTATCAGCTGGTATGCAACAGTGAAATCTTATACTCTAAAACAAGCTCCGTTTGTCCAGGCAAACTTTTTTTAGCTCCAAGGATTTTTGATTTTTTGATTGAATATGGGGGTTTTGGCCACCAGAAATCGATTGTAGCTGGTCCCATAGCTGGGAAAAATCCGGGTTCGCGCTAGAGCCCTTCAAAAATCCCATGTTATCCTTATGGAGATTTTTAAATTGAACAAAAATCAGCTGATAACTGTAGATAGCTGATAACCTGTGGTTTTAGGAAAATCATACCAATGTGCAGCAAACCTTCCGCCTGGCGAGTGAGCGGAGCGAATGAGCTTTGTGTGAGAAACGAAAGTAATAATTTTACCGAGCTTAAGCTCGGTCCCCCTGGTACTAAAACAAAAACAACAAAAAACCAAAAGCCTCCAGCCAATGGGATGATGGCAGGATAAACAAATCCCCTCCACCATCTCTCCCTCAAAGGATCAGGTTTTAAAAACGGCCTATAATATACGTATATTTCGAAATCGAGCAATTTATCTTAATACAAACAAAATAGTTACAAAATATATTTATATTTTAGAAGAATAGGAAAGTTATTTAGGTCCTACCCGTTTGGAAAACTAAATACGCAAAGTATTTCAAATTATAAATAATTATATACCCACACACTGTGTTAAAAAGTCCCTAAAACGAAAAGTCCCTAAAAAAGTCCCTACAAGTCCCTAAAAGTCCCTAACACGATTCTAAAAAAAAACCCTCGTATTTATGTGCGCGCCAGGGGTAGACCGGGGTGGTCCCGTCTACCCCTGGCGCGCACCCAAATGCAAGGGGTTTTTAGAATCGTGTTGTCTTCTGCCAAATGAAGCCTAGAGCTATAAATAAAGAGTCATATTAAAGAAGAATAACGGTACTAATTCCCCTCTGTTACACTTTTGTAATTAGTTCATTAAAACCAATGGAAAACTTCAGTTAAAAATCGATAAAATACAGATGATTTTAGACAGTTATAGCTGAAATAAGAAATTTTATTTTAAAATTCTAAAAAGATAGCCGACTAGATCCTTTTTTCTACGTTAAAAAAAAGTTAACAGCCAATCTATATCTTAAGAGGTTATTTTTAAAACACGATCCCCGTAAACCTCTGCATTTACAAAACTAAAAAACAGATGATTTTAGACAATTATTACTGAAATTAGAAATTTTATTTTAAAATTCTAAAAAGATAGCCGACAAGATCTTTTTTTCTAACTTTAGAAAAAGTTAACAGCTAATCTCTATCTTAATCGGTTAATTCTGAAACACAATCCCAGTAAACCTCTGCAGCGCCTAGCGCTACGGCCGCGAGGCGGCATTCGGCATTGTTGTTGTTTTGGTTGGGGTAGACCGCAGCCTTAAGTTTAAAAAAACCGGTTATTCCAATATTGCAGATCCAAGATCGGTGCACCGAAACTGCGATCTTAGTTTTAATCCTCAAAAGGGTTTGCTAATCCCACAACCGAAACTGCGATCCTGGCACAGCGGCCCATCAGCAGGTAGCGGAGGGTCCAGCGGGGATTCCAGCGTCCGTGGCTCTAGAATGTTTCGCCGTCCGACGTGTAGCTCAAGTCACTTTTCAACTAATACCAATAAACTGGGATTTCCAAGTTGTACTAAACTCGCACATACCACCCCCTTAAGAGTCATCTTCACCCCTGGGCCAGTAGCCCATTGTTGCGCAGTCGGCAATGTTAACTATACGGCTTTTAATGCAAAACATGGTATTTGATTCCCCTGTTTCGGACGCCGTTTTCCAACAGATTTTCTTTAAACTTGGTACGTGTTTGGTTAAATAGTTACATTGATTCCTCATACCTCGAAATTTGGAAAATTTAACAAATATTACAAAGGAAAATCGAGTTACTTTGCGACGTCACAGAGAGTAATATTTGTTAAATTTTCAAAATTTCGAGGTATGAGGGACCTAATATAACTATTCAACTAAACACTTACAAAGTTTAAAGAAAATCGGTTGAAAAATGGCGTCCGAAACAGGGAAATCAAACACCGTACCATGTTTTGCATTAAAAGCCGTATAGTTAAAATTGGCGACTGCGCAACAATGGGCTACCGGCCCAGGGGTGAAGATGACTCTTAACCAGGACCAATAAACGAAGACTTTCAGGGTGTACATTCCTTATTTATTTCCCCCACAAATATATCAGTCATTCTCAGTTTGAGAGCAAGAGCAGCAGTATCGTCTTATGTACGGTATCGTCAGTATCGTCCCGGGGCGGCCTCCGTGCCAGGATCGCAGTTTCGGCGTCTGCCTGGGGTCGCCCTTGGGGTAAGGATCGCAGTTTCGGCGTCTACCTGGGTTTTGGATCGCAGTTTCGGTGCGCCCTCCAAGATGGCGGCCAAAATTTAAACCCCACATAAAAGAAGTACTTCTTTTTATTTAGGATATCCGATGATAAAATAGTCTATAGTACTTAAAAAATGTAATTTGAATTTCTTGTAAAATGAACTACGGGTTTAATCTAAATTTACCGTACATTTAGGTAATATTTGTATTAACCGTAGGCCCATGTACGTTGTTGTTTCACTGTAAAAATTTAGATTGTGATGACTTCTTGTAGTGATTTGATTTTATCTTGTGTCATAAATCTGAGTAGGCCTACTGTTAATTTTAGAATAGTAGTGCTGTTTTATGTA
This sequence comes from Neoaliturus tenellus, assembly GCA_030545055.2. NCBI lineage: Eukaryota > Metazoa > Arthropoda > Insecta > Hemiptera > Cicadellidae > Neoaliturus > Neoaliturus tenellus. Next base: position 163,420,738 of record CM061532.1, on the reverse strand, counting down.
TTTTATTGAGTCCGTAAACTGTTTAAATTTCTAGTTCAGGAATATACTTTTTTACTCATTAATTTTTTTTCAATGTGAGCATTATTCTTATTGCATTCTTCTGCTGGAGTAATCCTTTTATGAAGTCCAACAGACTGGTAGACCATATGGAATATTCGATTGGATGCATAATTTTGCAAACAAACTTTAATAAAAGAAAACAATTTGATTAAATTCTTTCAATGTTGTACTGTACAGTATGCTAGTTGTATAATTTTTGTATAGAGCTTTTTAATACTTATTGTGTAGTATAATTATGTGTGATAAAAATCTTGTATATAATTGTTTATAACATTATTTGTATTTCCTTGGGTAATTTAATACGGTACTGATTAAATATTTTGCTAAAATGTTAGCTGATTTTTATTGTTAGTACACACATTTCTTTATCGTTAATTTGAGCTTGTTTTCAAGTGGAATTTCAGTTTTAGTCTGCTAGTTATTGTCAAATATCTAACATTGTATAAATGACCACCATTGCAACTTGGCCAAATAATCGCGCTCGGGAATCGGGAGTAAAGTAAAGGTAGTCGGACGGCCCGGTGCTTGTGTTGGGGCGGCCCGGCGCGGCGCGGTGACGCGAGGCACGGTGCTGTGCGGTGCGGTGCGGTGTCCGAATTGGCAACTCCGCGTCAGTCCGCGCCATTTTGCGTCACCGCGTCAGTAGCGCCACTACGGGGCGCGTCATGACTGACGCGAAAACGCAGCGCAGCGAGCACTCTGTAAAGGTTCCTTACTCTGTGGTAAGATGCACGAAAATAGTCCGATGGAAATTTAAACAGCTGTGTCCCCCCTCACCCCCTCTCGCCCTGCAATGTTGTCATTTGTGATAATTTTTACTATGTGTAATACAGTATAAAAATGTGTTTCAGAATAAATTTGGCAACAATGTATTGCCTCTCATCGGACTATTTTCGTGAATCCTACTTTAATAACAAGCATATATTTTATTAGGGAGGCGTGTGAGCATAACGGGCAAGCTCTTCCTCGGGTTAGCGAAGCGAATGAACTAGTTGTTTATAAGCGATATATTATAATGCTAACTATGAAATACCTTCGATTCAAGGACAAGATAAGATGAATAAAGTCAAACCGCTGTGATTCTAATAACATTAAAAACAACGTTTTGACATTGGGTTTGTTGCTTATTCCTCCAAATGCAAAGACGTTTATACTTATGTATGATGTGATAGAGGCCAAAGAAGTTTCATCTTAAACACCCTTTAAGGACGTCTCCCTCTTGGAAGTCTCACAGAAATCTGATTTGGCCTTTCTCAAATCGTACATATTATTAAACGTCTTTGCATTTGGAGTAATAAGCCACAAACCCGACTTTAAAAGGTTGTTGAGTATTAAGAGAGTTTTTGCATTTTTAAGCTTTACCCATATGATTGTGATGGAAACTTTGTTTGCCTGCCATTTCCGTCTCGGTCATCCATTTCAAGTCTAGTTTGCGGCATTGTACTTTGCTAAGTGAGACCTTTAATTTAATACCCAACTCGACTTATGCAGCTATTTAAGAATTTTCTTTGACGCCGTCCCCCTTAAAGGATAAAAAGATATAGTAGCTTAAAAGAGTAGATATTTATTTCTACTATAGATAAACCAAGTCTCATTACTTTTATTATAATGGTGAAAAATATAATTCACCGTTCCGGGACTTTTCAACCACACTGTGTAATTAGTGTAATATTTTCATATTATAAAGATTACAAACTAAACAGTGTCAAAAAAGTCTTAAATAGCCTAAGTAGTAATAAAAGTTCACTGCTATCATGTCTTACTTTCAACTGGCCGTTATAAGATGTTTTAAGGGCTCTCCAACCACTAAAGATAAACAAAAAAGAAGTTAGAGGCGTTGTTGGCGATATACCGACGGTGGCGCCCTCGGCCGCCGTGGAGAGCTCTGCAAACTCGCCGTCTTATTGGTAAACTTCATCACTGCCGCAATTCATATTGTATTTTAAATAAATCCTCAAGTATCTTAATAAGCCGAGTATACAATTTGTTTCATAGTTCATCATTTATTAAAAATGGTTCATTTTTAATGGTTAAAACAGAATTTGGAACAAAAGTAGTTCAGACACTTGCAAAAGTTAGTGTATAAAGTGTGGAAAAGAATACCAAAACTTATTGTTTTATTTTAGAATTAAATAAAATCTATTTATATTTTTAGTTGAAGGTCTAGAGTTTTTACCTTTTAAAACAATTTTAAACGACAGCATCTGTACTGTTTTCTAGCATAAAAAATTTTAATATCAAGTTTAATTTAAGAAATTACAGTTAAAAACTGTACAGTAAAGATGTACTGTAAAGTACAAATACTGAATGATCAGTGCACAATGAGGCAAAATTTGACGTTCTAGTGGGAGATTTTAAAATGCAAGTTATGGTGTGATATCAAAGTGAATTTTGCATCCATCAGTTTAATATATAGGATTTTTTAAATTTGATCTTCTAAACTAATAATTGAGTAGGCCTAATGAATTTCAAAGAAACGATATACAGTTTGTCACTACGTTTGATGGCCCTCCGTCTATAAGGGTCTATAAAGGAGATTACGTTTTTAAAGAATATCAGTAAATCCAGTTAGAATGTATAGAAGCTGATGAGAATATAAATGTGATTAACTGGAGAACTGCGGCGGCCGAAACTTGATTGTCTCTTTGACGCTGTGGAAACCACGTTGTAGAATTAAACCACGTATCGGACGAGCTGTCGATTTGTCTTTATCCAGAGTCTTCTAAGACACTTTCAAGACAATTCTTTAATTATATTGTTTTGGAAACAAAATAATAAACCACAGGAAATTTCTTTATAATGTGAAATAAAAGTAACGAGGGGGCCGAGCTTATGCTTAATAATATAACTATGGGTCACTTCCTTTCTCAGAAAAAGCTCGTTCGCTCCTCTCACTCGCTCTTTTCCTTATTATTAAGACGAAAGAGAGAGCAATATTCATATTCTTATGTTTTATTTATATAAAAAATACATCCTTAAAAATGTATCAAGTAAAGAAATGCACTACGGAATAACCGGTCTGAGAAAATCCTCAGTTGAAAGTTAAAAAATTAGTTTTATTGATAGACTTGTAAACACCTAAAGTCTGTGTTGTAGGTAAGGAAGGAGGCTCATCTAGTTTTCAAGTGGTAGTTTTCATTAGCTATTGTAGTTAAAAACAATTAAATCAATAAAAATCAAGTTTTACCAATTTTAAAAATAAATCCACATAAGTTTTTAGTTTTCTATTTAATTTGATATTACATTTTAAAAGTATATTCGGCAATTTGAAAATAATGCGCAAGAAAGAGGATGAAATGCAGGATTGCTTTCGTCGATTCATGCCAGACACGGAAGAGACCAGGGCGTGTCAAAAAAGATATCGGTCGAGGATGAAATTAAATAATCTCTTTATTACCGAACATTTTACAGATATTATTACAATAAATTCTGGAAATTTCCTTCTTAGGCGAACCTGTGTGTGAAACTGAGTTCAAACGATAAGTCAGTCCTTAGAAAGGAAACAAATAAAACTTAAAATTAACTTTCATCCAACTCCAGCCACTCACTCAGCACATTATAACTAAATGTTTGAGTATACATTATAATTATCTATGCACAATTAACTACTGTGTTAAATTAGTGGAGATAATAATCAGTCGAGATGATAACCAACGGGCACAATAACCAACGGATTACGGGATACAAGGACGTCTCCTCCGGATGCCACCCTTGTTTTATATACAAAGTCCTTGCGGCTGGCAACTCAGGCAAGCGTGAGAGGAGTGCGAGTTAATGTTCTAGCTCCGTAACCAGCCCAAGCTAGCGTGGGGGGGGGGGGGCAAGGAAAAGAAATCGCGTAAAACTGTGGTGGAAGCCCCTCAGGTGATTAAGGTCACGAATATTAACCAGATGGTCGTGCCCGGAAAGCCAACACCAAGATCCGTCATCCGTTGTCTTAGGATTTACGGGAGGTCAGACCTACTCTGACATCCAGGGGAAGATTCGCAAGGATATATCCCTGGACGCCTACTCTGTGAAGGTGGTATGTGCGAGACCTTGAGGGGAGATGATCTTCTCCAAAAAGAAAAGCCTCCTCCTTTCGGGAAGAAGGTTTTGAAAAGCAAGCTTTCGCCGCTGTTCTCAAGGGCGAGAATTATCGTCACGCCAGAAAAGCGGGTCTCTGTTGTTGTGAGGGATCTAGATTCTCTCACTGAGACACCTGAGGTCATCAAGGTCTTAGATCAGGTTTTCGGTAGTCCCAGTGAGACACTCAAAGTCTCCAACCAAACAAGAGGCAATTGAGGGTGGCAGTTCTCGAGCACACTGAGGAAGACTCTTCTTAAACTTGGTCATCTCCGAGTGGGGTTCTCAGCTCAGTGCGTTTGAGGACCATGATTCTTAGGTGCTTCAAGTACCTGGACTATGCGCACTGTCGAAGCGTGCACGGTAAGGGTTGATCCGCTCTTTGCTAAAAATGCGGAGAAACAGAACAAGGTCATAAAACTTTTTCCACTATTTCCTCTGCAATTAGCTGGAGTAGGGTGGTGCATCCGTACCGGTAGCAGTCCACTGTGTAGCTGGTTCTGGGGCGTGTCGAGTTTTTAGGCTCGCCCTCGAAAAGTTTAAAGAAGCCTAGTGGGAACCACTGAAAAACGTGAAGGTAATAAAGAAGAAGACTAAGAAATAGTCTTGTCTTATTAGAACCGGAAGGGCCCAATCCCGGTGATCTAAAACAAGGGGCTCCCCCGTAGTAATATTATAAACGGTTCTGCGGGGAACTAAGAATGCAAAAGGTGTGGATTTAGTGGGACTCAGGCGTCCCACACAAAGTCTGTAAGAAGAATTCCCATCCAATTCATACAAAAACGTTTTTTTTTTTTATTTCAGTATGATCTGAAAAATCAGAGATTAGGAAATTACTGAAGTTGTATTTTTTATTTAGTACTTTTTTTAAAAACATTTTTGTTTTATGAACATTGTTTTATTATATATTTTCTCTCAATTATTAGCCTACTATTTAGTTTTATTATTGAAATATTACAACTGGTAAACGTGGATAACCGTAACCTTGTATTTATTTTAGTTATGAAAATGAGCTTGAATTAATTAATTAAAATAGGACAAAACAGTTTAATTTTTAACTATGTAAATAATATTGGTTTTGAAACTTTACAATTTCTCTTAAGGGTAAAAATCAAAATATAAATCTATCGATTTTTATTGGAACTTAACGAGCCAAATTTCTCAATTCAAAGTTATGTTTAACAAAGAATAAAAGGATTTAAAATACTGGTTCTTGTAAAATTTACTTTCATTTGTAGTCTAAAAAACGTTTCACAGAACATTTTGTACATCAATTTAACTTCAAAGAACTAATACAACTTTGTTACATGGTTAAAAGCGCTATAGATGCACCGTGCAGTATCAGTTTATTTGCGGTGACACTTCTAGGTATTAAACCTCAGGTTTATTACATTTTAATAGGGAATACGTTATTATGGTGGGAGTCACGGTAAGACCTAAGCCCGGGACCATGAAACGTACTTGTTTCGATATCCCTGGAAGCAAAAAAAAAAAAAAAAAAAAAAAAAAACATTTGTTCAAATTTTGTTGTATCTATTTTCTCGATAACTTCAGCACTCATTCCTATGGTGTATATGGGGTAAATAACAAATTCCATTAGAAATTCGAGGAGTACCCAGGTCTTCTGTGACGAGAGTATTTTTAATGTATGTTTATTTAATTTTGTATTTAATTTATTTTACCCTTTTCAATCATATTTTTATGGGGTATGTTTTACGTTTATTATTATTTTTTTGTTATTTTTTAACAATGCAATTTCCCGAGTGTCTAAGAGCAAGCCTTGATCCCTCTCCCAATGCCATCTCCTAGTTTGATGATTTCGTTAAGATCAAATCAACACAGAGCTTGGGCAACCAAGTAAGAATATTAAACATTATTATTAAAATTTTAAAGGTAAATCTCATTTGGTGCGAAACCCGTTCTCTAAATTACTAACCTGTTTATATACATCAATTTATAATAGTTTGAAATAGAAATAAATAATTTATTCTATTTTCTATTTCACCAATAAAACAGAAATGTAATATTTAGCTATATCATTAAAGTTTTGCTGGAAAAAAGTTTCCTTCTATTTTTTTCGTGATGGTGTTATTCAATTGGAGTGTTTTAAAAAGTTAATATTTATAGAAGACTTAAATGAATTGTGTTTAATGTAAAAAAAGATTACCGTTTTAGTGCAGGACCGTACTTACGAAAGTTCTGTAATTTTTGTTATTTTCACCACCAAGCCAATGCAAATGGTCGTATGCGATTAATAATTTACGTAAAAAATCTTAATTAAATAGGTTTATAACAAATTAAAAAGCTTCAGTCCATTTACATAACAAAATTCAATAAGTAAATTGATAAAAATCCCCTTATTTACTATTACTTTGTGAAATTTTCGACATTTAATAATAAATTAATATCCTTATGGAATCCAACAGATAAGATAATTTATTATACAAAATGTCAACAAATAAGGAGATTGAATGTATTATTGTGGAAATCTAATATCACTGCCATCATGATTAGCCGTGGCAGCTCCTGGGGCGGTCCCACAATCAGGTTTTCTCGTTTACCCAGGGTCGAATACAGAATCACTACGTTACACAACAGAGCATATTATTACGATAACTTTCCAACGTTTAATTTATATTATTAACCGACTGTACCAATTAAGTTAACTTTCTAAATTAGTAGTTTTCACCACTTGAGGCAAAAGTGGCTCAAGCTCTAAAAAAACTACTAAGCATCAAAAAGTCACTTTTGCTTCCAGTGATGAAATCACTACTGTGAAATCAACTGTTTTCGATGTATGTTTATCACCTGCAAAAATATGTCGTTACATTGTTTACTACGTAAAGAGATGTTTACAACAAAAAAATGTTGACTTTTTTTTGGATTTCAAAAATATAAACAAACAAACCTTTGTTATTGTTTCTTACACTGAAATGGAAGTACTTAGTTTATAGTGTTTTTGTAGTGTAGCGAAAAATATCGTTCAAAACACGAGCGAAAGTGAATGCAATGACTCACTTTCGACTCTTGTAATTAAATATACTATTGCTCCGAGTGACGAACAATGTTTTTTATGTTAGTGCGGAATTAGACTTTTAATAGTTTTTTTTTATTATTAACTATAATTAATTTAGGTATATTTATAAAGTAGGCTAAGGTAAGTTAGTTCTCCATTACTGTTGAAATCAAAGAGACAGCTAGGAATGTAGTTGGTAAATGCATTTAAAAAGCGTTTTGAATGGTTGAAAGGTTGCCCGAGGGTCAGCCTAGTGAAAATCCTCGAGGACTGGAGGTTGAGAGAATGGGAAAGGGATGAGAAAATCCATAACATCAGCTGTTCCACGAACACGGTCATCCGAAAAACTGCGCCCTAGCAGCAACATGTTGCTGAGCTGAACAATACCTCATCAGCATGGAGCGCGCCATGTAAATCACTCAACTGGGGAAATGCTCATTACTGTATTTAGTTGCCTCTGGATACATTACTAACATGCTCGCAAAGCCAACCGGAGGAATTTTTTGCCCTTCAGATGAGCTCTTTCGCTACGCTCACTGGCCGCAAGTCCTCTAGTTTTTTATTACCAATCTTCCCTCAAT
>CM061532.1:163376910-163412916 GCA_030545055.2 Neoaliturus tenellus | reverse complement strand
CCCTTCATGGCTTCGCCCGTGATTGAATTTATTTTATATGTAATTAAGCTCGTTCGCTACGCTCACTCGCTGTCACGATCTCCTTATACTGGAATACCTAAAATTAGAATTTTTCATTGAATTTGTTTCTTAGCAACCAATTAAAACAGATAAAATAGAAATTTCTACAAACTATTGTATGCCCTCTGGGTCAGAGGCCTTTGGTCAGATTTGCACTAAACTTCACGTATACGATAAACAATCCTTGAAAAATGCTCTATAATGCCTGAAAGTTTCATTACAATCCGTCGAGCGGTTTCGGAGTCCATAGGCAACGTACATAGGGAAATATATTACATACATATTTCCTCTTTTATATAAATAGATAGATAATACCGGACTGTGTTACCTGACAGTTTGGTTATGCAGTAGAACATTACGGTGCATGGCGGGGTCTAATCATGCAATGTGATTGCTTGTATACAGAGGGGTAATATCGGATGATAGGAGTAATCAATCTACATAATTAAACAAAATTTCTAAAGAGTTTTATTAAAACCTTATAAACTTATAATACGATTGCTGTGGTAAAAGAGATTCCTTCTATGATTAGGCTACATAACTTTTCACATATTTCTCCGCTATTTCACAGCTACACTTGTTTAAACACGTTGTTTACTATAACATGTTTTATATCGTAAGTTAAACATTTTTTATTGTAAATTACTCTTTAGGAGATCATTTTACAATTTTTACTTGCCCTAAAGCTGTTTTGTAATTTGATTGCAACAAACTCTCCTTCCATTCTCAATTTAACGCATTTTCCAAGAAAATGAAAATGAAGGCACTACAAAGCAATAATGATTCCAAGATTTGATTAATCTGTTCTACTAGTGAATGAGCCAATTCATTTGCTTAAACAGGAACTGCAGCTTAAAGCCATGGTGAGAACAGCGAGTAATTAGCTTATAAAACAAATGAATCAAACAAACTTGATCCTAGTTGCGATTGATCAGGTAATAATTCTGCGAACAAGTAACCTGTTATAAATAGTATAATGATCATCACTTGGATTTAAAAACTAGGTCAGCAGCAAAATGAAAATAGCTATTTGTGTAATAAGAGCGTAAAGTACGTCATTGCCACTCGAGAATTGTAGAAGCGTCAGCTTAGTGCGGCCAAACAATTTGAGAGCGGCAATGACTATTTGCGCTCGTAATACACACAAGATTTTTCCTACCAACATAATTGTTACATATTATAGGCCTACCCCCTCTTACGTTGATATTTGTTTATCTTGTATTTGAACTATTTACAGCTGTTATTAAAAATAAAAATAAATTGTAAATTGTAAAAATAAAAATAAAAAATAAAACTTGTTTAGTGTCCCGAAAACCACTGATTAACGGTCTAGTCCCGAAATAGTAGTTTTCATCACTAGGAGCAAAAGTGGGTCTTTTTGGTGCGCAATCGTGTTTTAAAAACGAGGCGCAGCCGAGTTTTTAAAAACGATTAAGCATCAAAAGTACACTTTTGCTCCGAATGATGAACAAAGTTTTTTTTTATCATAATGCGAAATGGGAGCGTTTCTTGATCGTTAAAAATATTAACTATAAAGTTGTATTTTCGAGGTTATATTTACAAAGTTATTAATATGCAGTGTTTACATTTCTGTTATTTACAAACAATTCTCTTTATAACGTTTGAATTACAAAATTCTGCTCCTCAACATTAATAAATGAATTAATAATATACTTTTCATCACTCCGTATACGAAAGTGACCACTTGCCGTACAGCTGAGACCTTGGAAAGTAGTCATTTCCCAAACTGTCACCGTCAGCTGATTTTACTGACCTGTACGGAAAGTAATGTTTGTAAACATTACTTTCCGTCCAAGGTAAACAAACTTTTCCGTACAGCAACAATCAGCTGGGTTTAAAACAAATTAAATTTTGAATTCCAGCTTTGTTTACTTTGTCCAATGGCGAAGAATTTACAAAAATAATCCTCCTTTAAAACTTCCACATTTATTAATAATTTCGTCGTGATGAAAAGTATCGTTCACAACTCGTCCGGAAAGCCCATTTCCAGGCTCGATAGTGTTTTCCACGCTCGGCTTCGCCTCGCGCGTAAAACACTATCTCGCCCAGAAATGGGTCATTTTCCGGACTAGTGGTGAAATATACTATAGCAAACAGCTGACTTTTCAGTCCTAGGACCTAAAAAATTCTCCAGCTGATTTTTCAGTCCTAGTACAAAAAAGAATCGGTTTTGGTACGATTGAGAGAACAAAAAAACAGGCTGATTTCGTGCAGAATTATAAAAACTTTGTTTACCAACACGTTTATCCAACCCAACGGGAATCAACTATAGTTTCGGTCACAGCTGACCGTTCCGAAAAAATGTTTATCGCAATGGTATGATTTACTTGAATGTTTTTATTTTTTTACTCCGTTTTACCCTCTTACACACAAAAGAATAGGGTCTTGATGTTAGATATAAAAAAAATAACTCTACTGTATTAGTTCCATCCTTGATAAACAGTGGCAAAGAGGTAGCAAAGGTGGTAAATGCTTTTTATTCCCAGCAAAACTTTACTAAAATTATCGTATTGTTTGTACGGACCATATTGTGCCAGGATCATTTTGTAAACCGATTTCAGTATCGTATATCTGGCAACATAGAGTTATAACTTTATTATATCTAATAAAGTTATTGACTTAATCTCTTCTTGCATTTTAAACTGTCATAAGAGTTTATTAGTGGCAGGAACTTTGATCAAAAGCATGCACGGTGCATTGGTTTAAAAAGTCAATGTGTCGGTTACCCACATAGCTCAGAATATTTATTTCACGTAAAATAAATGTAATTTAATATTTGAATATCAAATTGATATTCGCAAACGTAAAGTCCAATTAAGGTTCAAACGTCACTAAGTTTTGAGTAAAATATCAAAACTTGAAATACAGTAAATATAAACAAGATACGTAAAAATTTTATATTACAAAAGAGTGAAAATTGCAGATTATCATTTTTACATCAAAATTTATAAATGATTCATTTTGCTAACCAACAGATTGGAAAATTTATACAAAACTGATCAAAAAGTTTCCGCCAATGTCAGCATTTGAATCTTAAACCTCTCACACAAAGTCCTGGCGCCCTAACCTCTTGAGCGAACTGAACTGAGCTTGGATATGATATGTGTTCTTATCTACTAAAACATTTCACTGTTGCAATTCAGAGCTTGTAAGTCAAGTAAAAAAATGGCACAAATGTTTAAATACCTTACAAATTGACCATTTCCCGTCTTTAAAAACTTCAGAAGTTTTAACATTAGGCTACTACAAGAATATGAAATAAACTTGTAAAATCAATACTTAACTTGAATAAACTTAATACATTCTTTATTTGACATCAATTTATACAGGGTGTCCCGGAAATCTCTGGAACCCTTTTGTATATTTGTTCCTTGCATCGAGACAAGAAAAAAACACCATACAAATAGGGGTCTAAAATCCATCGTTTAGCCGCTAGCCGCCATTTTGTTTTTTTCACGTAATAATTTTTATTTCCGTAACGGATGGTTGTATTCAGTTCATATTTGGTATGAATCTTTATCATACTAATGTACATTTTCAGGAAAAAAATTAAATTTTTATACTATGTATTTTCAAAATGGCGGCCATTTTAAATTTTCAAACTCAAATATCTCAAATTCGGTAAATTTCAAAAAAATTTTACTTTGTACACAAAAGTTGCCAAATTTAATTATCTAACCAACGGTAACAAGTTTGTAAGGATCTGATAACAAACAACGGAGTTATTGCGATTTTTCTCTAAAAAAAACATTGATTTTGCATTATAATTAATGCAAATTATGGCCATTTTCACAGAAACATCACAATTACTCCGTTATTTGTAATCAGATCTTTACAAACTTGGTACCGTTGGTTAGATAATTAAATTTGGCAACTTTTTTGTACAAAGTAAAATTTTTTTGAAATTTACCGAATTTGAGATATTTGAGTTTGAAAATTTAAAATGGCCGCCATTTTGAAAATACACAGTAGAAAAAATAATTTTTTTCCTGAAAATGTACATTAGTATGATAAAGATTCATACCAAATATAAACTGAATACAACCATCCGTTACGGAAATAAAAATTATTACGTGAAAAAAACAAAATGGCGGCTAGCGGCTAAACGATGGATTTTAGACCAATATTTGTAAGATGTTTTTTTCTTGCCTCGATGCAAGGAACAAATATACAAAAGGGTTCCAAAGAGTTCCGGGACACCCTGTATATCGAACTTAGTAATTAAGTTTAATTTAAATATTAGACCCTACATGAAGTTTCCATGAAGAGCTTGACGGTTTCTTTCCACTTCAAAGATTAATAGTATTGGCCTACTAAGGTTTTAAGGTTTTTTTTTTTTCAAGGAAATTTCAAATAAAGAATTGATGTTATTTGACTTTGACGTTTTGATTCTAGAATACATAAAAAAATTACGTTGTTTGCCTTTGATATTTTGAGCATCAAACGCCAAATAATCAACAATTTTCTATTGAACCTAATTCAATTTTTTTAACGTTTATTTTTCGTAAAATAAATATTCTTGTGCTACGTGGGTAACTTACGCAATTCTCCTGTAATAATAATCTCAGTTACATACCCGGGAATGCATAGAACAAAAAGGATAATTTTTTGTCAAGAGAATCCCCTTTTGACAAAATTAAGTTTGAGTTGGTTACTCATATTTAACCTTGTAAGACAGCTCCCAACTTAGTAAAAATAGATTTTGTAGATTAAACTTGAATAGGATTGCTACATAAAGAAAAAAACGCTTCAAATAGAATATGGCATGGGGTAAAAAGTATTAATTGTAAGTATAAATTACCTGAATATAATCAGTTACTAAACTACCCATGGAGGTAAATATAGTAAGCTAATACAGACCACCTTCAGATGTAATATGCGCTGGATCATGCAATAGGACACCTTGACTACAGAGCTTTGAGGCAGCTCTAGTGATATCCTTGCACACTTATTGCAGAAACAAACTGAAAAAATAACTAGTTTGTATTCTGGTATATAGAATAAATTGGATCATTTAATTTATTTTTTATTATAAGAACGACATTAATAAAAATATTAATGATATATCTTTTATATGATTTCATAAGTGAATCGGTCCCCACAAAATATCTCGAGTTAGGAATAAGTTCGAGTAATAAGATGGTTCATTTTAAGCTCAAGGCCAAGAACGTACGGAAAGTACCAGAAGTATCAAAAGGTACTAGGGCTCCGCAAGATTAGACCTCAAAGTTTCATGGATAATCTAATGGGAGAAAAGATTTTTACATCTACACGTGTGATTAAACTGATGTTCCAGAGAATGTATTATTATTATAATTGTTATATACTCAGCTGGGTATTGCGAAGATACTTTGAGTTTCGATTACCATTAAACTAAGACTTTAAAAAAATTGGGAATGCACCATAAAATAGAAGACCACCAATAATAATGGAAAAATTATTTCTCCACAGTAGATTTATTCTTTGTGACCCCATCTATGTCATTAAATAAACTAGACTAAAGAATGATTTTGTTTGCTGATTATATCTCAGTTAAAATGTCTAAAATAGTTAATATATCGTCTTTATTCAATGTATATATTTAAATATTAAATAGTTAGGGTTGAATAGTTCTATGAAGTATTTGTTCAATTTAGACTGAATCATATTATGTAAACTGCCATTGCTTTACCTCTGTGTGAGGAATATTTTGTTTTATTCATTCTCTTCTTCTTTCTCTACGTAATATAATAAATCTTTTTATACGGATATAATAAACGCCTGTTAATGTATACAGACCGGGAGCTATTTATGTAAATGACAGTGTGCGAAAACGAACAATATAACAATCAGTGTTCTACTTCGTTAAACTAATAGACAAAATACACTACAATAATAGCATGAGGGACATCTTTATCATGAGGGGTAGGGGGCATGGGGGCACGTAGAAGCCTGGGAGACAGGAGGCACGGGGAGGAATGGCGGTTATGGAGGCACGGGAGCATGGGGGCATGGAGGTACGGCGTTGGTGAGGAAGGTGTGGGGCATGGAAGAGCATTAGGGGTGAGTGGCACCAGTGGCACGGGGTAGGCATGGAGGGACACGTGGAGAATCTGGGGCACGGAGCATGGGTGGTCCAGGGGGCACAGACGTCTAGGATTAATGAGAATTAATGGGCTGACAACAATTTTATCATGTTGTATTTAACTGTTTTATTTACTTGAGTTGAAAAACTCACCATGTACATTTTTAAGGTAAAACTATTTTTATACGTCCTGCAGTGTAACAGGGCGGGAATGGTGAAGTAAATGAATTTTCTTTTTTCTTTTAAATAGACTAGGCCTACTTTATCTTAATACAGGGGGAGATTATAGGTACATTACTGATTCGACACTGCTAAAAAAGTTTTATCAAGATTAGGTAATATTTTACAAAAAAAAAAAACTTGTAAATTTACATTACAGCTTAAGAAGAAATACAGAAACTGTGCAAGGAGTTGATGAATTGAAGTTACTTTTGATATAACATCACCGTTCCGATTTTTAGAGGCTTTTTTCCTTATAAGCCCCTAATTACAACTAAATCTTAATTTACTTTTGATAATACAAAAATAAAACAAATGAAGAAAAGATTATTTTGATTAGAAACTATTCTTACACGATTGGTTATGGAAGACAAAAAGATAATTCAACCTCAAAGGTCTCCAGTTACATTAGCTGCATGCAATTCGGTTTCTGTATATTTAACCGACTACAGTCCCAAAATTCTCTGCCGCTCAGTGTTGTGTCGTGTTGTGTCGCAGAGTTCGCCACCAAGCGGTGTTCCGTGGACGGGCGATGGGAGGGCAAGGCTCCAGGAGACTACACGGCGCCCCAGGGCTGGACCAACTACACTCCCTGCTACACTCCCGAGATGCTAGAGCTGTTCAAGAAGCTTTACACCGGCTCCGAGGAGGCTGCCAGGGTAACTAAATATTTTCAATTTTATTACCATAGCATGATACCATTAGATTTAAAAGTAGAGGTACTCTAATATTATCGTAGACTGTTCTATCCGTTTGGCGTAGCCCCCTTCGAAACACATATGGCAAAAAGATGCAATTTTCTAACGATTTTTGAACTGAATCAGATTGCTAGGATATTTTGGAGGAGTTTGTCTTCTTTGGCTGTTAGTTGTTGAATAGTATGAACCCACCCGAGGAGAATTAATATGTCTTGAAACATTGATTGCTTGCATTGAAGACACGCATGAGCTCAGTTACGGAAATCTTGCTGTATTAGGGGCCACACTTAACGTTTAGAGACCAGTTTTGCGGAAGCTTCATCGCCAGGGTGGCTCAGGCTCAGGTTGTGCAGCAAATCGAAGACTTAACGTCGAAGAGGTCTGAGGACAAATGGATGCTGATTAGAAGTTGAGATGTCGCAGTTTATCTTGAGGTGTGTTTCAGGTATTTTGATACTGATTATACGGAGCGATGAATCTTTATTATAGCTTTTTACAAAACTGTTGAATTTCACGCCACTTGCTTGAAATCGTGCCAAAGCATTGGCGTCCACTGCATTGGAGGGATTGCTTGACAGAGCCTCAAAACGAGAAAATGTGTCAGCAAGTATGTGAGCTAAGCACGGCTGAGCAAGATACGTGTCTAATATTAGTTGTAAATTGTGAAATGAAAGTGAATTGACTTTGTTGCACTGTAGGAATTTTGTCACGTTTTTGACGAACGCACCAGTTATGGGCTTGTGATCGGTTAAAACAATGTACTGGTTTGCTTTGATAATATTGCTGAAATGGCTTATTGCAAAATAAATTTCAAAAAGGTTTGTGGAAGTAAGCTGGCCTAAGAGATTGTTTTGGAAGGGTTCAGCTTTAGCGGAAAGGAGGAGAGGGTTTCCCAAATCGAACCATTGACAAGTTATTGGAGAACAGCACCAACTACAGAACTATAAGCGTCGGTGAACATGTCTAGTTGGACATTATGGTCAGGGTGAGCGAGCGGTATAGCGTTCATCAGGTGCTCTTTGCAGGCAGTGAAGGCGTTGTCCAAGTCAGGGGTTGATTACCACGAAACGTTGCCAAGGAACTGTGGAAGGGAGCCTAGTCCTCAGCTGCAGAGGGAATAAATCTGCTATAGAAATTTAACATGTTAAAAAAACGACGCAGGCCTTTTTCTGAGGTAGGACGGCCAAAGTTTTTGAGGTGTCTCGACACAGTGCGGAAGAGGAAGTGCCATCAGCGGAAGCTTAATAACCAAGGAACGTCACGACACCGGAATTGAGGACAGTTTTTTGACGTTTACAAGGATCTCTTAAATCAGATAGACGTTTGAAAAGACTTTTGAGATTATTTTTGTGGTCCTTTGTCCTTAAAAAAAATAATAATAAATATACGATTCAACACAAGCTTTGACAAACATTACTAGGGCAATTCAAATCCCTTTTTTGTTCATCTGCCCCTAATAAAGCAAACAGCATAGCATATTAAATTCCTAAAAAGAAAACCAACACCGCAAACGAACTTTAAAATGGTCAATCCTTTTTAAAATTGCAGCTAATCAAACATGGCAATAAAGTAATATGGGTAATATTTTACAGTTCAATGACTTTTGCCATATTCAACTGTTTGAGGTTGAATATGTTTTAAGGCTCAAAAAAATGAAGGCTCTTAAAATTATTTATAATCTGTCCATATAATATGAATATTTTTTTAAGAATTAAGCTGAGGGAAGTCCCAAGAGGAAGTCATGAAAAATATTTTCAGCTTATAGCATATTATGCACGATTGAAAAGGCCTTTATATTCAGAATGATTTGATTCAAATCCGAATCGGCCATTTAATATATGGCAGAAGTTATTGAATATTTAAATTTTGACCATGCATATGACTTAAATGCACAGTTTCATCTACTGCCATTATAAAAAACATTAGTCTATTTTAAGTTCGGTTTCCACTATTCGTTTTTAAGTTCTTCAAAATGGTATGCTACCATGTAGGGGTTGCTATTAAAAAATTAAGTATTCACAGCAATCCCATTTGGGGCAGATGAGTGGATTTGGAACATTTACCAAAATGTGTTTCACGTTACCCTTGTATGTTTTTTCCATACTAGTTTGGATATTTACTGCCCTTATAAAATTGAAAAGAAGGGGGAGACTATTTTAGGACACTCGTTACAGTCTTATTTTGTTCCAACGAATAAAGATGGATAACTTTGATAAAAGGTTAAAAAAAAAAAACTTGTTACTTACTTAGTAATTTATATTAAAGTAGCTTCGAGCTTTGACTGTTCCAATAATATCATTGATCTCACATTTTTTAAATAAAGAAAGCAGTTAATGCTTAAAAAGGAAGCACTTCTTCTCCTTAGAACCGTATAAAATATTTGTAATCTGAGTCGTAAAGGTCCAAAGTCAAACATCTGTTGAAAAGGAGTTATTAATATTCAATTTCATGGAGTGGGCGTTCCATTGTGGAGTATTCAAAAACGTGTTCTACTTGGATTCATATGATAATAAAGTAATTGTTTGCAAAAAGTTTATTGAACTTGTTTCCAAGTAACATCATCTCAATTGAACAAACTTTGAAAGAAACTACAACGGTATAACTTTGTTGTTCAGTTAAATTAAAATGTTCTCGGTTTGGGTTGAATGTGACTGACTGATGTGGAGTTTTATGAAATTAGGCTAAGTGTGAATTTAAAATACATTTGGACTTGATAAAATTACTCCTGTCTCCATAGCTGAAATATGCTTAAGTCAAACCAACCAACATAAAAAATTATAGTTATTAAAATGGTACACGCTTAAAATATTTTCTTTGATAAAATTCTCATTAATTTTAACATTGAGTTTAAAACGAAATCATCTTCGATCATACACAGAGGTATTCCAAATAAATAAAAATACACAACACATGAAAATATAAAATACTATAAGGGTTTCTTTGCATGCAATATTTTTTTGACATGTTTTAAATTATTAGAAAAAAGATATATGTATAATATGTTTACTGTACGAAGTATAAATAAAACGTTTACAACTAAAGTGCACTTTTACTGGACATGTAACATGGATATTTCTTTAAGTGAAATAGGACCACAAAATTCGTATCTATAAATCCAATACACTTTTAAACATGGTGTCCAAGATCTCCCGAAATCCTTTCGTATGTATTTTATTATTGCATCAATAAAGACAAATTTTAGGATACTGTGTAACCAGTGCCTTTTTTTCTTTTCTGTCTGTCCGTTTGTACTTTTTTATAAATTTATTTTAAAAATCAAAAGAGATATATTTGGCATGTATGTTATATATGGTAGGGCATTTTTTTAAACAGTTTTAACCAACTGTCCACTCACGTTCCTCAGGCGGAGGCTTCCATGTAGTGTAGTAAAATTAAGCCAAAATATGGCTGGAAAATGAAAAAATTTTTGGACAGCCAATTTTTGCTGAAATGTGTTCTATGTCATCCCCTGACCTCCCTCAGAAAAGTCCCCTGAAATCCCCAGTGGGCAACATGCCTAAAAATGATGGGATGGCCCTCTTGGAGTCAGAAATAGGTCTTTCGACGACCAATAGGTTTATGTACATCAAATTAAAGCTCTTAAGTAGTAGAATTTAATGCCGCAAACCTCATCTCAAAAGGTTGCTTGAGTCGAAAATGGCAGCCTGTCAAACTTAGAACAAAAATCAAATTTTAATCCAAACGCTTAAAAATGTAATAATTTTCTAAATACTTGACCTTTTGAGGTCCGGTTTGCGGCAAACGTTTGCTTGTACAATTGCCTTTGCAAATAGGGATAGCTTAACATATGCCCATCATATTACCCTTGAACCACCCTCTACATGGTCGACCCAAAGAGGGGGTTTTGAAAATTTTTTCTTAGGCCATAGCCATGCTATACATCATTTTAAAGGTCTTAATAAGGAGAGTACATAGCCGAAAACCAGACCTCAAAAGGTCAAATATGTCGGAAGTTATTGCATTTCAAAGTTTTGATAATATTATTTTATTCTAAATTTTGAACGTCTGCCATTTTTCTCCCGATCGTTATATTTAGGTCGGGTTTACGGCATTGTACTCTACATTTTAAGACCTTTAATTTGATATAAGTAAACCTTCTGGAATGTATTCAAATTTAGTATGCTTAATATCAAAATATATTTTAACTCCTTATAGGCCAACCCCTCATTTTTGGGCATGATCCCCACATGGGATCTTAGGGGACTTTTCGGAGGAAGGTCAGGGGATGCCATAGAACACATTTCAAAAGAAATTAGCTTTCCAAAAATTATTTCATTTTTCCCGACTAATTTTACTACACTAATGTCCTCCAGATGACATCCACCCCTTACAGTATAAGCCTATAGCCTAACACATGGATGGTGAAGGAATTGAAGTTCGTCATAGTGAACAGCCAAAAAAACGGATCACACATTCGACTTACTGCATGCGTACGAATTTGCAATTTATGTAAACGTACGTCAAGTTTGATTTCTACGTAACGTGTCTGTGATCGTGTTTTGCCTTTTTTTATAATTAGGCACTGATAATCACAATATTGGAATGGGAGGGTTTTATTGATTTAAAACTAAATTTAGCAGTTTTATCAATTACATAGGATAATCCAGATGAATTCGAGCAACACGTACACTAGTTAAAACAAATGTGGGTTTGTTAGGGTCTTAAAAATCTGCACTTAAGGCAATAAAATTAAATTAGTCTTAGTTCATAAATATTATTATCCATACGAGTGATTGAAAACTATTTATAACTTCTTTTTGTGACGTATTCCGTCTGGTTTTACGGGTTTTAATAAATTTAGGTACAATAATATAGCGTCCTAAAGCAACACATGTATGTACAGTAATCATAACATTCCTTATTCTGTATTTTAACATATTTTAGGATTTTAACATAATAGATATTGCCGATAGTTGTTTAAGATTTTTACCCACGGATGCTTAAATCAGTGTAAAAATTTTGATTTCAAAATGTTTACATCGTTCATAAATCAAGTTGAATTGTTCAGATATGTCGTCAAAGAATGCAGTGAAAGCGCATCAATATTCCATTTCATCGGCTGTGAATATTTTCTACTCACGAATGTTTTAAAAATATCTCTTCAATATTGATAACAAAATAAACCATGGATTATAGCAAAATATTTTCATTATATTAAAAATCAAACATTATTATTTTAATTTATCGGTGCAGTAGCCTAAATAGGAATAAAGCCTGTGATGACACAGTAAACATCTAGATATGATACGAGTCCTTTCATAGAAGTAGTTTTCAAAGAAAAGCTTTGTGTGATTTAAAACTTAGTATTTAAAGTTTTTATCGGGTTCCAACATATTAAATTCAACAGCATTATTTAAATTTTATGTCATGATAAGAGAACAACCGCTGCGAAGAGTCATTGTAAAGTTGTGAAAATGCTAAATTTTAAAGTTGAATATGATGAGACATTATTTATTTTTTATAATGAAATAAAATTACCTTATCCAATCACTGGTCATCAAAAGACAACATGTTTCGTTCCTTAGAACATCTTCAGGTCTAAAGTATGCAACTACCACATAATCCAATGTATTATTACATTGTGGTTTGTCAAATGATTCAATAAAAGGTTGTCCCAGTCACTAAAACTAAAAGTTGTCATAGTGATAAAATTAGTAAAACAGAATAAAACTGATTAAAATTGTACTTGGGCTGGCCAGCACCTCACTCTTATCACAAACTAGATAAAACTGATTCATTGAAGGTGTTGTCTTATTATTATTACTAGAGATTGCCCAATGGTCGAAATTCGACCAAAAACTCAGTTCATCAAGAGCTCGAGCCAATTAGATTTAAAATGCTTTATAACAACTGAAACATCTGGTCTTCCTGATTTGCTAGCATTTGTTATCACAACAGCTGTTGAATTATTAAATCAGTTACCCTTCTTCCATAAGATTAACATTGAAACTTTGAAAGCCTGTAGGGCATAGCCCTGGGGATCGATTAAAATTAAAATGGGATTCTGCTCATCTACAGGACTATACCTTTCTAACGGTATGCGCGGATTTCTCCTACGATGCTCACGAGCTGAGAAAAAAGGAGGAAATGAAACATGCTTGCGTATTAATATATAGATTCCAATGCTGTCTATGTTGATGTTCTTCTTACTTTCACTTTAGATTGCTTTGCATTTTTGTTTGTCTATGTATGTATCAAATATAATATTTGATTTGAAAGAAGTTTGATCGTTGAGGATGTTGTTGGGATCAGTCTTTTTTGCTTTGTAGATGGTGAATTCTTCTTTTACATCAAGTTTAAAGCTTTTTGGTAAAATCTCAATTATTTCCATGTTTTTCTCGATTGATGTATAGCTGTGGCGTTCTGATACTAAATGTTCTGCATACGAGGATTGTTGATGGTGAAGTCTCTTAGGTATGTGTTCTTTAAATCTTTGGTTGAAGGATCTTCCAGTTTGGCCGATGTAATATTTTGGACAGTCGTCACATTTAATTTTGTAGATGCCTGATTTTTCATAGTTGTTAGTGGTGGCTCGTTTGGTATGGAAAAACTTTTGTAAGGTGTTGTTGACCGAATGAGCAACTGTTGTGTCATTTCGTTTGAAGATTTTGGTGACAGCATTGTTAATTTTTCCATAATACTGTATTTTTATATATGTTATTATGGAAATAACCCATATACATATGTTATATATGGGTCACAATGAATACTATTTATTTTTTATTATAATAATTACTTTTATAAAAGTGGTAAACGTATAATCACAACCATTTAGAACTGCTTTTGCATAAATAATCCAAGAAAATTACAATGTCAACTGTATATGTTGGTTAGGTAAAACGGTTAATTGTTTAAAGTATGATTAAATTGTCTTTCAATTATTGATTGCAATCAATTACATCAAAAAAGTTTTATTTGAAACGCTAGTCTCTTTAAATTTTTCTCAAGGATTTGGCGACGTTACATAGCGTTTCACGTGTTTGCGTACTCACAAACATCGGGAGTTTCCATGCCTCCCGCTCCAGGCTTTGATCTCTGCGAACAGAGCTGAGAGGCATCAAAATCAAATTGTAAGGGACTTTTGAACCAAAGCTTCACTTACTACATCACTTATTATTTATTACAACTTTAAAATGTGAAAAAGTTATTTAAAAAAATGTAAAATCGGGAAAAAATATTTATAAAAAAACACCTTCATCACAGTAGACCTACGTACTGTATTGTACTTTTTTCAATGCAGGGCGTTTGGAAACTCTCTTCCGCAACTCTGTGTGGTGATTCTTTGTATCAAAAGAACCAAAAAAATGTATGTGAAGGTATATCCTAAAATGCTTTGTTAAGCCATTAGCCACCATTTTGTTTTTTACACTTAATAATGTTTATTTCTGTAACATATAGTTGTATTAAGTCCATACTTAATTTGAAATTAATTTGGCTATATCACTAATGTTCATTTTCAAGGATAAATTTTTTTTACGATTTGAATTTTATAAATGGCGGTTATTTTAAATATTTAAACTCAAATAGCTCAAGATTGGCAAGTGTTGTCAAATTTTTTCAAATGCCATAAAAGTTGACAAACTCAATTATCTAACCAATGATGCCAAGTTTGGAAGAATGTAACCACAAATAACGGAGTTACAATTTTTCTATTATAACAACCTTAGTTCGCATAAAATATAACAGCCAACTAGGAGTTATCTGAAAGACCTTATAAATGATTAAAACGTTATTTAAGGAAATCCGATACTCGAACATGTTTGTCACGAGTTAAAACTTTTTTATTTACATTTTCAATTTTTTGTTTACAGTTTAAATCTCTCCCGACCCCTATATTCTATAGAAGGATCAGGTTTAAAAAAACTACCTTTAGGATATAGTTCCATTAAAAATTCGTTTTTTCTTCGAAATAATTGCCACTCTGGTTTTCGGAAAAGAAATTCCAAACACCCTATTTAATTTCGTGGTTTATTTGTGTTCTAGGGGGATGGGATGGGTATGTGATGTAGGTTTGTTACCACAGCCCCACCATAAGCTTGATTGATTATGGCCCCACCATAATTGGTTGATTTTATTTACATATTTGAGCCACATGACTAATATAGAGAGGTGCCTAATATAATAATATTTAACTTATAATAATATATCTTAGTAATATATTAAAGCAAGGATATTTCCTTGCTTTAAATATATTACTAAGATATATTATTATAAGGTAAATATTATTATATTAGGCACCTCTCTATATTAGTCATGTAGCTCAAATATGTAATTAAAATCAAGAAATTATGGTGGGGCCATAATCAATCAAGCTAATGGTGGGGCTGTGGTAACAAACCTACATCACATACCCATCCCTACCCATACTACATTATTATGTAGTATGCTAACTGGGTTGATAGCCCGGCTTTGCTTGTTCTCGGCTAGCGTAAAAAACAAGTTTTATATTCACATTTATCTGAATTATAATTAGTCGTTTGACTATCCCAACTTTACCATCTCTTGATCTATTTGAAGGCATGGTGCAGCTCTTTAAATAAATATTACATTTTGCTTATTAAAGTTTTATCGTTAATTGTAAACTACCAAAGAAAATAATATTTTGTCATGAACCAATAAATAAGGGGAATCGAGTGCAGGGTTAAATATTACGATACACCCCCCCCCCCCCCTCCAATAGAAAGTAGAAATACATTTCAAATAGATCAATCCCACATCGCTTATATTGACGCTTTTTTACTGTCCAAAGTAATGTGCTTCAGGTTTATCCCCCGAGTTAGGGCTTTGTTCGTCAATTGAGTTTATATTTAACTGCTATGTTTTAATGTCACAAAATAGTGTGATCAGTTTCTGAATCAATGATATTAAAGAGTGGGTGTAGTAGATAATTGCTTGTAGTTAGAGTATAATCTCCTCAGGCCAACATTACCAAAGTCATACAGTGTTAATCTGAACATGCTTCTGTAGACTGGTCTGAGAGACTAAACAAAGATGAACAACTAAATAAGTTGACTTAACTACACCCATATATTCAATCATTTTAGTCAGCAATCTGTGACCAAAGAAATATAAAAATGTTTATAGTTCTATGTCTGTGACACACTTTAGGTAGTTAAACAACACCAAGAATAAAATCAAAATAACTGTTTAATATTTAAAACATGTTTGATGCAAATAATAAAAATACAAGGTGTCCCTGGACTCTCTACCAAGCTCCCCTAGGGTATTTATACCTGACCTAAAGACATGCCAAAATATCATATTCAAAATTTCCAAAACTACATAGTTGACCGTACAGCCGCTATTTTGTACTTTTTAAGAATAATTTTTAATTTGAGAACGGTTTGTTGTAATTAGTTAAAAATTGGCCGACAGATTTTTGAGTCAAAGGTCTAACTGAAGAAAAATAATTAAATTTTACAATTCATATTTTCAAAATGGCTGATGTTTAAAATCTCGAACTTAAATTGCATAAAATTACGTAAGGTGTAGAAAATTTTTTGTTATTGTGCTATTTATAAAATCTAATTTTAAATCCAACATTGCAAAGATTCATAATAAGAAAAATAAAGCAACTAAGGCTGGTCACGGCCGTACCGCCTCTCCCGCAGGACTATACTGTTGAGCTAGCGCTGCTATACTGTTGAGCTAGCGCTGCGACCACGCTTTTCGCACGGCAACGCTAAGCGGGACTATTTGTATTTAAATCGCTCTATCTCGTTTATTTATTAACTGATTTCTTTAACTGCTATATATCGTTGGATTTGAAAATAAATTTTCGAAAAACCACATTACGTAAATTCTGTTACCTTATGTAGTTTTTATGCAATTTAAGGTTAATAGTTTAAAAAACACCATTTTAAAAGTATAAATTATAAAAAATTATTATTTTTTATCAATTTGAACTTTAACTCAAAAAGTTGCCAAGTTTCAACTTATTACAAAATGACAGCTGTGTCATTTTGTATGATATTTTCAATTTCAAAAACTATATTTTAGCTTGTTTATTTCAGGAATGATACATGAAAAGGTTGGGAGAGAGTTCAGGGACACTCTGTACATTGTTAATTTGGTGGAGTAGTGAAAATCAATTATGTTACTAGAACATTTTTTGTTAATAATTACAAGTTTCTTTTCCTTTATTAATTAATATAGTAAACATGATTTTCATTTACTTTGAGTATATCATAAAGTTGGTGAGCTGGTACGAAGCAGATGGAGTAATACGCCACAGGCTGCCCCCCTTTCTACCCCTTCCCCAATCACTCTCTCTTCTGCTTCTATTCTTTCCCACATGAAAATGTACACGGTGTTCATGTTTTATTTTTGTGTTGTTTTGAAATTTGTAATAAAATTTGAATATTTCCTAGAGTAAGAATAAATACACAATTGTAGGGAAATTTAGCTGTATGAATTATTACTTCAAAATATAAATAACATTTACCTAAACTAAATCGTTTATATATTACATTAATAGCATGAAAAATTTTAATATTAAGCTGTGCACTGTATTGTAGATGACGCCGACCGTTGAATAAATATTTACGTAACGCATACCGATGAATATAAAAATTTTGTAAATACTAAACATTGCCTATGAAATAAAAAAAAAATTACATCGGTTAACAGATGCATATAATTGTAACAACACTTAATCAAATGACTGGAAATCATTTGTGTGTCATACTTGCGACCAACAACTCTTGGGGCCGACTTCTACGGTATATTAATAGGCACGCATGATTCTTTTAATTCTTTTTCTCAGCTAGTGCGCATCGTAGGAGATTTTCGCGCACCGTTAGAAAGGTAGTGTTCTGTATGAGAGCAAAATCCCACTATGATTCACATCGGACTCCGGGGCTACGAACTTCAAGCTTTAACAGTTTCAATGTTAATCTTATGGAAGAAAGATAATTGATTAATTCATTTGACACCTTTTGTAATAACTAATGCTAGTAACTCACGACAAACATATTATGTTTAAGTTATAACAATGTTTAATATAATTGGGTCCAGATCAACTGAAATTTTTGGTTGAATCACGTCCATTACTAGTGGACGTGAATCATATATATTATGCCTGATTTTGACCGATGGCATAAATGTTATGGAATGGGTTTTTGGACTGTTGACCAGTTTTTAAAGTATGTGAGTAGTTTCAAGCGATTTTTTACATTTGTTAAAATCGAGAAAAACCCGCTAACAATCTCAAAATAACATAAATTAAAGATAATTTTTTATTTGAAAAATATCAGGACTATATATAAATACGTTGGTTACTATGAACTGTGTTTCAATATAGTAAATACCCCCGTCGCAGCAGACCTGCGTACTCAGCAAATTTCCAATGAATTTCAGAATATTTACTTTCCCCATAAAAACACCATAGGATCGAGTATGTAGGTTTTCTGCCATTGGGTGTTGTTAGAAAATCTAAGTTAATCAATAATTGGTGAATGTAATCACAAAATTGTATCAAACTCTAGCAATTTTTTATTTTCCCCATAAGCCCCCTAGGGGTGAGTATGTAGGTTTGCCACCATATGGGTTGTGTAAGCAAGTATAAGTTAAACCTTATATATATAATGTACATACCAAATTTGATTAAGTTATGTCAATAAATAAACAAGATATAGGGTTTTCTTCATTTCCCATAAGAATAACATGGAAAACACATTTTTGGATTTGCCCCGTAACCAGTTATGCTATGATAAAAATTCAAAATACCAAATTGTTTGTTTTTTAAGCTCTTTTAAATGGTTTCAGTTAAAATTGATGAATTTTAAAAATTAATGTCCAAAAATGCCAAAAACTCATTTTTGACCCCTTTGAAACCCCATAAAACCCCGTTCCCATAACCCGACAATGCTGGTTCGCGAACTCATGAAAGTAGACCTGGTCTTAGACCTCCATACCAAATTTCATCAAATCTGAGGTCCCCTTCAAAAGTTATTAGTACCACGCTAAAAGGTTTATATAACTGTACTTAATAGTACAGTGCTATACCTAAGCTATACTAACACAAACTATTCAGTTTGCTACGTCCTATTCTTAGGATTTCATTAAAAAAAGAAACCAACCATAAAATTAGGTACGAGATGTAACTAAAAGTTGGTAAAAATCTATCGCATTAAACAGAACACAAAATTTACAGTATCGTTAATTAAGGCACAAAAAGGCTAATACAATTGTATTATCTGCCTCAACCAGGCTCCTGCAGTCACAAACAGGAGGGGAAGAACATCAAAGTTGCGAATAACAAACCTAATTAAGGTTACAAACACCCTCCACCTTTACTGATGCTAAACAAAATTAGATCAATGATTCAATTAGCGTAAAAGCAAAGGGTGGTTTAGTAATAAATATTCTACCCCTCTTTAACGGCAAGTCAAATTTAATTTAGCACATGTCACGATTAAAGCTGGAAAGTGTGTTGCGTGAAATGTAAGTAACAGAATTAACTGTGACCAACGACCTTGACTTATTAAGTTTTATAATTTGATCACAATTGAGGCTGCAGTTTGATAATTCCGGCATAATTTTTGGCGCTACAAGGTCACGCACCTTTACACAAAAAGCTTGGTTGAACAAATAAATAAAATTTACAGAAATTAACGTTATTATGAAGGAATGTTTCTTATCTAAGCCTTGTGATGGGCAGATGAAGCTGGAGATAGCAGAGAAGACGCGGACGCTGGAGATCGTGGGGTTCAGCGTGTCACTAGCGGCGCTTGTCGTCTCACTCGCCATCTTCTGTCACTTCAGGTACTCCTCAACACGTTGTTTTATATTATTAGATGAAATCCCTATAATTCTAATTTGTCTGAACTTAATATTATACAAGTTATTTTCCCTTAACATCATCATCATCCTTTAACTTTTAAAAGCTCAAGCTTTTACAGAGGTTTTTACGATAAACCAAATATATCCCAAATATATTTATCACTATCTAATTATTAATATCCAAAATACTTCTTCCAATTACGTTACAATGTATGATATCTGACACTTATATTAAAGAACAATCTGTTTTTCAAAATGGTATCGTTGTAGTAGAGTTTTTAAAAGAAAATGGGTTTTTTCTATTACTGGCATGAAACATATCGAATAAAACTATTTTTGTTTTCTACTACTGAATTAGAGACTAGGAAACACAAATATATTCTGATCTTGGAGCAGGTTGGTCGAGTAATGTGGTGTATCCAATTAAGAATTTGATGTTTGATATGGGTGGTATTACAATATCAAAGTGTTTTGGAGGCTGTACCACATTACTCGTTTTAGCATACCTGTCCGTTCCAAAAAATATTATCTAAAGAAGAAACATGAACGTTCGATATGAATAAACAGATCAATTTGGTGTTAATATAAATATTAGTATTAAGTTCATACAGCAAATAAATTTCCAAAAAAATATCAAATATCCTTTTTGCTTTCGGAAAGCTAAAATTTGAAAAGAACTTCAGGATCTATTCATGTAGGACAGGGTTTAAATAACGACTTAAAAGGCTATTTTAACGCGTTAGTATATTTTTAATCGAGACGAATGAAATTTTAACAAATGCTTAGTATATTTCCATTTTTCAAACTCCACTAAAATGAACCAAAAGGTGTTACAGGGGTAATTTTCAAAAGTAGTTATAAATATATTATCACAACTTATAATTTTGTAAAAAAGATCGTATTTGAAAGAAATATGCTCGCGATACAGTACTTTCTTTACATAATTGGGCATACTTTATGAGTTAATTTAGGTAGTATGTTAGGCCGTGTTAGAGCCTCATATAAAATCAAATAAATTCTCTGTCAATAGTAATTGTTGGTTTAATGAAATTTTCTTCTTTTTCGTCTAAAACTGTTTGTTACCCTTACTCTTCCGATCTTTTTTTACCATGACCCTCGATAATTATTTAAAGCGAAGGAAGTAGGCGAACTGAAGATTTAAAAGATCGATAATGAGCCATTAACACCGAAGACGCCCTCGAACATTTGGAGAGCTAAGGAGGAAAATGCAAGGTTTGTAAGAAGACGGGACCAAGATGGCGGATGTGGCTGAAGCACCTATTGTAGCTGCTGACTCCGCGTATAATGACTGTGTCAGCACGCTGCTCCAGAGGTCACGTGGTGGTGTACCCCCCCCCCCCCATCCCCCACAACACCCCCTGGGAGCCACCCGGTGTTGAGCCAATCAACAATTAAAACTCTCCCATTGTTTTCTCACCATTGAAATTATACGCAATTAATTATCAAGCGATCAAGCTTATTCAAGACTGCTAAATATTTATTGAGTCATTAAATCTTGAAGCGTCCGTTAAATAAGTGATTTCATTTGGTTTAAATAAAATATGTTTGTGTTTAATCGTTTGGGATGAAATAGTATGAAATA
Organism: Neoaliturus tenellus; assembly: GCA_030545055.2. Taxonomy (NCBI): domain Eukaryota; kingdom Metazoa; phylum Arthropoda; class Insecta; order Hemiptera; family Cicadellidae; genus Neoaliturus; species Neoaliturus tenellus. Next base: position 163,391,447 of record CM061532.1, on the reverse strand, counting down.
TTCAATTTAATTGTTAAGAAAATTAATGAAACATAACAATATGTTACCTTTTGCCAGACCTTTATTTCTAATTTGCGTTCAATATGCGACTTTAACTGGAACACAAATTAAGAGAATTGGTTTGTTTATTTATAATAAATAAATAAAAGATTTTGTAATTTATTTGTGGACCTATAAGGTGTTTGTCGGTCATCGAGATATTATAGTAATGACCAGGATTAGGTGTAGAAACATACTTTAATATCATGCATTACAAATTTAATTAGTTTTAACACCAAAAATAGTAGGAGCCTAAGCGATAAAATTTCCATACGTTAATTAAAAAAACGGTTTAACTATTTTTCTCTTTTTTATGGGGTAATATCTGTAGTAAACATGAGATAATAAAATAAAATGATATAAAGCAACTGATGCTGATGGAGATAGAATGCTTTGTAAAATGGATGAAAACGCTCCGAGCAGTATATGAAACACGCACTCTAGCACGCTTCCTTACGCAAAACCTTCACTTGATACTGTACCTTTTTTCTCTTCAAATAGTTTATTGTGTTGTTATCTCATTAGATCTTTATATTCCTAGGGTAAAGATCACTAAACATTAAATCCTAGAGGTGATATTAAGTTTATAATAATCTTGTTTCAGTATTTTTTATAAATAAAAAAAATATCTTGATAAAATACATATAAAAGAAATTTGTTATGCCTTTCCATTCTAGGCTTTCCATTAAGGACTTTTTCATAAAATTTAATTGCAGCAAAAACACATTGAATCTAAAAATGGAATTATCAACTTATCATAAAATAGTCCATTAATCCCACTTCACTTAACTTAGTTAAAACGCAAGGATGATAGTGGGCCTCTATTTATTATGAAAATATATCAGTAATTTTTTAGATGACCAACCGTGTTTTTGTTGTCCAACTAGGAGTTTGAGGAACAACCGGACCCGCATCCACAAGAACCTGTTCGTGGCGATGGTGATCCAGGTCCTGATCCGACTGACGCTGTACATCGACCAGGCCATCATCCGGTCCGGGGCGGAGTTGCGGGCGTCGTCCTCGCTGCGGCACGGCATCGACAACACGGTCAGTCACTACATCTGTCACTGTCACTCCTACATCTGTCACTAAATCAGTCACTACATTTGTCACTACATTACTGCTCACTTTGTACATCGACAAGGGCATCATCATAAATTCTTGACCGGACCTGCGGGCTTCGGCCTAGCTGCGGTAAGGCATCGACAAATCGGTCAGTCACTACATCTGTTTTCGTCATGCCCACTTTGTACATTGACAAGGTACATCATCCAGTCCGGCGTATAGCTACCGGCCTCGTCCTCGCTGCTGCGGTAAGGCATCGACAACTCGGTCAGTCACTACAACAGTCTCTACACCAGTTTCTATGCCATCAGTCTCTACGTCAGTAACTACAACGGCAGGCCTAGTATGTCTGCCGCTAAAACAGTCACTACAACAGTCACCATTACAGTTACTATGTCAATTACTACGTAATCACTATATCACTTAATCCGGCAGCCGCTATCCATCACACCTGAGCTGAAAGATCCAACTAAAATCATCCCCTTGTGTTACTTTTCCCACACAGTGTAGTTTAAGAATAATCCACGAGTAGTTTCATTTACTAACCCTAGTCTCATCTATATTTTTAGAGAGAACGTTGGTATATTTATTTGTTTATTTGGATATTTGTAATCGATGGATTTGGAAACCACAGGACCCTCAGGGAAACCCAAGAAATCTAGAATGAGAAGGGTGGGAAATCCGAACCAGGGTTTTCCCCTATCCCTGTACATAAGACTTTAATGGAAAATATCGAGATATTTAAAAAAAAAAAAAAAAATTGAAAACTGACTGTTACTGGAAGGTAGATTGAGATATAATTGCCTAAGTTGGGCATTCTTGTTGCATTTTACTTGCATAGTAGCCCCTTAATGCATAATAGACACCGACTACCAAACACCCTTTGGGCAAAAAATGTAAGGACCTATATGAAAAATTTCATGGAGTAGTTTGTAAGATATTTTTTACATTATAGCCTTTAGGGCTTATCCCTAGGACCGTCATAAACATACCCATTTCAGGGTTTGTTAGTGTTTTTGATCTGAGTTGTTTATTATAAAAGATGGGATATATTTGTTTAGAAAAATAATTACAATAATAATCGTCTGAAGTACCTGCCAGCTGGCAGTTGTTAAGTCTAAAACTAGATCGATACTCATAGATACAGTAGAAACCCAACTGGAGGTATTACTTTCCACTAGTGCATGAATTTACAGTACAAAATTCGTATAAATAAACTACTCGCATCCCAAAAACAGATAAACCACTATGACCTGGTTAAATTCATCAATTAGGCTATAAAGCTTTAATTGATATGTTACTGTTATGTCTTCAGTACTCGAACTCGTACCTACACAGGGTAAAACAAGAACAAGACTTCGTTATACCACATTCAAAACTTCAACTCTCTTCCAAACACTAAATAGAAACACCTTATTTATTCAAAGGAACGTCAAGTATTTGTCTACTAAGACAACAGTAGCCTACGTCAAAACTGTAGAGCAACATTAATTTGTGAATTTTCATTCTATAAATTTATACGAAATGCAGAAAATGAGTGTAAATAAAGTTCAAAACTGAAAATTATTAAATTTATTTTTATTTGAGAGTGTCTAGGTGATTTGGTCCAATGTTTATTTTTATAAACCAATTAGTTTTTGAAACAAATTGTCAGGAGAAAGTGAAACCACACGTGCTGACAGAACACTAGTTTTCATCTCGGAAAAAGACATCATATTTTTTTAATAGTTTCCGAACAACACTTGGGATGACTCTATTTTTACTAGTTTATTTTTAATACCAGCTTAACAGATCCTAGCTGTTGGTTTTATTTTACTTTTGTTATATTGTCATTGTAATCAAGCTATTAAAATTTACGCCATACTCTTCACAGTTAACAGCTGTAAAACAAATGCTAAAAATTTATGTTCCTTTATTTTTGTTTACTTTTATTTGTTATTTCGTTACCAAAATAGCAACCCATAAGAACAATGTTAAAAATACAATTTTTTAACCTGATGAAAAAAGAATGGATTTTGTATGGACTTGAGGCTATTTCTAAACGTATTTTTGGCCAAAACACTCTTAAATGCATAGTTTAAGCAAGATCTACCCGCTGGATTTCGAGATCGTGGAACACACATCCTTTCAAACTTTCCTCGTATTATAGTATAGGATTTTATTAATTGAATGGTATTAAAATTATGAACCTAACATCTCAAACAAATTTCCTTACTTTTTTCGATAAAATTAGAATATTGACTTTAATTGTCATTGAATCGTTACGCTATCAAAATGTTATTATTATGTTTTAAGCTTATCAAATTCTTAAGCTAAGTTAGTATCAAACGATTAACATAAACATTATCATTGAAATAGAGTTATAAGTATAAAAGTAAAGAAATCACCAGGCTCTCAAATTAATTGAATTTTTCCTCATTCTAAAGGTATAACTTTAATTTATCACAGTCAATTAAATAATTATAAAATAGAAGAAAACTGGCTTAAAAACTCGTTGTTTAAACCAATCACTAACCCAGCAATAATTTAGTTTTATTTCAAACACAAAATTGCTCAAGAAAGCTATTTATAACCCAAGAAATTCAATGGATGATGAATTATTTTTACATATGTTAGCAATGTTTTAGCACAGACGTTTCTTTGAATACCGTACTTATATCACCTTAATATTTCCCAAAGAAATTCTCAAATACACAATCAACCAAAACAAACTGCAAATAATTTTATTCAAATAAAAAAATCACATTTTACAATTTAGAATTTGAATACTGGTAAATGGACAATTAAGGATAATGGACACAATTAGGAGACATTTGGATTATTTGCGTTTCTAATGGCAGGTTTTGTTTGGTTATTCAAAGGGTTTCCTCGGCAATCGACGCGGTCTGTTTGATTTTAATTTTCTTTTTCTCGCTTCGAACGCTATTTTTAATAAAAAGTTGCTTGCATTACGTAAGTAATGTGAATCATAGCTTGAACTCTAACTTCGTGTAAAAACAAAACCGTTAATAATTTAATCTATTTTGAGAACCCAGCAAACTTTACTTTTTATGTTATAGTGCTTTTCAATTAACAAACTAAACCAAGTAGGTACTCCCTCAACCCCAAGTAAAAATAAATATTTTTCATAAACAAACATTTCCTTAGCTAAGGATAGTTTAAATAATTATAAATTATATCAAATGTTCTTTATTAAAATTTTAATAAAAATTACTTTATAATAATCATTTACAAAGAAATAAAGAACATCCATAGCAATAGGCTGATGGACAATTTCTTGGGCAAACTGTTGAAATCCAGAGAAAAATTAATCATTTATTAATAAAGTTTGAAATTTTGAAAAATCCCTGTTAACAACTGATTAGAAATATTTCGCTTGAAAGTAACAATTACATTTGCAGATGGAGTGTTCGGATATTTGATCGTAGCTAAGCATCTGGGTCGACGCCAAACAATGCCCGACTTTGGTCCGCAGACCACTCCAGTGACCAAAGCAGATTTCTATAGGACTGAACTGGCCTTCACTGTGCTACTTCATGCAACATTACATGCTTCTGCTGTTTTCTCTCTGACTTTCGCTTTTTCAGCCAAATCCCTTATAACTTTTTTAAAATTATTAGGAATTGCAATGAAAGGTAAGGTCATCAACAAATTTAACCACAGTAGTACTTTTATTATTTTACCGATACGTTTTAGGTTGTAACTATTAATCTGGATGTAATCCAAAATAATGTAATATGGTTTCTGAGATTTCTGTGCAAAAACAGATTACCAGCAACTTTTAACCGGAAATAAATGATATAGTAATTTATAAGCAAGTAAGTTACAATTTCTCAGCTTTTTTCTTACATATACAGGGTGATTCAGACCACCCGTCCACTATTTATTGCAGGAGAACGGTTTGAGATAAAATCATGAAATAAAGTTTTTTTCCACTAAATCGCATATGGGCTTTCCAATAAAAATATTTTCATCAATGCCAGTATACAGGGTGTTCCAAAACTGGAGGTCACGGGTTCAAATCTCAAAATTTTCTTAAATAAACATGCAGATTTTTTTACATAATTTTAAACGTACTAGTCAAAGGAGCATTTTCGTGAAAACAGAAGGAATTTATCTTTTTCCGTTTCAAAATGGCGGCCATTTTTGTAAGAAAAATCAACATTTACGGAATACCCTGTAATTCTTGTATTATTTGTCATAAATGACTCCTGATTCAATATACTTATTTGAAATGAGCTAAGCTTTGCAATGATATGTCACAAGACCACATTTATTAAAAAACTAAAATTTCCAAAATTTAATAATTTTGAAAATTTTAACATAAACAAAAATCAAAAATTTTAAATGTAAACATATGTCACATTGTATATCATCTTATAGCTCTCGTTGAACTAAGCAACTTTGTAATTTACACTATTATTCTATCTCTTGTGGTTTTGTAGTAATAACGTAAAAATGCCATTTTCCCATATGATTTGCATGTTAAATTAATGTAATGGCAACAATCAAAGAAGGACCTCTATACTATAAAGCCCTCAACAATTAACATGCAAATCATATGGGAAAATGGCATTTTTACGTTATTACTACAAAACCACAAGAGATAGAATAATAGTGTAAATTACAAAGTTGCTCAGTTCAACGAGAGCTTTAAGATGATATACAATGTGACATATGTTTACATTTAAAATTTTTGAGTTTTGTTTATGTTAAAATTTTCAAAATTATTAAATTTTAGTTTTTTAATAAATGTGGTCTTGTGACATATCATTGCAAAGCTTAGCTCATTTCAAATAAGTATATTGAATCAGGAGTCATTTATGACAAATAATACAAGAATTACAGGGTATTCCGTAAATGTTTATTTTTCTTACAAAAATTGCCGCCATTTTGAAACGGAAAAAGATAAATTCATTCTGTTTTCACGAAAATGCTCCTATGACTAATACGTTTAAAATTATGTAAAAAAATCTGCATGTTTATTTAAGAAACTTTTGAGATTCGAACCCGTGACCTCCAGTTTTGGAACACCCTGTATACTGGCATTGATGAAAATATTTTTATTGGAAAGCCCATATGCGATTTAGTGGGGAAAAACTTTATTTCATGATTTTATGTCAAACCGTTCTCCTGCTATAAATAGTGGACGGGTGGTCTGAATCACCCTGTATAACAACCGCATTTATATTAATTCACAACTTAATTTTTGTCATTGTAGAATTAATACATATTTAGAATTTATAAAATGATACTAATTTTAATGAGAAAATCCGAGGGTATACTATTGCTTTTAACTTTAAACATTTATACTTATTGTTGATAATATCAATACCCTAAGGGTTTTTGTGATTTGTAATACTCCCACGATTTTTACAAATTTTCAAGTTTTTAGTGTCGTTTGATAGGGTTCGGTCTGTATAGTTAATCACGCAAAAAAAAAATTATGAGAATCGTTCCCCAGAGATGGATGGACACTATACGTATGGACCTAACTTCTATGTAACTTGTTATTATAAAGTGATTTTTTTTAACATTATGTATAAGAATATTTGAGATAATTTTTGTAATTATTTAAACTAGCCATACACGTTTTTAAAGTTAGAATCCTACACTCTAATATGTAATTGTTAAGTAGTAATAAGTAATGTACATTTGTATATATGCATGTCTTTGAACTTTGCAAATAGCTTAGTTCTGGGATAAAAACAATATATTTCTAGCATATTATGGGTCTCGAAGCTAGGAAAAATTAATTTATGATTTAATTAATTAAATTTAATCATGACCTCTAATTGATGTCCTAAAAAATTTAGCATTGGTCTAAGGAGTTATAAAAATTAAAACAAAAGAGTTTTTCAACACAGTTGACTCAACTGTCAAAGGTCAACGATCAAACGACCCACTTGCTCCAGTATAAACATGTGGTTTTGACCATTGTAACCAGTAACTGAATTACTGAATGATACTATGATAAAAATAATCTATCAGTTTATACAGTTTAATAGTACTTCATACTGGAGATTGTGAATATTTAGTAGGCCTACTATGAAAGTAAAGTAAAAGGAGAAAACATACAATTTGTATAACTACAATGAAATTAAAAAACTAAAGAATTAGCAATAATCATGAAATCAGCTATTATATAAAAATTCACGAGTTACAGTTTCAACCAGCTTATACCAGAATGCAGCGCCCCTAGTCCTACATTGAAACATTATGAGAGGCGAGTCCGAGTAAGCGGAGCGAACGAGCTCGTCTTGAAAGGAAAAAGCCTTTTAGGCTTGGCATTTTAGCGTTGTTATAAAGAATGCTAGCGGATCAGGAAGAACGGATGTTTCAGTTGAAAAATATTTTTCTGACTTGGGTCCAGACAGTCTAAGTAAAAATAAAATTCAGTGGAATTTTGACCAGAAGGCGATGGCTAGTTTTTCTTTAAAATAGGATTCAAAATATGACAAGTATATTTATTTTCTCTCATTGCCTTTTCACGTGAGTTACTGTATGCATTGTATAAATGTGGTGGTTTCTTATTCTTTATGTGCATGGGATTATTGAAATACTTTACATCAATCTTAAGAGTCATCTTCACCCCTGTGCCAGTAGCCCATTGTTGCGCAGTCGGCAATGTTAACCATACGGCTTTTAATGCAAAAAATGGTATTGCATTCCCCTGTTTCGGACGCCGTTTTTCAACCGATTTTCTTTAAACTTGGTAAGTGTTTAGTTGAATGGTTATACTATGTCGCTCATACCTCGGAATTTTGAAAATTTACCAAATATTACTAAGGAAAATCGAGTTACTTTGCGACGTCTCAAAGAGTAATATTTGTTAAATTTTCAAAATTCCGAGGTATGAGCGACATAGTATAACTATTCAACTAAACACTTACCAAGTTTAAAGAAAATCGGTTGAAAAACGGCGTCCGAAACAGGGGAATGCAATATCATGTTTTGCATTAAAAGCCGTATGGTTAACATTGCCGATTGCGCAACAATGGGCTAGTGGATCATAGGTGAAGATGACTCTTAATGTTCAATGTTATTAGGTCTTTTATATGTGACTGAAAAGGTGTCAGGTACTTAAGGACAGCATTTTATTTATATCATTAAATCATGTTAGTAGTTCACTGTTGCCGAAAAATAAGTTCCAAGTAATTTATGATATATTACACATTAATTTATTTAAATTAAGGGTAACCCGATGAAAAATCTTTATATAAATAAGGAAGATAAATTTCAGGTATTTATTCTAAATTATGGAATAACTTAATAACATTTAAGAAAGGAGCTATTCTGATGAGAATTACTACTCTTAGTTTTATAAGATTATGTATATGTATTATTCAAAGAGTAGTAATAATAAGGTACGATTCCAAAAGCAGCTCCTGAAAGTCTCCGAGGATCAGTTACTGAAGTGCATTTTCTTTATTTGCATAATGGAAAAGCTGAAAGGTATAAGACATTTTAATTCGTTTGGAAATTAACACAAGTTCAGGGTCCTTTCTACTTTGCAAATTATCACATGCTTCTACATTTTTCCACGGAGCATTAATCTAAATATTTATTCTTCGTAATAAACCTTAGATACTCAGATACTTTATTGAAATATTGAATCGCCCTATGATGCGTATTTTAAGGTGAGTTTGACTGAAGGGTGGCTGTGATTACTGCAAAGGATCAGATGAATGTCCTTAATGTGCTTATCACAAAAAAAATATCATTATTACTTTTTTTAAGAGGTTGGTGGACCTCTTTTTTCCTTACTTTGCCCTGTCCTGAAAAAAGTCATTGGCAGAACGCGGATTCGAACCCACGTCATAGCTACCATGGTCCCGAAGTCCGGCACGCTATCCACTACGCCAACCAACTCATTATAAAAAAAAACTTTTACTGACACGATAATAAGTACTTTCATCTGTTTTTTTTTTATTTTATTTTATTTTTTTTTAATAAAGGTTTTAATGTGTTTTATGTTTTAAAAATATGGTTAAAAAAGTAGAGGTAACAGATGAAAACATTAAACATTACACGACTAACTGAGAGTTAAGCTTGGATACTAACATCAGTATTCTTGGGATTAAATTATTTGGTATTATACATTAGTAAGTGTTTATATTATTTTCAACTCAATCACCTTTAGACCAAATATTTTTCCTTTACTTACATCTTAATATGAACAGTAATTTAAAACCTCAGTTGCAATGATTTTGCGAAAAATAAAAACAAACATGATGCTTTTAACAATAAGAAAAATCCTCCCAGATTTCCTCAGTTGAAATTTTACTCTTTATGTTATTTTAAAAATTAATTTATTTAAATTGTGGGTAACCCGATGAAAAATCTTTATATAAATACGGAAGATAAATTTCAGGTATTTATTCTAAATAATGGACTAACGTAATAACATTTAAGAAAGGAGCTATTCTTATGAGAATATCCATTAATATACAGGCCTAAAATTAATTACAGGTATTAAATTAATAATATAATTTAATTTGGCAATTCTTTTGTGTCTTGTAAGCGTATACGAATATTGCCCTTTTCGAGTACTAATAAATGTAAGTTTATTTATATTTTATCCCGATATTCAAATAAATACATAATTTACGAATAATATTTCCCCCTGATTTAATTATGGCAATTTGATGGTGAACGGTGCCATGTTATATCTGGTTTACATGATGTTTTTCTTCTCCCCCACAGCCGGGCCTGTGCGAGGCGTCCTACGTCATGTTGGAGTACGCTCGCACTGTCATGTTCATGTGGACGGTTCCATGTTATGTCTGGTTTACATGATGTTTTTCTTCTCCCCCACAGCCGGGCCTGTGCGAGGCGTCCTACGTCATGTTGGAGTACGCTCGCACTGCCATGTTCATGTGAACGGTGCCATGTTATGTCTGGTTTACATGATGTTTTCTTCTCCCCCCACAGCCGGGCCTGTGCGAGGCTTCCTACGTCATGTTGGAGTACGCTCGCACTGCCATGTTCATGTGAACGGTGCCATGTTATGTCTGGTTTACATGATGTTTTCTTCTCCCCCACAGCCGGGCCTGTGCGAGGCGTCTTACGTCATGTTGGAGTACGCTCGCACTGCCATGTTCATGTGAACGGTGCCATGTTATGTCTGGTTTACATTATGTTTTCTTCTCCCCCACAGCCGGGCCTGTGCGAGGCTTCCTACGTCATGTTGGAGTACGCTCGCACTGCCATGTTCATGTGAACGGTGCCATGTTATGTCTGGTTTACATTATGTTTTCTTCTCCCCCACAGCCGGGCCTGTGCGAGGCGTCCTACGTCATGTTGGAGTACGCTCGCACTGCCATGTTCATGTGAACGGTGCCATGTTATGTCTGGTTTACATTATGTTTTCTTCTCCCCCACAGCCGGGCCTGTGCGAGGCGTCTTACGTCATGTTGGAGTACGCTCGCACTGTCATGTTCATGTGAACGGTGCCATGTTATGTCTGGTTTACATTATGTTTTCTTCTCCCCCACAGCCGGGCCTGTGCGAGGATTCCTACGTCATGTTGGAGTACGCTCGCACTGTCATGTTCATGTGAACGGTGCCATGTTATGTCTGGTTTACATGATGTTTTTCTTCTCCCCCACAGCCGGGCCTGTGCGAGGCGTCTTACGTCATGTTGGAGTACGCTCGCACTGCCATGTTCATGTGAACGGTGCCATGTTATGTCTGGTTTACATGATGTTTTTCTTCTCCCCCACAGCCGGGCCTGTGCGAGGCGTTCTACGTCATGTTGGAGTACGCTCGCACTGCCATGTTCATGTGAACGGTGCCATGTTATGTCTGGTTTACATGATGTTTTCTTCTCCCCCACAGCCGGGCCTGTGCGAGGCGTCCTACGTCATGTTGGAGTACGCTCGCACTGCCATGTTCATGTGAACGGTGCCATGTTATGTCTGGTTTACATGATGTTTTTCTTCTTCCCCACAGCCGGGCCTGTGCGAGGCGTTCTACGTCATGTTGGAGTACGCTCGCACTGCCATGTTCATGTGAACGGTGCCATGTTATGTCTGGTTTACATGATGTTTTCTTCTCCCCCACAGCCGGGCCTGTGCGAGGCGTCCTACGTCATGTTGGAGTACGCTCGCACTGTCATGTTCATGTGAACGGTGCCATGTTATGTCTGGTTTACATGATGTTTTTCTTCTCCCCCACAGCCGGGCCTGTGCGAGGCGTCCTACGTCATGTTGGAGTACGCTCGCACTGCCATGTTCATGTGAACGGTGCCATGTTATGTCTGGTTTACATGATGTTTTTCTTCTCCCCCACAGCCGGGCCTGTGCGAGGCGTTCTACGTCATGTTGGAGTACGCTCGCACTGCCATGTTCATGTGAACGGTGCCATGTTATGTCTGGTTTACATGATGTTTTCTTCTCCCCCACAGCCGGGCCTGTGCGAGGCGTCCTACGTCATGTTGGAGTACGCTCGCACTGCCATGTTCATGTGAACGGTGCCATGTTATGTCTGGTTTACATGATGTTTTCTTCTCCCCCACAGCCGGGCCTGTGCGAGGCGTTCTACGTCATGTTGGAGTACGCTCGCACTGCCATGTTCATGTGAACGGTGCCATGTTATGTCTGGTTTACATGATGTTTTTCTTCTCCCCCACAGCCGGGCCTGTGCGAGGCGTCCTACGTCATGTTGGAGTACGCTCGCACTGCCATGTTCATGTGAACGGTGCCACGTTATGTCTGGTTTACATGATGTTTTTCTTCTCCCCCACAGCCGGGCCTGTGCGAGGCGTCCTACGTCATGTTGGAGTACGCTCGCACTGCCATGTTCATGTGAACGGTGCCATGTTATGTCTGGTTTACATGATGTTTTTCTTCTCCCCCACAGCCGGGCCTGTGCGAGGCGTTCTACGTCATTTTGGAGTACGCTCGCACTGCCATGTTCATGTGAACGGTGCCATGTTATGTCTGGTTTACATGATGTTTTCTTCTCCCCCACAGCCGGGCCTGTGCGAGGCGTCCTACGTCATGTTGGAGTACGCTCGCACTGCCATGTTCATGTGAACGGTGCCATGTTATGTCTGGTTTACATTATGTTTTCTTCTCCCCCACAGCCGGGCCTGTGCGAGGCGTCCTACGTCATGTTGGAGTACGCTCGCACTGTCATGTTCATGTGAACGGTGCCATGTTATGTCTGGTTTACATTATGTTTTCTTCTCCCCCACAGCCGGGCCTGTGCGAGGCGTCCTACGTCATGTTGGAGTACGCTCGCACTGCCATGTTCATGTGAACGGTGCCATGTTATGTCTGGTTTACATTATGTTTTCTTCTCCCCCACAGCCGGGCCTGTGCGAGGCGTCCTACGTCATGTTGGAGTACGCTCGCACTGCCATGTTCATGTGGATGTTCATCGAGGGTCTTTACCTTCACAACATGGTCACTGGTAAGACACATTACTTATATATTTATTTTTATTCATAGAATTTTCACCCCTGATGCCAGTTTTTGATGAAGCAATTTCATCATAACAATATTAACGAAATAACGAATATTAATATAGAATCTATATCTAATATAAATGGAAGTTGGAAGCATATAACACGAATTTTGTAAGCATTCCCAGAAGTCAAACCCCCACAACCACATACTTGATAGAAAGCTCTTAACGTGAAAACTCCAGAAAAATTTAGGTCACCTTCTTTAACCGGTTAAGAAATATATACTTTTAAAAATTGGTGTGGTTGCTAAAAAGTTGGGTTCGTTCTTTAGTTTTTGCAGTCTAGGGGCGTATGGTGGTATCTGACCATACGCTAACCACCAACTTAATGTTTGTTTTTGATGACATTGTTTGTTTTTTGTTGAAATTGAATTTGTTTTTGTTTTTTCCTAATTTTATAGAGAGATACTTCTTAGCTACAGTTTCTTTGGAAAATAAACAACCCGTAACAGCAATCCTATTGCATCAATAATAACAATGTTTCTTATTTACGAATAGTATTTTCATCCATAATAATATGCGCATCAATATCAATAAGGAAATGCATGTCAATAATCTCTCACATAAAACTTGTATTCATTGCACATACTTTAATGTACTTAAGATGGCAGCAAGCATTTTATTGATAATTCCCTAAATTTAGCTTCTTAAACAAAACTAATTGTTTTATTATTTGATTTAATAATCAACACATTAAAAGTTGGTTTCTATTTAGAAATTTATTTACAAAAAAAAACTAACACAAATCATAGTTAACATTACTTATAACATTGATTAAATTATACATTAGATAATCCTTTGATTTGTATTCATACTAATTTAATGGGAGTTCATTTATTTTAGAAAAAGTGTCTTACTTTTCAACAAATAAAGTAGACCGAAGAAAGACGAACGGTTAATATTTACATAACTGATTAGAGATCTCTTCCATTGTCTCTTCAGGGGCCCTTGGGCAAACAGCTACCCGAGAAGCTCTGTTCTTTGAATCCTATGTTGAACCTATATGAAGAAGCTTATTATTCTGATTTTGGAAAAACTAAAAGACAGTGATTGACTAAATATAGCTCTTTCTGTGTAAAGCAAAAAGTGGATAAATAACATTCGGAAGATATTAAAACAGAATGAGTATGACTTTTAATTCTTTTAACAAACTCAGAAAAAACACTAAGTTGAATATCATGATTTACTAAGTTAATGTAACCCTCAACTATATTATTTCTTTTGATAATTTTATATAGGAACACTTTATTAAATGAATTTAAAAATAGAAACAACAAATAAAACTGTAGGTTCCCTTTCAATTTTAAAATCACAAATAATAATTAAAAGGGAATTAGGAAAATAACCGGTATTACGTTATGGTAAAGTAAACCACACTTATATCTTAATAGGTATTTTATTTAGTGTTATACAAAATGTTTGTTATTCGTTAATTTTCAGTTTATCTTATTACGTACTAGGTGAATAGTAAAAATATTGTAGACTTCATTTTAATTGTCTAACGTGTTCTAAGTAACGTGTTACAGATCACTTCTAAAAGTTCTTTTTAAATCGCTAGTAAAATTAAAGATTTTTGTCTTTTGTATTTTTTACCCTCCCTATAATGTATTTATAACTCTTCTAATAAATTAACATTACTACATTAACTACATACTTAAGTACATGTATTTTTTCATTTATTTTAAAAAATTACCATAATTCTTGTTATTTTTTAAATAATTACTATCTGTTTATCCGTTCTCTGTGAGTGTATAATTAATTTAAACAATTATATAAGTCATGAATTCAATAATAAAAAAAGAGTTTGGTTATCAAGTATTTAGATAATGTAGTTTTATGCTGACAGTTTATACATGTATACTTATTCAATGCTATGAGGATTTTTTTGTAATTGGAACTCATCCTACAATTTACAACCGATTTTCAAGTTTATGGTCAAGTTGGATAGGGATTTTCCTGTA